>CM060709.1:221699352-222221852 GCA_030686995.1 Artemisia argyi | reverse complement strand
GATTTGTAAACACAAGTTGTTGGCCCCATTATAATCCTGCTGTTACAACAAAATCGTCCCATCCATAACCGGTCAGTCCATTCATTCTTACTATATTATCTTCCCATGGTTTAACCCTTTTATGACGAACGGGAAACATCATTCCCGCGTGAATGACTGTTAATGTATTCTGCCATATATCTTGTAAGAAATCTCCCGGGTAACAACTGCATGCATAAATATATAGAGTGAAAATAGGGAAACTAATATAATGTCTATTTAATCAGCAATAATGTATTTGTATTAAACTTTTTACATACCGTTATTCCTGGAGTATAAGTTGCCAAACACCTTATCATTCTTGAACCTATCGTCTTTCTATCATATCCAGCACATTCTGAGCCAGTATTGTCGTAATATGTGACATAGTAGACGTCTGTTCCTATCTTTATAAAGTGGATTGTTGTGGCACTTGGTGGTATATTTGACTCAACAAAGGCTTTCCACTGACTATCACTTAAGACCCATTTGTCGTTTATGTTTTTTAATTTTGTTTTGTAACAGTACCTATCGGTGCCATTGAGATAAAGCATGTCGCTCTGTTCTTTGAAATACTCGGTAAAAACATCAGGTAACATCTGTTATTGAAATTGTAATGTATATGTAAGGTTAATGTATTCATTATAAGTATGCTATTATCTTACTAAATTTTGTTTTTACTACTTGTAGCGAAAATTCTATTAGTACCTGATGAGTTTGTTCTGTTTGATGGACATATTGGAATAGAAATTGTTGTGCCATCCTGATACTAAATAATTAACATCAAGAATATCATTAACCAAAACACATGTAATTGGTGCTTACAACTAAAAAAGCTACTAAATAAGTAACATCTACCAAGTTGTATGTTGCATGGTAGTTTATTTAATAAGTAACATCCTGCTTATAAAATACGTAAGTATGCTTATAATGGTAATAATTTTGGACATAACATCAAACAATTGGTGTCTCTAACATAGGGTACTTAAGAATGTTTATAATTCTATACTTAACATAAAAGTAACTTTTGCCTAATTTTAAGGAAGATAAACTATCCTTCTACAAATACAGGGGAATGGTATTGTGTGGGTATTCGATTTGTTCCATATAAGAGTTAAACATGCTTATAATTGTATTGCCAATGTAAATATAAGTTTTGCCTAATTAGAAGTTCTTACAGCTGAGAATCGGTAAGACAATGCAATGTTATCATCCGATTTCTTACATAATTCACATAAGTATATAATGAAAACACATTAAATTATTACTTTACCTTAATGATTTCGTGTGATTGTTTGTTGATTCTTGAGTTACTGCAAGGTGATTGGTTTAAGGGGGGTTTTTGTGTTGATGAATTTGTAAAGAGGTTAAACTATGTTTGTATAACTTATATTGTAACCAAACCGCACTTTCATTGACTTTTTTTTTTTTTTTTTTTTTTTTTTTTTTTTTTTAAATATATATATTTTGTTTATAGTTTCAAATAACATGTTTTTTTATAATTTGTTACTATGGAATATGACTTACTATTTTTCATTATAAGTGCGGGGTAATGGAGGAACTAATGAAAAGCTAGTGTAATTTCTTTTAACGTAAAAATAAATTAATATATATGAATACATCTAATAGTTTATTGAAATTAGCACTTTAGTAAATTTTTTATTCTATTTTATATTATGTTTTGCTGATATATATTGAAACATCAAGGTAATAAACCATTAACTTAAAATGTTATTTGTAAGTGATTATATAGGATATTTGTTACTTTGCGATTTCAATAATTTAGGTAAAAAAGTTTTTTAGAATTTTGGTTTGGGGGAGAATGCATAGTTTAATCTTTCAACGGTTTTTAAATGCAACCAAAACGACCTTCAACAATCATACTATCCGTTATGATATTTGTTGCCATATTTTTGAGATGATGTTACGTAAACTCCTTAAGATTATTAGGTACCTCAAATTATGATGTTATATATCAATATTGGAATGATGGTTCTTTACTTAAGTGTGTAAATTAAATAAGTAAAAATTTATAAGCATTGGTACAATTTTTTTTTTTTTTTTTTTTTTTTTTTTTTTTATTGTATATTAATTAGAAACATTTTTCCATGCAGTATAATCATTACATGAGTTAAAGTAGCCTCACACCTACAATAGCTACTATCTAAATGTATTAAATTTGTATTTATAATATATATATATATATATATATATATATATATATATATATATATATATATATATATATATATATATATATATATATATATATATATATATGAATCTCATTTATTCATATCATTGGTAATTACAAACATCTCTTTTTTCAGCCACTTCAAGTTGTGTGTCGCCTAATCGGAACAGTAAGTATCTTTTGTTTCTTTACATTTGATGATTAGTTATCTTGATTTTGTACAATCCATTTACATTATAACATTTGATTATTAAGTAAATGTTATCTAGTGTATTCGATTATTAGTTTTGCTTACCTTTTAATAATTTCATTGTAATCTGCCGATGCATGTTTTTCTTTACTATTAATTTAGTTGTAGTTTTTGTTGATCATTATTGAGTAATATTGTTTGTAAATATGTGATGCATGTATGTTATTATATGAACTGTAAGATGTGATTTTTGTTTTAAGAGTACGGGTAGTGTATGATGATTTGATACATGTAACTTGTTATATAAAGCTTAAGATGTGATTTTGGTTTTATGATTACGGGTAGTGTATGATTTTAGTCTTTTTAAAAGATATAACAAATAATATATTTGAAAGTGGTTATGTTGGGTTTGGTTAGATTTGATGGGTTATTTTTAACGGATGTTAATTATGAAATAATAGTTATTCTATTCTGGTTGTGGTTGAATAATTCCATATTCACTTGGCTCATTTGGATTGTTATCAATTAGGACAAGTAGTAAGTAAGTTAAACACTTTGGCGGCAAGTAGTAAAGCACAATCTCCCCTGTTTTTTGATTAATAGTCAAGTAGTTTATGAGTTGTTTTTTAGATAGTGTATGATTGATTCGATTCTAAAATAAATTACAAACTTAACGGCTAATTTTGTGTTAATGTTGGCAATGAGCAAACGACATTGTCCCCTGTTATTTGATTAAGAGTCAAGTAGTTTATTAATTGTTTTTTATGGTTTGGTATGTATTAATATTAAGTGTGAAAATGAATCTTCATAATATAAAACAGGTTATTTTTTTATTAAATTTTAGTATATGGTATTAATTGAGAGGAAGAATGATGTTGTTATATATAATTTGTTGTAAGGTAATTGGTTAGGATTTAATGATGTTATTAAATGTATAAAATATATGTGTACTGTTTTATACAATATATTAGTCAAAATATGAATGTGAATGTTGGTATTTAATAAAGGTACATTATAATATATATTTTGATTAAAAAGTTTTTTAATTTTTTAATTTTTTGGTTTTTGTATAAAGATGCCGATTGAATTTGTTGTGCAACTCATTTACTATAATGAATATCCTAAAGAGCTTCAACTTCCTGAAGTATTTGAAGAGGAAGCATACACTGGAAACAGCTGTTTGTACTTGTCAGGTGTAGCAAGAAACCGTAAAAAAGTTGATGTATTCAGATCAAGATTTGGGGTTTATGAGTTAAGAGGCAAGAGATGGAATGAGTTTGTTCTTGAGAATCTGAATGGAAATGTGAATGTGCTGCACTTTATAGAGGAAGGTGATGACTCTTTTTACGTGACAGGATTTGACAATGATGGGAAAGAAATTGGAGGTTATGGAGAAGGAAATCAACGGTTTTATCGGTTTCAGTCACGTGTAACGCCTTATGAAGAATTAGGAATACATCAGGTAAGAATTTTATGTTTTGAATAAAATATTTTATAAAGTGAATATATTGTATGTAATTGTGGTTGTGGTTGTCGCATGTTTTAGTGAGGAACAAAACGTTTTTTTTTTTTTTTTTTTTTTTTTTTTTTTTTTTTTTTTTAATTTGAGCAGAGTATTGTTTGCTGTGTTCGAGTTTTGACAAATGTGTTTAAACGGTTTTTTTTCAGACTATTCCTGCTGATTTTTTAGCTGGTATGATGAATGTTGGTGTGATAATGTTTAGATGTGAAGGTGATGAATTTAATATTCATGTTAGTCGTGTGAATCCAAATGGTGGTGGTGTTCTTAATGAATACGTGTTGAACTCACATAACTGGGCTGCTTTGTGCGAGGAAAAGGATTTGGAGTTTGGTGATGTTGTAGTGTTCACAAAAATAAGTAACAATGTGATTAATGTAATGTGTTTCAACGTTGATGGGAGTAGTAACACAGAGGTTCAATTTCTTGGTGTTTCTCGCCTGAATGCAGTACAACCACCTATAGCATATATTGATCAGAGTAAGTTTATAGTATAAATTTAGATCCATTTATGTTTAGTTGTTTCAATGAATTTTATGGATGGTTGATATGTTTGTGTAATTGTAGTTAAGAGTTTTGTGTATTGGTTGTTATTTTGTTTTGCAGAGGATGATCGAATGTACCATATATGCATGTGGCCTTATCATCGTGAACATTTTCTTGAAAGAACCAATGTGTTTTATAGGAGGTTTTCTGAAATTCTTGCATTTAATCGTCTTGTAAGTTTTATTCTAAATCCATTGTGTTTTAATATTTTGTAATTGATATTATGAGCTTCTGTGAGTTATTTTGTTTTTTTTGTATTATTGTAGGCTATACCGGCTAAAATCCAGCGAGATCATCCAATGCACATCTACAGGAAGGCTTTGCTAAAACACAATGATGTTGAGGTTGAATTTACTGTCAGGATGGATCATCACCATGAGAATCCTTCGAGGACCAATCATGTGAACATGTATGGTGAATGGGCTTGATTTGGTGAACAATGTGGTTTTGGATATACGAAGATATTAAGGTTTAGATTAATGTACTCTGTTAATGATTTGGAAGGTGACGAAGAAGCACGTTATCCGGTTTTTCATGTGTGTTGAATGCACATTATGTTATGTGGTTTGTGTCTTCCTATTTATATGGTTCTGTAGTAACCAAAAAACTGTTTAGAATTGTGTTTAACTTAGCTTATGTTATGTCTAATTAGTATTATGGATGGTTTGTATTAGTGTTATTAGAATATGACTGTGTACTGATGCGTACTTGAATTATTAAGTTGGTTAATGTAAATTATGGTTGTTTCTTTTAAATTACTTGCAGATGGTAATTTTTTTTTGTAGTGTACTGTGTATGTTTCTTTAAAATGGGTCACACAAGTATAGTTGACTAATGAAGTTATTTGTCAAACTTATCTGAATCCATTGTTGTTTTGACTTAAATCTTTTGCATTTTCACTGTAAATTGAATGTGGCATTTGTTTTAGATTGGAGTTGTAGAAAATTTTGGTCAAAAGGGTATGTATGGGTTGAGTAAGGTGAGCATCATCAATGTTATTAACTTATGTTTCTGAATAATGACCCGTTGGCATATGTGACCGACCTTAGTTTGTCGTGACACTTTTGGGAACAACATGGATCAGTATGACATGTTTTGTATGTGTTGAATGATTTTAAAAATCAAAGGTAAGTAAATGTTATCTGAATGACAACATTTGATAGATATAAAGTTATATTGAAATTGGTTGTACCTGATGGATCTTATCTGATGCAGTGTTGAAGTTATATTGAAAGTGGTTGTACCTGATGGATCTTATCTGATGCAGTGTTGATATATACAGATGCTACTAACGGCCATCGCTTGATCGTATGTTATCAGGTAATATAACATATTTTATTTTTGTGTTGCAATAGTGAAGGCTTAGCCTCAAGTTACAACAACATATGCAGTGAAAATATGAATGAATTGCTTGAAAGGTAACTTTTAAATGTCCATATTTTCTATGTAATACTAAATTGTTTATTAAATTCTGAATAAAGCTTCTTTATACACTACGTTTTTTGTTGATCTTGCGTAATTCCCATCATCATCACAGCATAAAATCTTCAATCCTTTCTTGCTCTTGACTCTTGATACCGCTACATATAGTTAGTCATGTGAAAAAACAGGTCTTTGTAAAAACAAACCCACATTTCTTAATGTCTGTCCCTGACTCTTGTTGATGGTCATAGCAAAACATAGTGCCAAAGGAAATTGTCTGCGATTAAATTTGAATGGCATCTTGTTATCAGATGGACTTAACACCATTCTTGGTATTGCACAAAGATTTCCGAGATTTCCACCTGCTATAATGTTAGCTTCTATTACATTTACTCCCATCCTTTGAACTTGTAACCTTGTTCCGTTGCATAACCCTGCTCTTTGGTCAATATTTCTCATGCACATAACTGGAGCACCAATTCTTAATCTTAAGTTATGGTTTGGAAGGCCTGGTATTTTAATACTATTTAAGAAATTTGGAGTGTAAAGTGCCTCGTTGAAATTTGAATCCATATCTATCACTCCAACAGAATCTGAACTTGCATAAGTTTTTTCTTCCCCTTTTAGTAGATCAAGCATTTTATTGTTGACCATATCCACAAGCTCATGTGTGGGTGCCAGAATTGCTCTTTCTTGGAAATATGAGGAGGTGTAAAGGTTTTTTTTCCAATTCTGGATATGTTTGTTAAATGATTGATTGTATATGATCATCTGAATCTGGAATTAACATGTCATCTTCAAAATGCACTGTTGATTCTCCGTCATTTTTCCCTCCTATTGTACCATTGCCAATGTCTAAAATCCAATCTGCAAAATCTTGTATTTCTTTCTTTTCACAATCATTTGTGCCACTTTCGAACCTCAAGTTAATAGTCAACTTCATGACTTTGCAATGTTGCCATAAGTATGAGGAGTTAATAGATGAGTGTACTACATCATGCCTTGATCCATTTGTAATGACTGGTAGTATTTGTCTAAAATCTCCTCCAAACAAAACAACCTTTCCTCCAAAAACTTGGTCTGAAGGTTCGTAGGGTGTTGGTCTACATATATCTCATAAGGTTCTATCGAATGCTTCATAGCAATGTCTGTGTGTCATCGGAGCCTCATCCCAAATAATAAGGCTGCACATACGTATCAATTCAGCGAGGTCACTATCTCCGGGTATATGACACATGGAATCATCAACAACATTTATTGGTATTGCAAACCTAGAGTGTGCTGTTCTTCCCCCTTCCAGCAAAAGTGCTGCTATACCACTCGATGCAACATTTAGCACTATTTGACCTTCAGATCTTAATCTAGCAGATAGAGTTTTGTATAGATACGTCTTACCTATGCCTCCGTATCCATAAACAAAAAACATTCCACCGCTGTCTTCAACAACTGCTTCCATTATAGAACCCTATATATCTCTTTGATCACTTGTTAGCGTACTATAGAATTGTTCATGTTGGTGTCGTAATTCATCTCGATTGTATTTTTGCTCATCATAAACTAATCTGTTGAAATTATCCATTGTCAACATCTCATTAGGATATGGCATATTTGGTATTTGTCTCAAACTTTTATTGTTACAAAGCAGCATGTGTTCAATATATGTCAAACATATATTCTTCCTTTCATCGTTCGTTAGTTCCAAATCTGCAAGATTATTATAGCAACATTATGTTTTTGATAAATAAAATATAAGTAAATTAGTTTTATGAACATATCATAGTCTTTTGTGAATTTGTATTTTTAGGAGTATACCTGGGTCATTTCGTTTTCGTCGTTCAATTCGCAATACATCATCTGCCATTACTTGCCATGTTTTCTCATAAACAACCTCCGGTCTTGACATGCTGTCGGTCACAATAAGCATTACGAAAAAAGATCGTAAATAATGTCCCATACCCCACAGGCTGGCTTCCAATAAACCGTCTATATATTCCTTGTCATCTTCTAATAGACCTCTTGCCTGGCATGCTTCTTTATACGTTGCGTAAGTGACGTTTTCAAATTTATTAAAATCAACCCAATCTTTAGGACCCCTGACTTTGTTTATCAACACTCTTAAATAGAACAGTTCTCCAAAAGCAATGGACACATGGTGGACACGACCAAGACATGTACCTTTTTGTCTTTCAACCCATTTTCTGTCTTCTTGTCTCCATACGTAATGCTGGGTATTTCATGATAAAGAAGTTTTTGCGCTTTTGTATCTGTTTGGTTAAGTTGCATCCATGAAATAAATTTTGAATCACTTACAGATGCCTTATCCAAAGTGACATCGATACTTTGGCTTGCATCAAATATAACGGATTGTTCACCTTCTAAGTGGAATGGCAATCTGTCAACAGGTTTATCAAATATAACGGATTATTTCATGTAATGGATGTCGAATCCAAATATTCTCCACGATGCCTCACATGCAGATAGATATCGGCAATCGTAGTATTCTTTTATCTCATCCACATCTTCATCTTCTAAACCAACAGTTGCCCTATCTGGTCCCTTGTTAATGTATTTGAATAAGTATATTATAGAACCAATTTGGTTGCACCATTCGACGTTAATATGTGATTGAAATCGCCGAAGTAATCCAGGGTTATATGGAACAACATATCCATTGTGCAAATCAATTCCACTTTTGTCTATAGTTGAACCATCGTTTCTTCTTCTATAAAGTGCATACCCACTTTCGTCAATGACCGTTTTATCGTTGAACTGTTTTGGGAACTTTTTTGTGCATTTGTTCTTGACTGTGCAAGGACAACTTGGCCTTTCAAGACCACAAGGTCCATGCATCATGTGCTCTGTAACAATTTTATAAAGTTCTGGATCTTCGTTTTTATCTGGAATTTCTGATGAAATAAACCGGTCAATGTGGTCCGTTGTTTTGATCTTATCATCATCTTCAAGAAACAGCAAAATATGTGCATGCGGGAGTCCTCTTTTCTGAAATTCAACTGTGTAAACAGCTGTGGCAAGATTATAATGTTATGTATATTATACAATGCATTTTAAAATTATGTATAATGTACTTAGAAATCATATTTAATAATATAAATACCTGCTTTAAGATGACCAAAGTAATTTTTATCTTTGAATTCTTTCATTATAGTATCCAGTTTTTGCTTGAATAAACGAGTGATAACATCGGGTCTGTCTTCAGAATTTAGCCCTTTTTCTTCCATAAACCGTTCAATTTCTGGCCAATTTGGGTTGCAAGTGAAGGTAATGAACAAATCTGGGTAACCGTACACCTTGCAAATTGTCATTGCATCTAAGTAGTTTTGCATCATATACCTTGGACTACCTGTAAATGATGATGGCAAAATAACCTTTTTACCTCGTAACTTCACACCTGAGTCTTCCTGTTCGGCTGACTTTACTAATTTGTTATAAGTTTCGCTTCGTAAATCTGGTTGGTTTTTTTCAACATATGACATACGTTCAGACTCTATCATAGTGTATGCATCAACAATAAACTGTTGACATAAGCGCCTTGAATTGAGTATCATTGACAAAGTGTTCTCTCTATCTTGCAAGGTGTATGCAAAATATTCCTTCATTGAGACTCTTGTTTTTTTGTTTGTTGGTGTATAGTCAGTTATACCAAAATGGTATATGTCAGTATCATAACCATCTTCACCGTACGGAAATAAAAGTGGATACTGGAGTACAAGATATGAGGGGTGTAGTTCACTAATTCGTTTGATGCCACCCTCTTGCATGTGTAGTACTATGTCCCTTTTATTTGTTTCCGAATCAAAATCTCCTACAATTAGTCCTGCAACTTCATCGGCTGTTGGTAGATTGTATTCTCTTCTATCTCGTTCTCTTGTACCAATTAGGCGTAGCTTTAATTTATTTTTTCCATTTGAACGCATAAATTGTTCGCCAGCCATTCTAAATTGCGCAACTAATGGGTTGATTGTATCAAGCATGTCACGTAAATTGACTGTTAATTGATGGTCCGAAGGATGCTCATCTGTTGCTGTTGATGTATCATACGTAACTCCATTTATCCGATTTTTTATTTCATTTGGTCGGTCATAAATATATAGCTGCGCAAACATAGGTGGTTTGTTTCCTTCTGGTAGCAATGTACCAATTTGATGGTAATTTTGACCCTGTATTCTGTAACAGTATGGACCACGGCCATTTGTAACAGACATGTCTTGTCTTGCGCCTAGTGAAGTGAATGAAAACATAGAATTATAACGCCTTATTCTCAATGAATGCTTTGCTTTTAGGATGGTTTCCAGTAATAAGATTCATCAACAATTCTGGAGGTTCATTTGCTTAATTACCTAGTTTTATCTTCCCTCTTCCACAACACATTGAATATTCATTTGTTGTTTTATGTGTGTGACCTACCATAGTCTCTGCATGCCATAGTAAGGCGCCACATGCTTCACACGGAAATATTGGGTCTCCATGCTCAATGTACTCTGGTAAAAAAACATATTGTAGTCATTAACGTTAGAATTGCATCGTTTCTTAGTTATACAGATTCGTATTGAGCCACTATTTAAATATTGTATAAAGTGTTTATACCATTTGAGATTCCTATGAATGAATCTTTTTTTCGTGAATTGATTGTCTTCCGTCTTCCTTGTAATAATTTACCTTTAAGCCTGTCAGATTTTCTCTTTCTATATTTGCTTCCAAATGGATTGTACTCAATATCACCAGGTCTTAATGTTGTGGTTTGAACAACATTATCTTCATTTGTTTGTTTCTTTGGATGTCGTCCTCTCTGTCTAATTGTTAAATCTATTTGTGATTCTGGTTCTATGACACCTGCTTTATCTGTTTAGATTAAATAATATCAAACATATCGATTATATGATAAACACCTTTTTCATCTGTTTAGATTAAATAATATCAAACATATGGATTATATGATAAATGTGCATGTATAAGTTATTATAGAAACTGTACGAAAGGGAGTTATACTATTATTTGTATTTGTATATATTATTTGATACTTACTTGATACATCTTCATAAACTCTTGGTCGTCCACGTGATCTGGATGTTTTTACATCTTTGTGTTGGTTATGTCTTCCAGGACGTTGGCGTGTAAAGTCAGTATCAACATTCTTTGAAACATTAGCAATTGGTTTTTGTGGTCCTCTTCGTCTAATTGTTAAATCTATTTGTGAGTCTGGTGATGTTTTTAGCTCTTTGTGTTGCTTTTGTCTTCCAGGACGTCCACGTGAAAAGTCAGTATCAACATTGTGTGAAACATTAGCAATTGGATTTTGTGTTTCTGTATTTGACATGATAAGGTATGCAAATTATTAAAAATTGCAATCAAAATAATTGTTGGTATAATATGAATTTTTTCTTGATTTCATTATTTTTTATACTTGAATCTGTATTTTTTTTTTGATATGATTTGATAGTATATATCATTAATTAAAATGTGATAATCTGTAAATGTATTTGGATATGATTTGATAGTATATATCATTAGTTAAAATGTGATTTCAAAATGTGTAAAGATATATAGGTTAATATTTTACACTTATCTTGTTTATATAATAAGAATTTAATTAGAGTAAAAGTTTCATAAAAGCAAAAAGAGTCAAAATAGTTTCAAATAAGTATTTAGTCTAAAGTTTGCGAAAGACTGTAGAATTCATTGCTTATTGGAAATTGTTTTGGCTAACATTTTTGATTAGTTTAGTAGTAAGTAAATCAATTGCAAAAACAAAATTAATATTTAAAGTTAATTTGTTTATTGAAAAAACATTTGCAAATTGCCTGTTTCATCTGTGTACTCCCCTCATCAATAGGAACATAGATATGTCACAAGTTTTTATGACTGCCATTATTAGTAATTCGTTGTTTAGTTGGTCATTTGAGCTTTACAATACCTGTAGTCATTATTTCTACTTACCTCCTGGGTAATTGCTTGTATGATTAATTTTTACTTATTTCATTTAGCTAATTTCCAACTATTTGTACACACATCTGAAATTCTGAATATCATTTATAATGGTGGCGGATGTAAAGCTTGTTCAAAGAATAGTTACATATGCACTGAATGTAATGGAGCCAAAATAATTAATAATACTATTTGTCAATGAAAATCAAAACAATCATATGAGGGTAACATCTTTAAAACACAAATAAATGATAATGTTTAAAACTTATTATTGAAAATCTTGAATGAAATTAGAATGCTGCATCAAAATTCTTCATCACTATCATCACCATCTGTTGTATCATAATCTGTTGTGTTATCATTAATGAAATCCGATATATCATTGCCAGAGCTCACTGATCTTATGCTATATGCATCCGAATCAACTTCCCAACTCTCGTCTTCAATATAATTAGTGCAATTTTTTTCCCATTTACTTTTCCATCAATATCAACCATCTCATCAAACATGTCTTCCTCAATTAGGTTATGTTTGTCCAACTCTTCTCGATCATGTTCTTCATCAACCACAGTATATTTGTAATCACCTTGTATTTTTAAAATATGTATTAGTACATTTAATAATTTATAACTATTGAATAAGTAATTATACAAAAAAATTATCATACATTAACAAATAATTTAATTAAAAAAAAAATCTGTTGAAGAGTCTTCAATAATGTCATCATCTGGAATAATATATTTGGGCTTATACTCCTTTAGATCATAAAAAGGTTTATCAAGATCATTCACATTTACCCAAACCCCATCTTTAGGACTTGCATTTTTTCTAAATTCCTCATCATCTGTATCCTCGTCAAAGAGCATATATTCTTGTTTATTTGATGAAACACATTCATCTGTTCTTTTGCCACGTTTAAAAGATATTGGTGCATCTTCATCAGATATCTTCAATGCAAAAGTTTATAAAAATAAATGCATCTCATCAAAACATCATTTAATGAATGTAAAACAACTGTAAATCTTACCAATAGTTTGTTTTGTTCATTATAACTCAAATCTTTTATGTTTTTTTTTTTTTTTTTTTTTTTTTTTTGTTGGTGTCCTCATCATCTGATGAAGTTAGATCAATGATTTGTTTCTTCTTCATGGCTGGAAATTTCTTTTCATCATCTGATGATATAACCTAGATAGTATTTGAGTTGCAAATTTCCTTGATTTTATGAAGTCTTCGACGTTTATTTGCAAAGTTATTAGGCTGTACATATCACAATCTTTTAAACATGTTATATGACAAACATATTGTATAAACTTGGTAGATAGTGAATGTATAAAAAGTTTATAACAATACAATAATTAATAAAAGGATTGAATAAAAATTGACAAAAGTATTAATTATGTACTTAAGAATATTAAAATCCAAAGAATACTAATGGTTCTCATGTGTTTGTTAAACATACAACTTTATCCAAAGGTCATGGGTTTGACCTTTGTTGTTTTTTTTCCTACTTTTATTTTTGTTTTTTTTAAATTCCCATTATTTTTTGTAACTTAAATTTTCATTATAAAAGTATGTTTTACAAATTTATATTATAAAGACATACAAATACACCTAATCATCTACAAAATCAAATAATAATACAACTACTTTATTTACCAAATAAACAACTAAAAATAAAATGAAAAATAGTAAAATCACGTACGTTTTCATTATCGGAAATTACAATGGTTTCTTCTATTGAAGTCAAGTGGGTTTCAATGGAAGACTTGGTATCAACTGGTTGTTTTCTCGATTTCTAGAAAAAAAACAAAAAAAAAAAAAAAAAAGCGAATACAATAATTGTAATAATATGTATTACAACATTTACAATGTACATTAACATAAGCATATATTATAGTATGAATATTCAAAAATCATAATGTAATTAAAAATAAAAACAATACCTTCATGGAGTTTCGTTTTGTCATTATGGTGATAATGTGATGAGTACTAACCAAATTGATTAATGAATAACCGAGATTATAAACCTATATTTATAGATGTTAAACAACTATATTAATAAGGAAAATATATATCTAGATTCATATTACGAATTAAGATTTGTTCTACACTTACGAATTAGATATATTAAAGGAATGGATATACCTTATATCGAATTTAAATATCTTATCATAATAATTATTTTAAAATATAAATTTGTAAAACATAATATTTTTAATATTTGTGTTTACTAATTGGTTTTAATTATTTCTCTTTATGTTATAATATATTTTTTTATAATGTATCAAGATAAGTATCAAATATCGAATTAATGTTAATATAAATTATGCAATTCAACTAATTACTTGAAAGATAAATATAAAGTAAACAAAGTACTGCAAAAACATAAATAAAACATCTTAATATTACTTAAATTAAAAATAAAATACATAAAAACTTAAATTAAAACAAATCTACAAATTTTCAGAGTTAAATGATAAATGAAGTTGGTCATAATCATATGTTTCAAGCTCTTCATCTTCAACTTCATTAGCATCCAAATCATCTTCAGTCAATGTCTTCATTTTTTTGGATCTCCTATGATCCTTAACTTCTTTCATAAGCTGTTTGTCTTTCTTCCTCTCCTCTTTTTTTTGTTTTTTTTTTCTTCTCTTTTTTTTCCTCTTTATCTTCCCATTTGCGTTTTTTTGATGCTTGTTTTTGAGCCTGTAGCCAATCATACACTGCAGCAATTGAGTCTTCAACACCCTGGGCATGATTATCTTGAACTACATCTGCATGCATTTTAAATAATTATTTTAATAACATTTAAATAGTTTAGTTTAAATAACAAATACATTTAAAACATTAATTTTTACTTACCTAATACCTCTGCAACTTGAACAATATCTTGATTGGCAGCCATTTTTTTTATGTGAAAATGTATGTATGTGTAATCGAAGTGATAATGTTTATGGGGAGATGGAATGTAATGAGTATTTATCTCAGAATATGGAAGACAAAAGGGTTAGCATTAATTAGGATTTTAATCTGGAAATTACGTGTTTAGTTTATAGGAAAGTGTGTGTACAAAATTAAAATCACTCAATGTATTTAAATATGTATTAGATACGATTTACAAATTAAAAAGTTTTGAAAATATATGATAAGAATTTTAAACATACTTATTTTAGGCTGAATATATGGAGTATAAATATATGATTTATAATTGTGGATTAACATGCTAAATTGATTTAGATAATAACAGTTAAATTTATAAAATATTCTACATACGTTTTACATATTTCATTATATCAATTACTTGTATTAGGTAGTCAATATTTAACTTAATCAACATAATCAAGTATGTATTTATATATATATTAGACACGCTTTATTAATTTAAAGGTTTATAAAATATATGATAAGATTACTAATCGTATCAATTTGTTTGGATTTACTTAGTGTGAAATTATGTTTAATTACCACCATACATCCATGTACCCATAGCAATATTTGTCTCATTAACAAAGCCTACTAAGCGTATCAATTAGTTTCATTTCATTTATATTGTTGAGATTAAACATTTAAATGTTAATTGATGAATGGATGAATGTTAACCATGATTCATGTTCGAGTTCATCGAACCAACTTCCATTTCATTATCAAATCTTAGTACCTATAGCAATGACATACATTTCAATGAAATTGTTGAGAGGGCACATACGAATGTTAATTTGATGAATGTAAATTAATGAATATTAACTATACTTGATGAATGTTAAGTATACGTGATTAATGTTAATTGATGAATGTTAACTATACATGATGAATGTTATTGTATAGATTCATCCAACCCCTCTTGAAGTATTGTTATTCTAAACCATCAACAAAAGGCTGCATAATTGTTGATTTCAAAGTCTCTATTAACACTTAGTAAGCAAAATATTCAAAATAATAAGTAAATAAACTTGTGTTGTTGACTGGTCATGTTTGTTATTTGTACACCATCAATCAGAACTTGTTCCTGCTTGTGTACGAATGGATTTGCGTTTAGTCCTTTGAATTTCATTTAACTCCATAGGCCTTTGATTGTGAAAGTGGTTTTGAAACCATAATGTTGATATACTACACACATCAAGTATATAGATTGAAAATAAGTCTAATGCATACTACAATGAGCATAGTATAATAACACATAAAATTCAAATATTGTATGGGCTTCTATTATTGGGCTTTAAATAAAAACACTAAATAAAACCATTATATTGGGCTTTAAATAAAAACACTAAATAAAACCATAATATAAATATTAATCCTACAAAAGACAAATTATTTATTAAACGTGCAAAAGTTTATTTAAATATGAAATAAAATTCATCTTAATATGCTCAAACAAAATTAAATCCATGAAAAGCATAAATCAAACATCCTTGTCGACATTTGTTGACACCATCTTCTTATGTGAATGTTTTGTATTCTCTTGATCTTCTTCTTCATGAGATGAATCATCAAACAAACTACGATCTCTTTTCCTACAATGAGTCTCTTCAGTTGTTGTGTCTTCTACCCCATTGCCATTGGCATTAGCAGATGACAAACGACAATCATGACCAACAGTTTCCTTCATAACATTTGAATCACTTTCCTGCATAGTTTAATATAAGTTACTTAAATACATTATTTTAAAAAAAAATATTGGCATATAACTAAACAAATATGATACACGTTTTTAAGTTACCTTGTCATCATGAATTGAAGAACTCTTTAAAACATTGCCATCTTCATCTGTATTAAAACCTTCTTCAGAGACTAATGAATCATTTTCATTATCTTCTAATTCATATTCATCATCTTCTAAATTATCATCATCAATCTACATTAATTTAAAATAAAAATTAACCACATTATAAAATTGTATGTTGTATACTTATTTACATAAATAAATTAAAAAATATATATAAAGCATTATCAAAATCAAACCTCATTATCCAAAAATCCCATCTTGAAGTAGTTTATTGTATCAACATCTTCTGTCACCTTTTCTGCACGGTATATGTGGCTATTATTGTTGTGGTTAAACTCAGAATAGAATATCTTGAAAAGATATTGTTTCCCAATAATTTGATTAAGTTCATCAGGGAAATATTGGTCTGTATCCATTCCATGTTCTTCCATAATTTCCCATGCAGTCAAGTCAGTCATTTTATGAACATTCTTGTCGAAAATTACAACTTGTGCAGTTCCGCTATCATCAACTATACGAACAATTATTTTAAACCTGCATATGAATTTGAAAGTTTTAAAACGCTACAACCGTTTTATTTAATTTAATGTTTAAACATATAAATGAAAATCTTAAATTTTTATACCTAGAAGCAACTGCGTATGTTTCTTCATGTTTTTTGCAGTACTACAATTGTTTCTTGTTTCGTGAACTTGTTCCTGTATTGGATGAAATAGCTGTGACTCTAGAATTGCATGCCTTGCAAGCAGTATAAGCCCACCCACTTTCATATTGTATGCTATGTATTTTAGCATAAACAACACAATATGTTTTCTGCAGTATTTAATAATATATTTGTTAATAATAAAATAAATAACTTATTACAATTAGTTTATATACATAAAAACATAACAATTTAAAATATATTTAAGCTATTACTTTCTTACCGGTTCTATACTACGAATCATGCCAACCATCTTCTTTAAGCAACCTTGCATAAATTCAGAAGGTGTAACAATATGCATATCTTGCGTGTAAGATTGAATACGAAATTCATTTGCTTCATAACCTTCTTGTGCTTCATACCTGAAATATGTAAAAAACATCACTTTTATATTTACATAAAATAACATATAAAATTATAAAATTAAAAATAAAGTGTTAAAAAAAATTACCTCTTTCGGAAAGAAATTAAGTGAGGTATTTTCCTGTTCACATATATCTTTGAACCAAATAGAGCATTATGTATTGATGGTTTATCTGAAATATTCAAAAGTTCAACAATTATATAATTTCATAAACTACATACATTGTAATTCCAAAAATTAAACATAAATAGTAAATTAAAAAACTTACTATCCCAATATTTAACTTTTCCAAACATGAAAAGAATGTCTAAATGGCCAAGATCATCTACTTTTCGTTCGTATTCATCCCACATGTGTGCCCAATTATCCCAAAATGTACAATCAAGCCTGTAAGATTTGCATAAAATCAAACAATATAATTATGTGTATGTAAACTTACAAAACTATGTAAATGTATATTACTCACTCTGCATCTTCAATAACAACAGTTCTCCAAACTTTTGGTCCTCCGGCACTGTTTACAGTAACAATATTACCAATTCCGACTACTGTACCAATTACATCTGTAAAAAACTCATAAAATTATCAAATCAATATAAACATGTTTTCAAATAATTTTATGAACACTTTAACAGATATAAACATACCAACACAATCATGTTCATGATACTCATTGTTGGTGTCTAAAATGCTTGTAAATGGTTCATTTATGAAACCAACAATATTGTCGTCAATTTGGTCTGTTCTTGTTACTTGAGTTCCTTTATAAAAGGAAATTTTCCATTTGTTTGGCAACAAAGGTAACCTTCCACTGTTTTCTGCCACACCAAAATCAGATATGATATAGCATTGACCCTCTTGGATAAGTGGTTCAAACTTGAACATCAATTCTTTCTTTACATAAATCTGTATACGATTTCCCTGAATTACAAAAAAATTACAAATAAATCATGTTATCAAAGAAGGAAAAATATAATATGAGGTTCATTGTAAAAGAATACTTACATCTACATCCTGGAAAACAAAATCCAAACTGTAAGGATCATGTTCTTCATGAAGTTTGTGAGAATGCCACAGAGATATGCATCTTCCTTTAACAACCATGCTATTGCACATTGGATTCAGATTTTTAATGGCAGTAATACTTCGATTCTTTATGACAGATCCTGATTCAAAACTTCCAGATAAAGAAGACTGCTTTGATGATTGCATGTCTACATTATAAAATCCACCTCTGTTGTTTCTTTTTTGTGCTTCATAACGTTTACCTGTTCATAAAACAACAACATATAAGAAGTATATATTGCATATATAAAACACTATACATACTTTTATTTTTACTCAACCATACCTCTGAATGTATCACCAGATTTAAAAGAAGATGATTGATATCCAAAATTCTCTTTAATTTTGGTATTCCCTATTAATAAACATTATACATAAACAATTAAACATAAACATATTTACTAATATAAACCAACAAAACAAATAGCTATTAATAAACATCATACATAAACAATTAAACATAAACAGATTAAGTAATATAAACCAATAAAACAAATAGTATACATACCATTCATTGGATCCTTTCTCCTGTTTTCAATGTAAGACATTCTTTCTGATTCTATAATAAACATTAATTGACCATAATAAACTATATCAATATACTAATAAAAAAACTATTAAAGAGTAAATAAAATATATGTTATAACACAAACATAAAATAAAGTAATTTTACCTTCATGTATCCAACCTACATTCATAGAATGAGACGTAGAATTTGCTAAAGGAGTATCACTTTCAACTATCAATGCATCTGACAAATCAAATATATAATGAAATTATATTTGACAAAACATTATAAAAATAAATAAAAACAATAAATAAATATTTGATAAATTACCTTTAGAACTTTCTTTATTGGCCGGTTTAAACATCTTCTTTGTTGAACAATCTGTCTTATTGTTAAAACCTCTTCTTGGTGTATCACATTCTATCATTAAATCCTTTGTAGATGTACTTTTACTAACACTGCTTACATCTACATGTTGGTTATCTGAATAATTTAAAAAAAAAAAAAAAAAAAAAAAAAAAAAAAAAAAAAACATAAAACATATAATACATGTTATACATGCAGTTTCAATAATTGTAAATTATTTTGTTAAATAAACAAAAAATACAAAACAAAAAAGATAACCTGTAGAATTTGATAAAACCTCATTGTTTGAGTGATCATCTGCTTTTGCAAAAAACATAATAGTATATTATTAATACATCATAATATATGATTAACAAATACTATAAAACTAACCTGCAGAATCGATATTAGTATTCTTCATAATATGCTCACTGATTCTTGAAGATTTTTGACTTTTACTTTTCCTTGTTGCTATAAA
The DNA here is from genome assembly GCA_030686995.1 of Artemisia argyi. NCBI lineage: Eukaryota > Viridiplantae > Streptophyta > Magnoliopsida > Asterales > Asteraceae > Artemisia > Artemisia argyi. The sequence continues at coordinate 222,201,831 of CM060709.1, read as the reverse complement.
ATCATCAAAAATTAAAATACACATAATGTTATTACAAACAATAACTAAACATAGCTAATATAAACTTGTTGATAATATATAAACCTGGTTTTTGCAATGTAACATCAGTTTCAACACTTTCAGAATTTTTCCTACTATTGGATCTTGAAATCCTAAGCGAATGTCTTTGTGGTTGTGGCTGCATACTGGAAAGTGATAGAATGAATGAATATTAGTTTATGAATATATGTGGTACGTATAATACGATATATATACCAAAAAATTAGGGTTAATAAATAAAGATTTATATCATATTTACAAAAAATATATCATAATAATTTCCATACTTATCATATAACTTAATATATAAAAACATATTTTACGTTTAAAATCATGCATGCATATCCAATGAGATAATAAATAAGTAACTAAATAAAAACAGACTTTAAAATAGACAAATCTAACAAATATTACATATATTATACGACTAAACAAATGATAACAATAAAAATATGTTGGTGCAGTGGTTAACATTCTATATAACATATAAATGGTCTTTAGTTCGAATCATGTAATGTCTTTTTTTTAAAAAAAATTATACATGGACGAAAAATAGAAACTAAACATGATGACTGGACGAAAAATATAAACTAAACATGATGACTGGGCAATGACGTGGAAACTACTGGGCATTGACCATGAATATGTGGCAACAAATAGTCAAACGCCTCCAGTTATATATATATATATATATATATATATATATATATATATATATATATATATATATATATATATATATATATAGTGAGACTTTCTTGCGAGAACCATCTTATTTGCGAGAACTAAGAGAACTACAAAAAACATACATGCACGCCTTCAATAATCGTAGTTTTGCACATATGTTCTAAAAACAACATATATGTTTTAAAAAAAACATAGTTGTTCTAAAGAATTTGATAAGAAATCGGAAAAACAAAATTTTTCTTTGAAGGTGTGCATGTATGTTCTTATAAGGCGTGCAATGACAATATTGTGGTCGTGTGTTAGGTTTTTGTGAAAAAAGAGGATGAATTCATGATGATATTGAAGAACATAGGTGGATACTTACGATTTTTGATGATTTGCATGTATTTTTATTTTATTTTAAAAGACGTGCATGTATGTTTTTGGTGGTTCTCTCAGTTCTCGCAGATAAGATGGTTCTCGTAAGAAAGTCTCCCTATATATATATATATATATATATATATATATATATATATATATATATATATAGGGAGAGAGAGAGTAAGGATCAAATAATAAGAATAATAAAAATAGGAAGGGTAGGAAGTAACCACAACCACACATTCTAGATGCACCTACAAAAATGGATACATCTTCATTCAAATTTTCCCTCCCACATTAAAATGTGTGGTTAGAATTACTTCTTACCCTTCTTATTTTAATTATTCTTCTTATTGGATCCCTTCCCTATATATATATATATGTATATGTATATATATATATATATATATATATATATATATATATATATATATATATATATATATATATATATATATATATATATATATATGTATTGAGGTTGATTGGTGTGAAACGGTCAGAATATATCAACCAAGTAATGGTCAATAAGTCAAACAATCTAAACCAATACTCCGTGGAGTTTAGTGTTTCCCAGGATCGTTAAATCCCAACGAGGCGTGAAATCTGAAATAAAAATGACTTCGAGATAAGGTGATTTGAACAGGAAAAGGGTTTAAGTGATTGTACTACTGAAATATAAGTTAGAATAGCTTTGATAGGCTATAACAACTAATACGTGAAATCAAATAAGTACAAATGAAAAGGAACTGGAAAACATATACGTTTAATATTTAAACGTAAACAACAAAAACGATTTTAACTATAGTAGGAGTTTGCATGCCTTAGGGGCTTAAATGCAAATTAAATAAATTTAAAATATTTATTTTATAATTACTAATTTATTTAAAAGTTAATAAAACCTAAAATGTAAAAAGATATAAAATGTATGTTTAAATTTAAATAACGTAAACGTACGAAATTAAATGTGAAATCTGTCAAATAAAACTCCCACAAATATGAAAATTATATTTTTGGAATCCTAAACATATAAGAAAATTATTAGAAAATTAAAATTATTTTTATAGCTAATTAATTAATTATTATTATTTAATAACTATTTTAATTAATTAATAATACACTAATAAATAAGAAAATGTAAAACAAGCTTAGAAAAATAAAATTAAAACTTCGAAAAATCTAAAATATTATAAAACTTATTTTAGAACTAAAATTATATTTTTCACACTAATTATGTATTTATTATTAATTAATTATTATTTAATTATTAATTAACTAATTATATTGATTTAAATTATTAAAAATACTAAAAAGACTTAGATAGTTAAAAATATTTTTATAAATCTAATTAACCATCACAGGAATCTTAAAAATTATAAAAAGTTGATTTTATGAGTTTTTACACTATTTAACTAATTATTATATTTAATATTAATTAATTACTAATTAACTATTTAAATTCTAAAAAATAGTAAATGAACAGTAGAAATTATAGAAAAATTCCTAAAAATGTTATTACTTATATAAAAGCTAGGAAAATTATAAAAACTATGTGTTACTTGATAAAACCTAATTTTGCTATTTAATCTTTTAATATTAATTAATAATTAATTTAAACTAATATTAATTCTAAATATTACCAAATGACAAAGGAAAAATCTGGAAAAATTTATAAAAATACTTTAATATTAAAGAGATTTAATAAAAATATAAAAATGCAGAAGTGCTTATAAATAAGCTAAAAAGAAAATTAAAAAGATAATTTCTATTAAATAGAAGCTATCACTATAATTAAGTTTGGCTTTTTCTGTTTTTCTTTTATAGAACTATTTTAATACATAAAACAAGCAACTTTAATAAAGGGACTTAAGTTGTAGCTTATTAATAAGCTATGTGCACCCAAAAATGCTTAACAGGTTGAGTTTTAGCTTATTAGGACTTATCAAGTCTTGAATAAGCTTATATTAAGCCACACAGATCTAAATAAGCATACAACTAAAGATGATGATTGGAAATAAGCACAAGGGAACCAAATAAGTACACACAATAAGCCAGGAATAACAAATAATTTATAAGCCAAAGATCCAAAGCCCAGAACAAGCCTGAGTCTGATAAGCCACACCAATAAGCTTTCTAAAAAGCTAAGGTGCAAAGGGTGGGTCCCACAAACAAGCTCAGAATGAGCTTGTGAAAGTTTGGTAAAATCCTGGTTGCCCTGGTGCAGGGCAAGACTTTGCCCTGCAGGCCTTTTTGAGCTTATCTAATAAGCCACATAAAAATCACTAAAATAAGCAAGATATGTATTTTGAAAGTTAAACTGGAAGATTTTAAGTTGTGAAAAGATCAAAGTCTAATTTGTAAACCTAAAATCAGGAAAATTCCTTGAAAAATTGGTTTTCTGCCAATACATGCACTTTTGACTTTTTGACTTTTAAACCTAGGTTGACTTATATGAACTTTAATCCTAATTTAATTGCTGAACATGTGATAATAATCTAATAAGAGTCTAGTTTTAGATTCTCTAACAACTAATGAGCTAAAATCTATGGTTATGCTATTGAAAAACTTGACAGTGAACTCATAAGGTGAGATTCAAGGTCATTTTGACTTTCTGTGTAAAAGAGACCAAGTAAATACCCAATTTGGACTGTCATGGACCTGAGAACAATGAAGCAAATATACTCAACAACTAAAAACAACAGCAACACAGCTAACAAGCTTAATCCAAACAACCCTTTATTTGATTGATTTTAAGATTTTCTAAGTAAAAGGCTGAACTAAACCATGAAACTGAATCTAAACTTTATATTATCAAATTAAAAGATTAAATAAACATAAAAAAATAACACCACAAGCATAAAACACAGATTTATCAAGTTTGCAATATACACTGTGTAATCTCAGTTTTTTTAATACAAGCTAATCCAATGAACACAACACTAATAGTAATCAATATTATCACTTAACAACACTTTATAAACATGAAAACACAGAGATTAAAGCAAATTAAATACTAGAACAGTAATATGCCAAGTTGAATAAAAATGCTTACAAGTGCTATAAGCTGCAAAACCAAGAACCAATGATCAAAACCAATCCTAATAGCTTTCCACAAAGCTTCTAAACCAAGGCCATCAAGTATTCACCCTGCTCCAAGCATCATTCTTCATATATACTGATTTTTTATTTTTGAGTGAATTTTTAGTATTTTTGAGTAATTATGAATTTTACAAACACAACCTGATTTTATGTTTCTAAAAGTTTACAGGAGCTTAATTGTGAACTTACATGAGCTTATGGGTCCCTAAGAACAAGTTTCAACAACATTTAAGCTTAGATGAGATTTTGAGTACAAAATTGCATAAACTAAAATTGGAGTCTATTACTGACATTGAAGGTTTAAAAAGAGTTGAGATACACTGATATGACTTAACAAAATGCTTCAAAGCTAACTTTTACACTGGAAATTGAAAGATTAACTAAGTCGAAATACATTATTAAAAATTAAACTAGATAGCTTTCTCTTCTGCTTCCTCTTCTTTCTTTATAGAATTTTGAGACTCCCCACATGTCTCTGAATCTTTCCCATCAATAATTTCCACCGTTGGATGAGTCAAAGTGATCCCAGCCATTTAAACTACTTTTGGCGCCAAAAGTCATATAGGTAGCTTGTGGCCGTTTTATTGCAATTAAAGAACTTTGGGAGATTATGGAGGTGTAAGGGACAAGGAAAAGTAGCTTTTTATAGGTTTGGGTCAAGTTGGTAGCATTATCAGGGATTGTTAGTGCTACAGTGGTGGTTTTTGGTGTGGAAGCATTTATGTGGGTTATGGGCTAGTATATTGAGGTGGAAAGGTAAGGTGGTAGTGGACAGGTGGTGAAGGTGACGTGGTGAAAACCATGGTGGTATTGGGATTGAAGGCTGGGGTGAGGGGGTGATACAGTGAGGGTGGTTTTGGAGAAGGAGGGTCAAACGGGGTCAAACCCCCATTTTTATTATTAAAGGGTGTGGTTTGGGCCAGAAACAAAAAAGGGTGGGTTGGGGTTTGGTTTGTGTTGGATTGGATTTGGTATTTTGGGTTTAATAAAAACAAAGGGTCCGTTTGTATGTAGTAATAAACAAGGACCAATTTTGTAATTTGGTGAAAATTGAGGGGCTGATTTTTCCACTTTTCCAAAGTAATCAAAAGGGTCTATTATGCCAATGATAAATAGTGCAAGGGTAAAATGTGATAAATTCCATTTTGCAAACCCTGAGGACTAAAATTGCCAAACTTGAAACTTCAAGGACTAATCTTGTAATTTCACCAAACTTTCACCCAAGGACCATTCCTACATAAAAGATTAGTATAAGGACCAAAATTGATTTTCTCAAAGTTTTTACATCCCAGGGACTATTCATGTCAATTTTGCAAAGTTGAGGGACTAAACTTGTAATTTTGTGAAACTTTACACCAAAGGACTAAATATGTAATTTGTGATTAAAAAGGACCTTTGGTGAATTTTTCATGTTTTTAGAATAACCAGGGACTAGTTTTGACAACTTTTGAAACTTGAGGGACTGAAACTGCCAATTATGGAAACTTTGTTCGTTTTTTTATCTGTTTTTGATTATTTTGCATTTGAAACATATAAAACACACTTCTAAGATATTTTAAGTATTTTGATGCATATTTGAGTATTTTGGATGTTTTGGCAGTTCAGATTGGTATAAAATGATGAGTATTTGGATACTCATCAATCCCCCACACTAAAATATTACTATTCCTAGCAATCTTTTGAGAAAATTTTAATGAATTTTATCTCTTTACCAAAAGCCATCACTTTTGGAGTAGCCAAATGTATCAGTTCAAGTAAGAACTATGGTCCACTTGATAACCATGTGATTTTGAGCAAACCACCAGCTGTCAACGGATTTGTTTTGTCTTTACCAAAAGCCGTTTGCTTCCGGACTAGCCAACTCTTGATGGACAAAGTCAACATCTTGGTGAGCTGATTACCAATTATGGTTTTGCCACTGCCTTTACCACAAGCCATAATCTTGCGGGCTAGCCAACTCATTCACTTTATGGGATATGGCGAGTTGATTTACCATACAATTTTGGGCAAATTGAAAGCCATCAACGGTTTTGAGATATCTTTACCAAGAGCCGTTTGCTCCTGGATTAGCCAATCCTTATGTGGGTTAGACATGGTGGACTGATAACCATTTATTGCATTTCTAAGTGTGAAAAAACTTTAAATTTTGATCAAATGAGGGTACTTGATGGAACATGTGTTTGAATTCATGAGAATCCCCCCCCCCCCCCCCACACTTAGAAATGAATATTGCCCTCAATATTCAAAACACCGGGTGTTAAACCGATATTTAGAACGTAAGAAGGAAATATTAATAACCTTTATTTTAGGCTATTTACATTTTTTTTTCAAGATATATACATATATACAACATGTGGGGCATCTCCCCCACACTAGGTTGGTAGAAAAGAGAAAGAAATCAGAAATATGGGTGAAAACCCATATTGCTACTGTTTTTGATTACCGAGTCGCTAGCTTGACTCGACCTCGAATTAAATTGTTCATGAGGAAGCTACTGTTTTTGTTTACCGAGTCGCTAGCTTGACTCGACCCCGAATTTAATTGTCCTTGGGGAAAGTTTGGAGATCCGGGACAACCATGGATGGTATGTCCTCTCCAAAGTAGTGTTTCACACGATGCCCATTCAGTTTAAAACATGGACCGTCATTTTGAGAAAACTCAACGGTACCATATGGATAAACCTTAGTGATAGTGAATGGGCCAGTCCAACGGGTTTTTAGTTTACCCGAGAAGATCTTTAATCTAGAATTAAAGAGAAGGACTCGATCACCAACGTTAAAAACGCGGTTCTTTATTTTTGAGTCATGAATCCTCTTTGTTTTTTCTTTATAGATTAAAGAGTTCTCGTAAGCCTGATCACGTAGTTCATTTAATTCATTCATTTGAACTTTTCTGTGATCACCCGCAGTTTTGAGGTCAAAGTTGGCATGTTTTAATGCCCAGTAGGCTTTGTGCTCAAGTTCCATCGGTAGATGGCATGTCTTTCCGTACACAAGATTGTAAGGTGTACACCCAATGGGTGTTTTATAAGCTGTATGAAAGGCCCATAGTGCGTCATCTAATTTATCCGACCAGGCAGCACGGTTTTCACCAACAGTCCTCTCAAGTATCCTTTTGATACCACGGTTTGAAACCTCCACTTGCCCACTTGTTTGTGGGTGATACGCGGTAGAAAGACGGTGGGTTACACCATACTTTTGCATGACATTGTCAAATTTTTCATTGCAGAAATGCGTACCACCATCACTTATGATAGCACGTGGGGTTCCAAAATGGGCAAAAAGAGATTTCAGGAATTTCACTACAGCTCGGGCATCATTCGTGGGTAAAGCTTTCGCTTCAACCCACTTTGATAAGTAATCAACAGCCACAAGTATGTATTTGTTTCCTCTAGATGATGGGAATGGCCCCATAAAGTCAATGCCCCAGATATCAAATATCTCACAAACTTGAATAGCATTTTGTGGCATCTCATTTCTTTGTGAAATGTTTCCATGATGTTGACAAGCGTCACAGGTTTTAATGAGATCCTGGGCATCTTTATAAATTGTGGGCCATAAGAATCCAGCATGGCAAGCCTTGAGAATTTCAGTGGCTTCCTGCCCATATACACACCGTCGGATGACTTGATCCGCACAGATTTTGAATAAGTAGGGGTCATCCCAGAAGTAATGATTGAAATCCTTAAAGAATTTATTCTTCTGTTGGGTTGACATCCCTTTCACAACAAAGTTACCTGCATGGTAGTTTGCGAAGTCGGCAAACCATGGGGTAGTAGAATTTCCGCGAAAAGCAACCGCATTGAGTGTTTTGAGAGGAAATGTTTCATTTATTTCCTTTTTCTCATACACATCTTGATGAGGGTTCTCTAATCGGGACAAATGATCAGCAGCCAGGTTCTCAGCTCCTTTTTTATCACGAATAAAGATATCAAATTCCTGGAGGAGGAGAACCCAACGGAGCAATCTCAGCTTTGCATCTTGTTTTGCAAAGAGATATTTTAGAGCCGAGTGATCCGTATACACTACGCATTTGGTCAAGATTAAGTATGTCCGAAATTTCTCAAAAGCATATACCACGGCTAATAATTCTTTTTCCGTAGTGGTGTAATGAGTTTGAGCTTCGTTCATAGTTTTGCTTGCGTAGTGGATAGGCTGAAAGTGTTTCATTTTACGTTGCCCCAAGACTGCACCGATAGCAAAATCAATTGCATCGCACATAAGCTCGAAGGGTAAATCCCAGTCGGGGGCAACAAGAATAGGTGCCTCAGTAAGCTTTTTCTTCAATGGTTCAAAAGCTTCGATGCACTCTGGTGAGAAGATAAAAGGAGCATCCTTCTCGAGGAGATGAGTCATAGGCCGGGAGATTTTAGAAAAATCTTGTATGAATCGACGATAGAAACCGGCATGACCCAAGAAACTCCTAATACCTTTGACGATAGTAGGGTGAGGCAATTTAGCAATGATATCAACCTTAGCTCTGTCAACCTCAATCCCATTCTTGGAAATCTTATGGCTGAGGACAATGCCCTCTTTGACCATAAAGTGACTATTTTCCCAATTTAGACATAGATTGGTGTCTTCACACCTTTTCAACATTTTTTCTAAATTAGTGAGACATGTTTGGAATGAATCCCCAATGACCGAGAAGTCATCCATAAAGACCTCCATGGTTTTACCGATCATGTCGGTAAATATGGCCATCATGCACCTCTGGAACGTACCTGGAGCGTTACATAAGCCAAAAGGCATACGTATATAAGCAAAGGTTCCATAAGGGCATGTAAAGGTAGTCTTTTCTTGATCCGATGGATCAATGGGGATTTGAAAGTATCCTAAGAAACCATCAAGGAAACAATAGTACTTTTTTCCTGCTTATCTCTCAAGCATCTGATCCATAAAGGGCACCGGAAAGTGGTCTTTGCGGGTGACGTCATTTAACTTACGATAGTCAATGCAAACACGCCACCCGGTAACCAGCCGAGTTGGAATCAACTCATTTTCCTCATTAGTGACAACAGTAATGCCACCCTTTTTTGGGACGCAATGGATGGGACTAACCCATGGACTGTCAGAGATGGGGTAAATCAATCCTGCATCAAGAAGTTTGAGAACCTCTTGTTTAATCACATCATGGATTTTTGGATTTACCCGTCTTTGATGTTGCACTGCGGGCTTGAAGTCATCCTCCATTAAGATTTTGTGTGTACAAAAATTTGGGTTAATACCCTTAATATCGGAGAGTTTCCAAGTAATTTCTTGCTTGTGTGACTTCAAGACCTTTATGAGAGCAACTTTCTCCTCATCACTTAAACCTTTAGCAATAATGACGGGTAATTTATCATCACCCTCCAAAAATGCGTATTCAAGATGAGGAGGTAAGTCCTTGAGCTCGACCTCAGGAAAATCATCAGTTTTCTCAACATATTTGATTTCCTGATTATGAAGTTGTACGGGAGGGAGTGGAGGAGAATTGTCTTGATTTAGCAATTTCTCAAGGAGAAGAATATCTCCCTCCAGATCAATCTCAGTGTTATCAATTCCCGATGGAACTGAATCACTTTTGAGAAAAGCCTCGACCTCTTCCAAAAGGAAACCACTTCCCTCAAACGGAGTGAGAGAAGGGGAAGAGTCGGAAACGATAGGTTCAAATGATGGAGTGGAATCCCCACTCACAGAATTATGAGAATAACCAAGAAATTCTTGAGAGTACTCCTCTGAAGCAATGTCTATGATATCTATTTGATTAACTGCTTCAGAATCATAATTTGAGGAGTACCTTGAGGTTTGATCGAGGTTAAAGGTAACAGCTTCATTACCCACACTCAAGGTGATTTCTTGCTCAAATACATCGATAAGAGCACGGCCCGTTCTAAGGAAGCCCCTCCCAACAATGAGAGGGACCCTTTGATCATCATCGAAATCAACCACTACAAAGTCAGCGGGGAGATGGAACTTTCCTACCTTCACAAACACATCCTCGGCAATGCCAAGAGGACGAGATATCGATCGGTCTGCAAGCTCTAGATTCATGCAGGTAGGAGTAAGATCCGGAAGAGAAAGTTTCTTCCAAACTGAATAAGGCATTAGGTTGATGCTTGCACCAAGATCGGCCAAGGCATAGCAATCAACCATTCCTGGAAATACACAAGGTATTAGAAATTTTCCAGGATCTCCCAGCTTCTCGGGAAGCTTCTTTAAAAGAACTGCTGAGCAGTTCTCATTCAAGGGAGTCTTTGCCATTTCAAACAGTTTCTCTTTGTTGCTTAACAAGTGTTTGATTGTTGATGCAAATTTAGGCATCAGAATAATAGCATCCGCAAAGCTAATGTCAAAATGCAAATCTTGAAAGATTTGGAAGAATTTATCCATCTGGTGACTAGCTTTTTCACGGAGCTTTTGTTCATTCAAACGTGAGGGGTAAGGCATAGAGGAGGTAGAAGGTTTGGACTTATATGTTTCAACTGGGATATCATTGGGTTCAAAAACAACTCTAGGTTTTGGTTTGGGTTTCGGGACAACATAAGGTGGGACGTCTTGGGTACCTCCCTTATGAGTAGGAAGTACTTCGTCCTTATTTACCTCGGTTTCATTTTCCACTACCTTGGGAGAAGGAGAAGAAGTGGTAGTGGGAACAGTGGGTCCATCATATGAAACTCCGCTCCTGGTTGTGATCGCCTTTGCATCGCCCCTTGGGTTTGCGATCGTGTTGCTCGGAAGTTTTCCATAGCCCGAGGGCTGTTCATTTAAAGATTTCTTGATTTCAGAAATCTGGCTGACCAACAACCTGTTTGTCTCTTCTTGAGTTTTCATGAACTGCTTCAACAACTCATCGGATGATGGTTGTGGAGCTGGGAGAATGGCTTGTGTTTGGTTGGGGAAATTTTGGACTCGGTTGTTTTGATTATAACCTTGATGTGGTTGAAAATTTCCCTGATTTAGATTACCATTTCCTTGAAAATGATTCCCCGGGTTGAAATTGTTTCTGTTAAAGTTTCCTTGGTTGTGGAAACCTTGATTCTGTCCAGGATTGAAATTCCCTTGGTTTTGATAACCTTGGTTCATTCAAGGTTGGTTCTGGTTTCGATTTTGCAAATTTAGGTTTTGGGTGAAACCGGGTGGTCCCATATGTGTGTTAGCACGGTAACTTGGTTCCATTTGAGGACGGTATTGATTACCTCCCTGATTTGTAGTACCGGCTAAGGCATTGGCTTCAAAAGGACTACCATCGGTGGCAGTACAGTTGTAGTATGCACGTGGGCCACCACAAGTGACACAAACTTCCACCTTTTTTACTTCAGCATGTGAAGGGTTTTGTGTGAAAGTGACTTTCTTTTGGTTTGAGAGAACCAAAGCTTGAATAGCGTCCGTGAGTTTGTCTATCTTAGCATCGCTGCTAGAAGTACTCACGGGAGATGAAGTAGAAGGACCAGCACTCACTTGGGAGTTATATGGCTTTGTGCGTGTAGTACGGACCTTGGACTTATTTTCAATGATTTCTAAAGCTTCTTTAGTGGTTTTGCTCAAAAAATTACCTCCCACGGAGGCATTGAGAGAATCTTGGTCAGATTGACTCACACCATTATAGAAAGTGTCAATTTGCATTAATTCAGTGAAACCATGATGAGGACATCGACGAAGCAATTCTTTGAAACGATCCCATGCGTCACCAAACGATTCATCAAACCTTTGAGTAAATTTGATGATTTCATTTTTAAGACTTGTCGTTCTGGACGGGGGAAAAAATTCGTTTACAAATTTGGTAACTAAATCCTCCCATGATGTTGTTGAATGAGGAGGTTGTTTTTCCAGCCAAATCCGGGCTGCCCCCTCAAGAGAAAATGGGAATAGAAGAAGTTTGACTGCTTTGGAAGGGACGTTTTTTTATTTGATGGTAGATGTAATCTTGTTAAACCATCGAATATGAGCATGAGGATCATCCCTCTCAAAACCATAAAATTGGCTTGAGGTTACTAGATTTAGTAACCCGGTTTTGAGCTCAAAGTATTCAGCCACAATGGCTGGGACAACAATAGCGTCTCCGTAACCCTCGATAGGTGCTTGAAGAAGCTCATTCATCAGACGGTCTTCCGCCATGATAACTTTGTTTGGGGAAACAGCACGTATCTCAGATACTGCTGTTGGGGCAGAACGTCTACGGCGTCTTCGAGGAATTCTGATAAGCTCACGGAAAGGGCTTGTTGACCTAGAAGAATGAATGCGCATGCACTAGAGATGACTCTAAGAATCCTTAGAGTGACGGGAAATTTAAAATAGAAAAGAAAAAATCTTTTTGGATTTTTGTTTTTATAAGATAATAGAAATATGGACAAAGATTATATATAACAATGGTGAATTAATTCAAACTCACAGATGCTTCAAAAGTCGTAATACGCAGCACACCTCCCCGGCAGCGGTGCCAAATTTTGATTGGTGTGAAACGGTCAGAATATATCAACCAAGTAATGGTCAATAAGTCTAACAATCTAAACCAATACTCCGTGGAGTTTAGTGTTTCCCCGGATCGTTAAATCCCAACGAGGCGTTAAATCTGAAATAAAATGACTTCGAGATCAAGTGATTTGAACAGGAAAAGGGTTTAAGTGATTGTACTACTGAAATATAAGTTAGAATAGCTCTGATAGGCTATAACAACTAATACGTGAAATCAGATAAGTACAAATGAAAAGGAACTGGAAAACGTATACGTTTAATATTTAAACGTAAACAACAAAAACGATTTTAACTATAGTAGGAGTTTGCATGCCTTAGGGGCTTAAATGCAAATTAAATAAACTTAAAATATTTATTTTATAATTACTAATTTATTTAAAAGTTAATAAAACCTAAAATGTAAAAAGATATAAAATGTACGTTTAAATTTAAATAACGTAAACGTACGAAATTAAATGTGAAATCCGTCAAATAAAACTCCCACAAATATGAAAATTATTTTTTGGAATCCTAAACTTATAAGAAAATTATTAGAAAATTAAAATTATTTTTATAGCCATTTAATTAATTATTATTATTTCATAACTATTTTTAATTAGTTAATAATACACTAATAAATAAGAAAATGTAAAACAAGCTTAGAAAAATAAAATTAAAACTTAGAAAAATCTAAAATATTATAAAACTTATTTTAGAACTAAAATTATATTTTTCACACTATTTATGTATTTATTATTAATTAATTATTATTTAATTATTAATTAACTAATTATATTGATTTAAATTATTAAAAATTCTAAAAAGACTTAGATAATTAAAAAGATTTTTATAAATCTAATTAACCATCACAGGAATCCTCTAAATTATAAAAAGTTGATTTTATGAGTTTTTACACTGTTTAACTAATTATTATATTTAATATTAATTAATTACTAATTAACTATTTAAATTCTAAAAAATAGTAAATAAACAGTAGAAATTATAGAAAAAATCCTAAAAATGTTATTACTTATATAAAAGCTAGGAAAATTATAAAAACTATGTGTTACTTAATAAAACCTAATTTTGCCATTTAATCTTTTAATATCAATTAATAATTAATTTAAACTAATATTAATTCTAAATATTACCAAATGACAAAGGAAAAATCTGGAAAAATTTATAAAAATACTTTAATATTAAATAGATTTAATAAAAATGTAAAAATGCAGAAGTGCTTATAAATAAGCTAAAAAAAATTAAAAAGATAATTTCTATTAAATAGAAGCTATCACTATAATTAAGTTTGGCTTTTTCTGTTTTTTCTTTTATAGAAGTATTTTAATACCTAAAACAAGCAACTTTAATAAAGGGACTTAAGTTGTAGCTTATTAATAAGCTATGTGCACCCAAAAATGCTTAACAGGTTGAGTTTTAGCTTATTAGGACTTATCAAGTCTTGAATAAGCTTATATTAAGCCACACAGATCTAAATAAGCATACAACTAATGATGATGATTGGAAATAAGCACAAGGGAACCAAATAAGTACACACAATAAGCCAGGAATAACAAATAAGCACTTGGTCAAAACCTGACAACTAAACAGGCCAAATGGGCAACTTTTGGACCTTTGTGGGGTCTACAGAGGTGAAAGGGGGTTCAAAATGGATCTTGAACCATAAAGTTGACCAGGTCAGCAATGAAATAAGCCAATAAGCAAGGCTTATGGCTTATTAATGAAGTCAAGGTGGTTCTTGGAAATTGGGTGTCAAACCTTGTAACAATTCTCAATTTCAGGTTAACTTTTATTCCCGAAAATTTCACTATTAACTTTTTATTATTCACTTTTACTATTCACTTTTCACTATTCATCTCAGAAATTTTTATTTCATATTCTCGTAAGTTAAACTATTTTAACGATAATCCGAGAGTTTGACGCTCGTCGGATCATTTCTGCAAAAATCACAAAGCCGTGTCCGAGATTTACTTTTAGGTTTAAACGTCCTTCTAGCATCCCGATATGTCCATAAAACATTATAAACAATAGAAATATGATTTTCTTTCATTTTAGGACAATTCCAAAAGTTTTGGAATTTTACGTTTTTCAGTTCAGCGTTTTACGCGAATTACGCGTTTTAGACCCGTGTTTCCAGTTTTTAGCAGGGTTTTAGCACCCGATAGAACCTACCACTCATTTTATATTTTATTATGGAGTATATTGACATGTTTGACCATACTTTCAAGTTTCATATTTTTAGGATACCCGGTTTTACGTTTCGTGACTTAAAAACTTACGGTTAGCGATTTACGGAGTCAAAACTAGCTACATACTTAGGATATTATCATCCAAAGACCATGACTACTCATCTAGTCACCCTTATCCTTGGAAAAACGACTTAGGAGAGGGGGGGAGTCACCATGTGTGGTTAAATCTTGACTTTAGCCATTAGATCTTACTTAATTACAACTTTGTCTCCAAGTTTAAGCACCTTCCTAGCCACCTTCCTAACCTCCTCATTCATAGTATAAATACAAGCTCATTCTTCTTCCTTTATTCACCACAAAAACGCCACACCCTTATATCATAGCACCATGATCCTTTGATTTTCAATATACAAGTTACACTACAAAGTTCAAGGTCTTAGTATTCTCTACCTAGTTCTCAAGTTTGTTTGGTGATTCCATGGTTGAATTAGGAGCTACACAAGGTTACTAGGGCTAAAGTTAAATGGTTTTCACAAGGGTTAGATCAAGGCTAGCAAGGGTTACAAGAGTTATGGTGAAGGGTTTACAAGCTTAGGTTTAGTGTCCTAGTTCTATACTTGACTTCCTTTCTTTAGAAAGCCAAAAGTTGTAAGCAAACCCTTATACACTTTCTTGCTCAATATCATTTTCATGCTTATTATATTTCTTTCATACTATATATGGTCTTTGTATTGTGTTCATGATGTTTAAAAATGGATAAAACAAGTATTGGTATACATATGTTAACTTATGACAAGTAAACAAGCAAACTAGTGATTTTTATGGAAAACCACGACCACAATAGTATAACTTTGATATTTGACACTTACTTATTGTTAAAGAGGACTTAACAAGGAAAACATAGCAATTTTAATCACCCAAAACGAGTATACGAGTCAAAAGTTATGACCATTTGAAGTTAGCGAAACCAAAACGGCAAATCTGCCTAAATAGCATTCTGATCAAATTATGATTTTGAAAGTCCCACTTCTGCTCCGATTCATCAAAAAGTTAAAACACGAAAGTTGTCCGGAACAACGTTTTCGTTCAGGAACAAAGAAGCTCGAGCCCTGAAAACACTTTCTGAGTGATAAATTTCTTCAAATTCTTAACAGCCCATTTTTAGACCAAAGTTACTATATAATCATTATAATTAGATGAGACCAAGAGGTCTAATGACCTAAAGCCAAGACCACAACCATGGCTAAAGCCAAGGTTGAGTCTCAAGATCATGGTAACAATGACCAAGGTCACGGCAAAGCCACGGCTAAAGACCATATAACTATTAAAGATCAAAAAGCTTATATATATATGTGTGTGTTATCAAATACTACAATAGTAGGGAGCCTCATGTGAGGAGTTCATTGAGTAAGCCGTCGAGACGAGTTGTGGATTTACGAGTTAAAGTGTCCTGGCTCCTCGAACGTTTACTCCATGACTTCTGAATTATGTCGGCCCGAACGGTAGTAAGAGATATACAACTTATACATGTTTCATAAACCACTTATATTCAACGACTTACACTATATACTAAGTACTACATCATGAACATTATGCAAGACATATATGGGCAATTCTTCGTATTCTTAGACGTTACTCCAAACCTAAGTCGCAACGTTCTATTATAGGCTGCTCTTAGAGACTTTCACGATTCGACTACCACTTTCATTTCTCATTACATAAGCTTAAGGTGAGTCATAGCCCCTACTCTTTTCATACTTGTTTTAACTCTTGGGGGGGATACATGCTCAACTACTTGCTTACTTGTACAAATACTCAAAACATTTATACTTGATTGTTTTATACTTGATTGTGTTATACTTGATTGTCTCATACTTGATCGCATTATACTTGATTTCATATATACATGATTGCGTTATACTTAATTGTGAAACTTCTAGTGGCTCCAGATTAAGTTGCTGGATGACCATTGAGACTTTCGATGGCTCCAAATTAAGTTGTTGGATGACCATTGAGGCTATTGATACATCTTAACATTTGCGAATGTTGGATACATCATAAACGTGAGGTCTTCGGAGATGAAGAGTAGACTCACGACTAATTGCTTAATTGTTTTGATGAACTTATACATGTCTTAATCATACTATATTGTAGCAGTGGGTTGTGAACACACAGGTTACAAGTCTCTTATGGCGGGACTTGTAACTGAGTGGATTCACGATGCCTTTGCTGTGTGAACATTCTTTTAAGGCTTTTTAACTGTTTTAAGACAAACTCTATGAACTCACCAACCATTGTGTTGACACTTTAGCATGTTTATCTCAGGTTAGTAAGGCGATAGCTAGTGCGTGGAACTTAGAGTCAAGCTGCATACTCTGAAGACTTACGCTTTTATCATTTACCATTCAAAACTTTGTATACATTTATGTATCATACTTTGGAATCTCATGTTTGTAACTTTGAATTCATTAATCGAATGGCAACTTTTCAAAACGTCTCATTTAGAGTTCGTTTTCTATAACTTGTACTTTGTATTATGAAGTAGCACCCCTATGACACAGTCTTCCGCTGCGGTATTTTGGGGGTGTTACAGATTGGTATCAGAGCCTTGGTTATAGAGAACTAGGTTGCATTTAGTGCCTAGACTATAACTACTATATACGTTAGGACTTTCCTCTTTATTTGCCTTACACATACTACATACACATGCGCTTTTTGGTAGTTGTTGGTTTAGTTCCACGCTGTTAGATGATGTGACTTTAGTATTATAAGGAGCCCAGAGATTAGCCGAGTCATTAAAAACATGGAGCTCAGTAATAACTAATTAGTTAACTTGATCTTGTGACAGTTCTTGTTTGATGAGACACAAGATTTGAGTTAAATAATATTATTGCTTAGCTTTAGGGATTTGATGACTTGATTATCTTACTATCGGCCTCAGAAGGCGGATTTTGTGTCGGAAATTCTTAAGTAGGATGATTTAGAATCTCCTTATTTAAATGGATTGGGACGCCTCTTCATTTAAATAAAGAAATTGTAAATCACCGAACCATAAGTTTATGATCCCTTACTTACATAAATTTGGACGCTTCTTTATGTAAGTAAAGAGTTATAAATAAGTGGGCTTATTTGCATCTGATACAACTCCTTAACCAGGACCTTAGACGAATCAGAGTGAACACCACTATTTTAGAGATCCTGGAATCCCGGATTCTCTTAGACACACTGTAAGTAGTTAACATCAACTGAACTTCGGGACGAAGTTCTCCTTAAGGGGTAGAGACTGTAACAATTCGCAATTTTAGGTTAACTTTTATTCCTGAAAATTTCACTATTCACTTTTTATTATTCACTTTTACTATTCACTTTTCACTATTCATCTCAGAAATTTTTATTTCATATTCTCGTAAGTTAAACTATTTTAACGATAATCCGAGAGTTTGACGCTCGTCGGATCATTTCTGCAAAAATCACAAAGCCGTGTCCGAGATTTACTTTTAGGTTTAAACGTCCTTCTAGCATCCTGATATGTCCATAAAACATTATAAACAATAGAAATATGATTTTCTTTCATTTTAGGACAATTCCAAAAGTTTCGGAATTTTACGTTTTTCAGTTCAGCGTTTTACGCGAATTACGCGTTTTAGACCCGTGTTTCCAGTTTTTAGCAGGGTTTTAGCACCCGATAGAACCTACCACTCATTTTATATTTTATTATGGAGTATATTGACATGTTTGACCATACTTTCAAGTTTCATATTTTTAGGATACCCGGTTTTACGTTTCGTGACTTAAAAACTTACGGTTAGCGATTTACGGAGTCAAAACTAGCTACATACTTAGGATATTATCATCCAAAGACCATGACTACTCATCTAGTCACCCTTATCCTTGGAAAAACGACTTAGGAGGGGGGGAGTCACCATGTGTGGTTAAATCTTGACTTTAGCCATTAGATCTTACTTAATTACAACTTTGTCTCCAAGTTTAAGCACCTTCCTAGCCACCTTCCTAACCTCCTCATTCATAGTATAAATACAAGCTCATTCTTCTTCCTTTATTCACCACAAAAACGCCACACCCTTATATCATAGCACCATGATCCTTTGATTTTCAATATACAAGTTACACTACAAAGTTCAAGGTCTTAGTATTCTCTACCTAGTTCTCAAGTTTGTTTGGTGATTCCATGGTTGAATTAGGAGCTACACAAGGTTACTAGGGCTGAAGTTAAATGGTTTTCACAAGGGTTAGATCAAGGCTAGCAAGGGTTACAAGAGTTATGGTGAAGGGTTTACAAGCTTAGGTTTAGTGTCCTAGTTCTATACTTGACTTCCTTTCTTTAGAAAGCCAAAAGTTGTAAGCAAACCCTTATACACTTTCTTGCTCAATATCATTTTCATGCTTATTATATTTCTTTCATACTATATATGGTCTTTGTATTGTGTTCATGATGTTTAAAAATGGATAAAACAAGTATTGGTATACATATGTTAACTTATGACAAGTAAACAAGCAAACTAGTGATTTTTATGGAAAACCACGACCACAATAGTATAACTTTGATATTTGACACTTACTTATTGTTAAAGAGGACTTAACAAGGAAAACATAGCAATTTGAATCACCCAAAACGAGTATACGAGTCAAAAGTTATGACCATTTGAAGTTAGCGAAACCAAAACGGCAAATCTGCCTAAATAGCATTCTGATCAAATTATGATTTTGAAAGTCCCACTTCTGGTCCGATTCATCAAAAAGTTAAAACACGAAAGTTGTCAACGACGTTTTCGTTCAGGAACAAAGAAGCTCGAGCCCTGAAAACACTTTCTGAGTGATAAATTTCTTCAAATTCTTAACAGCCCATTTTTAGACCAAAGTTACTATATAATCATTATAATTAGATGAGACCAAGAGGTCTAATGACCTAAAGCCAAGACCACAACCATGGCTAAAGCCAAGGTTGAGTCTCAAGATCATGGTAACAATGACCAAGGTCACGGCAAAGCCACGGCTAAAGACCATATAACTATTAAAGATCAAAAAGCTTATATATATATATATATATATATATATATATATATATATGTTATCAAATACTACAATAGTAGGGAGCCTCATGTGAGGAGTTCATTGAGTAAGCCGTCGAGACGAGTTGTGGATTTACGAGTTAAAGTGTCCTGGCTCCTCGAACGTTTACTCCATGACTTCTGAATTATGTCGGCCCGAACGGTAGTAAGAGATATACAACTTATACATGTTTCATAAACCACTTATATTCAACGACTTACACTATATACTAAGTACTACATCATGAACATTATGCAAGACATATATGGGCAATTCTTCGTATTCTTAGACGTTACTCCAAACCTAAGTCGCAACGTTCTATTATAGGCTGCTCTTAGAGGCTTTCACGATTCGACTACCACTTTCATTTCTCATTACATAAGCTTAAGGTGAGTCATAGCCCCTACTCTTTTCATACTTGTTTTAACTCTTGGGGGGGATACATGCTCAACTACTTGCTTACTTGTACAAATACTCAAAACATTTATACTTGATTGTTTTATACTTGATTGTGTTATACTTGATTGTCTCATACTTGATCGCATTATACTTGATTTCATATATACATGATTGCGTTATACTTAATTGTGAAACTTCCAGTGGCTCCAGATTAAGTTGCTGGATGACCATTGAGTCTTTCGATGGCTCCAAATTAAGTTGTTGGATGACCATTGAGGCTATTGATACATCTTAACATTTGCGAATGTTGGATACATCATAAACGTGAGGTCTTCGGAGATGAAGAGTAGACTCACGACTAATTGCTTAATTGTTTTGATGAACTTATACATGTCTTAATCATACTATATTATAGCAGTGGGTTGTGAACACACAGGTTACAAGTCTCTTATGGCGGGACTTGTAACTGAGTGGATTCACGATGCCTTTGCTGTGTGAACATTCTTTTAAGGCTTTTTAACTGTTTTAAGACAAACTCTATGAACTCACCAACCATTGTGTTGACACTTTAGCATGTTTATCTCAGGTTAGTAAGGCGATAGCTAGTGCGTGGAACTTAGAGTCAAGCTGCATACTCTGAAGACTTACGCTTTTATCATTTACCATTCAAAACTTTGTATACATTTATGTATCATACTTTGGAATCTCATGTTTGTAACTTTGAATTCATTAATCGAATGGCAACTTTTCAAAACGTCTCATTTAGAGTTCGTTTTCTATAACTTGTACTTTGTATTATGAAGTAGCACCCCTATGACACAGTCTTCCGCTGCGGTATTTTGGGGGTGTTACAAACCTGAATGCTCAGGTTTGGTTTCTGAGGCAGGTCAAAAAGAGGGTCAAATAAGCTATGCTACAATAAGCTAAACCCCAAACTAATCCTAGGTCTGAGAAGCTAGACTAATAAGTTACAAAATAAGCCAATATATAGGGTGTGGGGTCCACTGGGAAGCCAGATAAGGGCTTATGAAGTTAGGCTTATCACACTGATGAATCAGTGTGTGGGTATGATCAGGGTGAGTTCAAGGCACCAATAAGCTATAAGCCAAAGATCCAAAGCCCAGAACAAGCCTGAGTCTGATAAGCCACACCAATAAACTTTCCAAAAACCTAAGGTGCAAAGGGTGGGTCCCACAAACAAGCTCAGAATGAGGTTGTGAAAGTTTGGTCAAATCCTGGTTGCCCTGGTGCAGGGCAAGACTTTGCCCTGCAGGCCTTTTTGAGCTTATCTAATAAGCCACACAAAAATCACTAAAATAACCAAGATATGTATTTTGAAAGTTAAACTGGAAGATTTTAAGTTGTGAAAAGATTAAAGTCTAATTTGTAAACCTAAAATCAGGAAAATTCCCTGAAAAATTGGTTTTCTGCCAATACATGCACTTTTGACTTTTTGACTTTTAAACCTAGCTTGACTTATATGAACTTTAATCCTAATTTAATTGCTGAACATGTGATAATAAGCTAATAAGAGTCTAGTTTTAGCTACTCTAACAACTAATGAGCTAAAATCTATGGTTATGCTATTGAAAAACTTGACAGTGAACTCATAAGGTGAGATTCTAGGTCATTTTGACTTTCTGTGTAAAAGAGACCAAGTAAATACTCAATTTGGACTGTCATGGACCCGAGAACAATGAAGCAAATAAACTCAACAACTAAAAACAATAACAACACAGCTAACAAGCTTAATCCAAACAACCCTTTATATGATTGATTTTAAGATTTTCTAAGTAAAAGGCTGAACTAAACCATGAAACTGAATCTAAACTTTATATTATCAAATTAAAAGATTAGATAAACATAAAACAATAACACCACAAGCATAAAACACAGATTTGTCAAGTTTGCAATATACACTGTGTGATCTCAGTTTTTTTAATACATGCTAATCCAATGAACACAACACTAATAGTAATCAATATTATCACTTAACAACACCTTTTAAACATGAAAACACAGAGATTAAAGCAAATTAAATACTAGATAAGTAATATGCCAAGTTGAATAAAAATGCTTACAAGGGCTATAAGCTGCAAAACCAAGAACCAATGATCAAAACCAATCCTAATAGCTTTCCACAAAGCTTCTAAACCAAGGCCATCAAGTATTCACCCTGCTCCAACTATCATTCTTCATATATACTGATTTTTTATTTTTGAGTGAATTTTAAGTATTTTTGAGTAATTATGAATTTACAAACACAACCTGATTTTATGTTTCTAAAAGCTTACAGGAGCTTAATTGTGAACTTATATGAGCTTATGGGTCCCTAACAACAAGTTTTAACAACATTTAAGCTTAGATGAGATTTTGAGTACGAAATTGCATAAACTAAAATTGGAGTCTAATACTGACATTGAAGGTTTAAAAAGAGTTGAGATACACTGATATGACTTAACAAAATGCTTCAAAGCTAACTTTTACACTGGAAATTGAAAGATTAACTAAGTCGACATACATTATTAAAAATTAAACTAGATACCTTTCTCTTCTGCTTCCCCTTCTTTCTTTATAGAATTTTGAGACTCCCCACATGTCTCTGAATCTTTCCCATCAATAATTTCCACTGTTGGATGAGTCAAAGTGATCCCAACCATTTAAACTACTTTTGGCGCCAAAAGTCATATAGGTAGCTTGTGGCCATTTTATTGCAATTAAAGAACTTTGGGAGATTGTGGAGGTGTAAGGGACAAGGAAAAATAGCTTTTTATGGGTTTGGGTCAAGTTGGTAGCATTATCAGGGATTGTTAGTGCTACAGTGGTGGTTTTTGGTGTGGAAGCATTTATGTGGGTTATGGGCTAGTATGATGAGGTGGAAGGGTGAGGTGGTAGTGGGCAGGTGGTGAAGGTGAGGTGGTGAAAACCATGGTGGTATTGGGATTGAAGGCTGGGGGTGAGGGGGTGATACAGTGAGGGTGGTTTTGGAGGAGGGTCAAACGGGGTCAAACCCCCGTTTTTATTATTAAAGGGTGTGGTTTGGGCTTGGTTTGGGCCAGAAACAAAAAAGGGCGGGCTGGGGTTTGTTTTGTGTTGGATTGGATTTGGTATTTTGGGTTTAATAAAAACAAAGGGTCCGTTTGTATGTAGTAATAAACAAGGACCAATTTTGTAATTTGGTGAAAATTGAGGGGCTGATTTTGCCACTTTCCCAAAGTAATCAAAAGGGTCTATTATGCCAATGATAAACAGTGCAAGGGTAAAATGTGATAAATTCCATTTTTCAAACCCCGAGGACTAAAATTGCCAAACTTGAAACTTCAAGGACTAATCTTGTAATTTCACCAAACTTTCACCCAAGGACCATTCCTGCATAAAAGATTAGTATAAGGACCAAAACTTGTAATTTTGTGAAACTTTACACCAAAGGACTAAATATGTAATTTGTGATTAAAAAGGACCTTTGGTGACTTTTTCATGTTTTTAGAATAACCAGGGACTAGTTTTGACAACTTTTGAAACTTGAGGGACTGAAACTGCCAATTATGTAAACTTTGTTCGTTTTTTATCTGTTTTTGATTATTTTGCATTTGAAACATATAAAACACACTTCTAAGATATTTTAAGTATTTTGATGCATATTTGAGTGTTTTTGAATGTTTTGGCAGTTCAGATTGGTATAAAATTATGAGTATTTAGATACTCATCAGAGGTTAATTTTAATTGTTATCAAGTAAATGGTTGAACTTAAACACTTGTAAAAGTATAAGGTCAAAAATGAGGCAAACTATAAATAAATTATATAAAGGAAATGAATAAAAGTAAATTGTTACATAAGTAAAAGATCAAAAGTGAAACTTTTGAAATGAATGATCCTTGTTTGTGATTCATGAATATAAAGAAAAAACTAACAGTCTGTTCTCAAGTT
This sequence comes from Artemisia argyi, assembly GCA_030686995.1. Lineage (NCBI taxonomy): Eukaryota > Viridiplantae > Streptophyta > Magnoliopsida > Asterales > Asteraceae > Artemisia > Artemisia argyi. Next base: position 222,177,610 of record CM060709.1, on the reverse strand, counting down.
TTTGAAATAAAAGAAAAGAAAAGAAGAGTTAAAAATGGACAGAAAAGAAGAGAAGATGAATGAAATTTTATTTATTATATCATGTTCCCAAGTTAGGAGAGAAAAGAATAGATAACTGGAGATTTTACAATTATACCCTTTTATTATTTATAAAAGTTATGTTTTATTTTAGGTCATTTAAGTAATTACATTTATTAAAAGCTTTCTAAAATAACTTCTCTCTAAATCATCCCACTTTTGGGAAGAAAGTTTTGGAGAGAAGTTTAGCCAAATTTCCACTCCTCTTCTCTTCCATTCTTTCTTGAAAAAAACTTTGGAACACAAATTCATTTTGTTTTCTTTCCACTTCTTTCCTATTCTTTCAAAAATAAAACTCTGGAACACAGTGTAAGGGCTGTGGTGACTCGGCTTAAAAACTTGAGAATAAAAAATGACTTTGTAATTTGTGTTTTAAAAAAGGGAGATTTACATGTATATCCTTCTTGAAAGTTGATATTACATAAATATCCTTTTTAATTTTGTAATTACATCAACGTCGTTCCTAAACTTTTGTAATTACATCAATATCTTTCTTACTCTTTTAGAAAGATATATATGTTCAAAAATCAATTAAATCATAATTATATTGATTTTAGATTATGAAACTTTTATTTATCTTTTATATTGATAATGATCATATTATTCATACATATTTTTTGGTCTCGAACGACAAAAGAACGTGATGATGCAATTACAAAAGTTTGGATATAAATATGAAAGAAATATTGTTCATATATATTTATTTGTTCATATGCATTTTTGACCTCGATTGAAGAGAGAACTTCTTGATTTTTGTTTATATATATATATGACAATTTAAATGTTTGGGAAGGATATTGATATAATTTTAAAAGTGTTAGAATGATATTGATGTAATTTAAAAAGTTGGGAAAGGATATTAATGTAATTATAAAAGTTTATGAAGGATAATAGTGTTGAGTTAGGGTTAGAATCATAGTGATATACTTTAATGATGTGAGATCCTTGCAAAACATGTATCATTTAAAAAATAAATAAGTCAATCACAACCATCCATCCACCTTTCATCTAATTGCTAAGATTAAACCAAAAAATAACAAAGGGAGGGAAAGTTGACATTTTAGCTCATTTAATATAAAATCCACATTCCACATTTTTTTAAAAAACAACATATCTTGCAAACGGTAAATCTTCAAGCTACGAAAAATACACCATCACGACGAGAATTAAATCATCTTTCTATAGATATGCATTGTTATATACTTTCGATGAACTTTTTTTTTCAAAATTTCTGTCCAGATAAATCCCACAGGATTCGTAAAAAAATCCCATGGGATTTGTAGAAAATCGATTTTTTTTTCAAAATTTCTGTCCAGAAAAATCTCACGGGATTCGTAAAGAAATCCCATGGGATTCGTAAAAAGACAAACATTTTTCAAAATTCTGTTCAAAAAAATCCCACGGGATTCGTAATAAAATCCCACAGGATTCGTAAAAATGTCACTTGTGATTTGTTATATTTAAAAAATCACCAGTGATCTGTAAAAATGAGTAAATCACTGTTTTTGAGTTTTATACTTTTATGTCACAGCTTTTTAAGGGTAGATGTTTTCTATATGATTGTTGAAATGAGCTCTTGGAATCTATTTATTAAAAAGTTGTATGTTGTTATACAAAGTCCCATGTGATTCTCTCTGATCCCTTATGATTCATACAGTCTCATGGAATTTAATAAAGATACTTGACGAGTATTTTTTATGTGATTCATAAAGAATCCCATAGGATTTTATTTTGCTTTATATAAACTGTAAGTACAAAATCATATGAGATTCTGTATGAATCTCAAGGGATTCTGTATGAAATCACATGGTATTCTGTATGATTTATCTTGTCGATAAATCATAAAGTATTCTGTATGAAATCACATAGGATTCAGTATGAATCTCAAGGGATTCATTGTGAATCCCATGGGATTCTCATGTGATTCTGTTTGGATCACATGAGATTCTATATGAATCACAAAAGATCAGAGAGAATCACATGGGATTCTGTATAAATCCCATGGGATTCTCATTTTGCTTTGTATAAACTGGAAGTACAAAATAAGTTGAGATTCTATTTTTGTTGTGTAATATTATGAGAAAAATTCATGTTCACTTTGAAGATATCTTGTTTACTTTGAATATATAATGTTTGTTACTTATATTCTGTTTGATCATATAGGTAATCTGTGTAAATCTCATGGGATTCTGTATGAATCTCAAGGGATTCATTGTGAATCCCGTGGGATTCAGTATGAATCTCAATGGATTCGTTCATTGTGAATCCCATTGTAAATCAAAAGCATTAATAAATAGTTTATGATGTAATCTGAATTACATGTGATATACCAAATAAATCACATGTATTTCATCTAATTTTATGTGCCATGTAAACAACTAAACTGTTTGTGCAAAATAAAATAGCAACCCAAACACCCTCCAATAAAAGTAAAACAAAAAAAATGTATGCCATACGTCCTTTAATTAATTTGGCTACTCTATTCAAGAAAAGAAAATATCTACCAATATTTTACTTAACCGGATGGATACTAAGGGGCTGTTTATTTTTTTTCTTGTTTGGAAAACAAAGTTTCTGTCTCCATAGCAATATGTTATTTGGAATAAGGATGATATTAATAAATGTTGTTTCTTTTTCATGCTTAACAAGCCTTCTAAATATATGTAAATGACTATTTTACCCAAATTGAACACCAACAAAATGCATACAAATTACAGTAACATTGAACATTACATCTCAAACCACAAAACATCAGGTTACATGAAAGTACCAAATAGCATACCATCAGATTACAAACTTGAGACATCATGTTCAAATTACTACAATACATGTTTTCAACAAAAAAGATGCACATGTTTAGTTTACTACATTTTCTCAAAAAAAACCATTAAAGATAGGAGCAAAATGATGGAATTCCTACATGAACCCTTTGCTACATCCGATCATTTTAACCCATCCAACGCACCTTTCCGTTTTTAATTGCATCCAACCATCCCTATAGCGATCGTTTGGCTCATAAAATATAACAAGTGCGACCTCGTATAAAGGGTCATCTTCAGCCCACCCAATGGTCTTCAGCTTATTTTGGCAATCTTCAAGAGTAGGTGGTTCGGGTTTTGGAGGTTGTTCGGGCTCGGTTATCCTATCGGCTATCACTTTCAGAACACCTAAGATTTATGTTTCAACTCCATCCATGTGTTGTGTACGCTTTCTTTTGTTTTTAGCGGCACAAGGAACTTTTGAGTGAGGTTTTTGAGACGTGTTAGCCGAGACACCAATATCTTCATCGTCTTTAATTACACGGGGCTCGACAACTCGCGTAGGCTCACGTGACCCCGTTCCACAAATTTTAATACCGGTGGACATAGTACCATCAAAAAGTTGTGAACAAAGTTCAGGAAGATGAAGGGTCGTGCTTTTCAATGGTTTTACATTTTTATTTTTCTACACAAAACAAACATGGTAGTATACAAATGAATGGAGAAACTAACAAGAATGATACATAAAGCAAGTTAAGCTATAAAAGGGTAAATAACTAACCAGAATTTCCTGTTCCCATTCCTCCTCTGTTAGATTAAACGTGTTGGTGGACTCATCATAAATATTGCCTGTTGTATTTCTTAAAGATAACAATGCACCATACTTGGTTTTCATATAATCAAAATGATTTCTCATTTGCTTCATGTCAACTTCAAAATTATGGTTATCCTTTGAGGGCTTTTGCAACTTTCTTCCATGAAAGTACTTTGAGGCTAACACCTTCTCGACCGTCGAGAGCAATAGCACGAATGTAAGCTTCCATAAATGTTTTTACTACATTTATGCTTTTCCAGCCTACTCTACATTTTTTCTGTTTAAGGTTATTTTCCGGGTTATTCTTCGGGCTATCTTCCATACCTAAATGACAATTTTTCATGAAGATTTACACAAAACTCGAAATAAACAAGGTTTAAAGTCGTATCATAGAATTTAGCATAAAGACTTTTTACAAATATTGTATAGATTTAAAAACATAGGAGATGCTTTTAAAATACCTTGCTTAACAACTGAAGATGACATAGAGGAGATGATGAAAAAAATTGAAGAGGAGAAAAAATAATGGAAGAGAGAGAAGGTAGATTGGACAAAAGGTTGTGTGCTTGTATCCTGAATGGAAAGAGCGGTAATTTTCCCTCTCTTTTGTAACTAGGATTTAGTTTCACAAAAAGTTAAAAAGAAACTACAAAAAAGTCAATTTGTATTCAGGACTATATCCAAAAGATAATTAAGTTAAAAAGAAACGGGACCTAAGCAAAGTCATCAAAACAAGTTCAAACAACAAACTTCTAGTTATTTCCACTATAATTCAAACAAACAATATGAATCCAAACGGACAAGCTTACAAGCAGTAACATCAAACAAAAGGACTACGAGCAACACTTGCATCAAACAAGGACACCTATGCACCTACTTAAAATCGATAATGTGGAGATTGATAAGCTGTATTTCAGGCCCACGGAAGTCGATAACTTGAAAGGTGATTCAGCTAAGGCGAGGAAAGTTTTTGGGTGGAAACCGAAAGTAGGCTTTGAGCAGTTGGTTTGGTATCCTCATTCTCATCAATGCTCCAGTAACGACGACTTTTCTCAATCCAATTCATTCTTTCCGGCACCGGAGTTTCCGATTCCGTCATATCCTGATCTCACAACGCCACTAACGCCGGCGCAATCTCCACCGTCAAGTAAGATCTAGCTTCGCCACCACTGGCAATGAGAAGCAAATTATTTAGTAAAGATTTATTGGGTTTGAAAAGATGAGATCTATGAATATTCGGTGAGAGAGAAAGAGTGTGTAAATGAGAGTTTTTGTCAATAAGTGGGTGAGAGTGTAAATGAAAAGACACAACTACGCTAAATGAGTTAGACAAATGAGTGTAAATGTAACCGTCGGATCAAAATTAGATCAAGAGCTGAGATGCAACGGTTTGTTCTTTAAATATTTTTTGTTTCGTATTGAACTTTCTTCATACTTTAATAGGTTTTTGTTATAAGGATTGGTTTAAGGTTTATTGATAAGTGGGCCGAGTTTGATCAACATGGGCCAAGTTTTGTGACTTTAATACTCCGACTATATGTTTTAGTTTAAAGAAAGTTGGCTGAAATTTTGTGATAGTAGTTTAGTTAGAAAATATTGCAAAACTAGTCCATGTTAGTTAACTCGATTTTACAAAGAACGTTTATAATTTCAAGATTTAAAAAAAAAGTAATTACGTCGGAGAAAGATGTTAACGAATAATTATTTATAAATTATGTCGGGTAACCTTTTACCAAAATATTAAATCATAGAAACCAAATAGTTATTGTTGATTTATTTATTTTTTACTGGTTAATATACATATGGAAAACTAATTCAATATAGTATAGCTAGATATTATAGTTGAGAATTGAGAATTGAGATAAAAGGTGTTTCAGTAGTTAATTCCAGTCATGCGGGCACAATCGAGTCTTTAGTCAAGTGTAATTTATTTTCCTTCGTAATCACGAAAGAGTCATACCTGGAACTACATTATTCGTAAATTATATCACCAAACAGTCATACTTGAAACTACATTATATATCTTTCTCTATAATTTATTACTTGATAATACTAATAACATCACACGATCACCATCGGTATCCTTATTATTGGGGAAATTTCATATGCTTGTAAAATTTAATTTCTAATAGCTTCTATTATGAAGACAAAGCTGTGCAATTTATAAGAAAACAAACTCAATGACATGTATATCTATTTGCTGTTTCTAATGCAATATTGCAAACTTTTGCAAAACCTATACAATATAGAAACAAACTCCTAAAACATATAACACCTAACCACCACATCCGCCGCCGCCACAGCCGCCACCACAGCCTCCACCGCCACATCCGCCTCCACCGCATCCACCACCACCACCACCGCATCCGCCACCACCATGATGACCAGCACCACCACCACAACCACCACCGCCACCACATCCACCACCACCATGATGACCAGCATGCGAGATAATGTCAGCCATTACTAATCCACCAAGAAAACCAGTGTCAAATCCCGAACTACTGCTTTGGGCATATGCAGAACTCGTTCCACTTGTACCACGAGCATAAACAGTAACCGGCTTTATAAACTTCGGACCAAATTTATACGAAAAAGTAATAGTCCCTCCTGGTTTATTGGACATCCGTTTCACTTTATAAGTCACAACCTGAACATCCTTCCCTTCATCTTTCATACCTTCCATTAAATCATTAAACGAAACACGAACTTCACCCAAATTCTTATCAAAAAACATCCTAACCGCCTTGATCTTGAATACCAACATGCGCTTTTTTTGTCCAGCAGTTTCATCTACGGTGATTTGCATGGGATGATTCCATATGGGTTCTGGATTCTTTTTATCGGTTGGGGTGCGAAGACTGCCGTTGTATCCTGTGAGGGTAACTTTCACGTAAACTTTATCAGTTTTGTTGGAGGATCTTGGTTTCTTGAGACCCTCTGCGGAGATGAGAGTTAGTTCTAAAGATCTGCATTCCATTATTGAATAATATTGATATTGATGTTGAAACTGAAATTTTGATATGTTGTGATTGTAATTGATTATTTATGTTTATATAGAGAAACGTATTGTATTCTGGCGGGATTGGGTTTTATTGTTGTTGTTGTATAGAGAAACATATTGTTGTGCCGGATAATATGCATGAAAGATATACATCATGCGTTATATATATTTATCAAAACTTATTAAAGATTAGTTTAGTCACTTAATTCGTGAGGAATCTTTTTAAATATAAAGTTTAGGTGATTCAACCTAAAAAAAGGTAAATTTAGATAGACCTCTAAAATTTTTGGTAAATGACATTTTCAAAATCCAAACAAGGGGATAGAATAGAGATAATGTCGTCTAATTCTTATTGTCATTATGATTTTCTTTATATAACAAATTCAATAACAACTTTAATTCGAAAATTATTCTTATTTGGTCGTTATCATTTCGTATATATAAAAACTAGATTAGCTACCCTTGAATTTCACTACTGGCTGTTTACGATAAATTATATTTGGATGGAATTGTGTTAATAGATATGCAAATTTTCTCAACATTAATTGCCACAAAAAGAAAAAGAAGAAAACTGTAGAAAAGAAAATGGTAAAATGCAAAAATGATCCCTAAACTATCACGAAATCGCAAATATGGTACCGAAACAAAAAAGCACGCAAAAAAAGCCACTAACGTTACGCAAATTTGCAAAAAAAACCACCGAGAGCGCTTTTACGTTAGTTTTCCCGTTAAGTACCACATCACCGAAGACATTATCGTCATTTCATTGCTTTAAGAATTAATATGTCCACGTGTCGATTCAGAGACTAAATTTGCAATTTGAGTTTGATCTTTTATTTAACTTCACCACCACCACCCTTTACCAACACCACCACTCTCTACCGCCGCCACCACCACCACCACCATCTACCACCACACAACCAACACCACCACCCTCTACCGCCACTGTTGACAGTTGAGACAACTTTAGTTACCAACAATAAAGATCATCTCGGTGTAATCCTTGGTTTATCTTCATCAATGGTGGAAGTAACATATAAGATCTGCTCCAGTTTTGGTCAATGGTTGCTGTGTATCGTGGACCCTGTTTCCTGGTCATTTCTGATCTTGACTTAACAAGGGGACCCTGTTTCATGGTTTTCCACTTCTATTATTTATTAGATGAAAATCCATTAAGTTATTTACATTTTTGGAATAAGAGTGGTCCTTGGTTTAACTTTCATGTGCTTAAAGTTTATTCCCCTGATCATTTTCGGAAAATTATAACCAATTTGCATTTGTTCATTATTACACGTTATTGGCTATATTGGAGATCTATGATCAAACATAGTTTTCAATCTAACTGGCCATCATGTATATACATCATATGCATTGTATCATGTATTTTTATTATTTAATTGAATAAATTTAATTAAACAGAGCTGAAGCCTTGGAGGTGCCACCGGTGGCTCAAGCGCCACCACCATCTATAACTCAAGTGCCACCACCTTCTATATCTCAAGTGCCACCTTTTATATGGAGAGCCTTTTTGTGTCCAACGTAAATTTTAAATCTGATCCTTTTACATAATATGCAGAGCCGGTTGACTTGACTGGTTGAACCAGGTGAATCAGAAATGAGCTTCATCATCGTTGAACTGAAGTAGCTTTAATTTGATATTGAAAACATGTACTATAAAAGGTTTTTAGATAGAAAATGAACTAAATGTGTAAAATTATCAGTTTATTTAAACCCCGAAAAAAACGACGTTGTTTTCAACTATAGCTACACTGTAGCATTTCCCGCCAAAAAAACCAGGGCCGCGTGTTAGCCTTTTTTGCCTCTTCAGCCCAATCTTTTGGTCCAGTCCGTTCCGATTACCTTTTTCTTATACCTATACGATACCCTAGACTCTTCCAGAACACACATACACGGGGTTGATTTGGGTGGTATGATGAGAAGCGCCACCGGTGGTTTTCACCGATTTCTAGGGTAGACGCTGTGGTGGTGGGATAGCGATCGTGGTGGTCTTGATTCAGGTGATGATCGGGGTACTAGAAGACAGCTGCGCAAATCAAAAAGGTATGCTATGTGATTATCGTTGGAGTTTCTTGATATTTTTGTGTCGATTATTGATATGATTTGTGGGTTTCGATAATTTGTGAAAAAAAAACATGAAACTAAAGGTTTGGTTATGATTTTGGGATTGAGTTTTTTTATTGGTATCTTTGGTAGATTTGATGTCTACCATGTGTTTGATGAATTGCTTGACAAGATTGCGTTTGTGGTAAGTTTTTCTAACTGCTTAGATTTAGGGTTCGAATTTATTTGCGTTTAACATCATTTAGGTGGGGTTTAGTTGGTATACTTTAATTTGGGGTTAAGGTATCTGAAAAAAGTTTTGATTTTTAAGATTTTTGGAAAGCTCATAAGATTACCTTTGTCGGCTTATGAGGTTGCTTACTTGAGCATATGACTTATTCATAGGATATGACTTTGAGATAATGAGTGTTGATTGCAGCTTATCGTCCAGGGAACAAAGAAAAGAAAATGGTTGCAGCTCAAGCAGTAGCGGTTGCTGCAAATGCGGCTACTGAGGTTGGTAGGCTATCAACGTTTGCCTCTTATTATCCAGTTGTAGCTGTCGGTCGTTTTTTCTAAGCAGGGCTGATGTTGGGCCATAAAAGGTATACACACTTAGATTCTTTATTATGAAGTATGTTCACATTGTTTTCAGCAATCTTTTAAGTCGAGCTTTAAAAAAGTGAGCTTAAATTTGGTTGAACAATACTTTTGTAGGTTATGATTCATGGAACCGATGTTATAACTATTCACCAGGGTTTCGTGTGCGTTTATCAGTTATTGCTTATTATAAAAACAAAACGGATCTCAACAAGCTGTGATTTTGGATGACCTCCTGTTGCAACCAACGTCCACTCAAGTAAGTTTGCTTTTCCATTTCGTCCTTCAGTTGGAATGACTCTACCTGCAACTAGCACGCAAAAAGACTCGCTAACTATACTTTAAATCCATTATTTGCAGGCAAAGTAGTTTCAGAATTGACTGTTGGTCTCTCTTTAGACACACACACTATTGACACAGTAAGAAAATGTCTACAAAACGTTCAATTAATTAACTGTTCGAACGTTGTAAAAATTGCAGACATTCAAGGGCTCATTGGTTTCCGCTTGACAACATAGGAGAGAAGCATAGAAATCGAATGCATGCCACATGTTCATATCCATTACACTAAAAGAAGGTAAAAGGTTCCTGTTATTAAAATTTTGTTGATTAACTATCATGTTTTTAAAACTTAGTTTGCCAATGAAAAAGTACAGTATTATTTGGTTATTGGAAGGGATGGCAATAGACGACATTATCTATGGTATTTGTTTCGGCTCAATATCCATATAACAGGTTCGTTTAGTCGTACTCCTTGGTTTTTGGAATTTAAACATGTGTAATTTTGGTACAAGGAATTTAAGTAACACGGAAAATTTAGACTACACCACTGTGATGATCAAATTATCTTTGAGTACAAACAAATCGTTGAGATAAAAAGATAATCACATCAGACCTATGGTCACTGACTTGCCTCGCTGCTGTAGTATTGGCCTGTGTGGTGCAAAAAGTATTTGCTTATCAGCAAGTTAAAGAGGCTATGATGAGTCTTAATGGGTCCGATTAGAGATATGGTCACCCGCACCTTAGCAAGGCAAACTGTTATGTTTGTAGCCATGTCGGATGCATAATATTTTAGTCACTGAGTTCCCTATCTGAGCCTTCCAGTTATATTTGATTGTACCTGTTGATTCGTTATTCGCTCATACGAGTACAGAAGATAAGTGATACTTGCTTCTTAGACCTTTTGAGCGGGTGCAGCAGGTACATATGTATAGACGATGTCTACGTATGCACATAGTCCATAGTTTGGCGACCTGTCGCCGTAAAGCACCAATTATAATATAACAGGTAATACTTGATTTGTGGCCCTCACCTATTAGTTGCAGCCTTTTGCTCTTTTTATGGGTGCATTTGCTAATACTTCGACATTTATTGAAATCTGGTGAGTTGTTATTCAAATGACCATTACATGAGTGTAAATATAATTGTATCATCTTACTGTCAAGTTATACAGCTTAAAGATTTATATTATGCCATTTTTATAGGTACAAAAGTCACCCAAAGTCATTAGCTACATGTAAGGCACGTTGTAGGTTCAATATCTTTTAAACTGATGTATTACCAACATGTAATTGTATCAATCCTGTTAAACATTATTCGAATTCCAGATTTCAATTACTAATTTTTTGAATGCTGCTATCATTTTAGGTGTGCATAGGCAAGTTCAAGCAAATTCCGATACGTTTCATAAAAATATTACCCGTTTACGACCGGTAACCTGAGGTAACTCAATGCCTTATCTGGAATCACATCTACTCAAACTCTACATTACCATATACTAATTTTCTGATTATCATTGTCATTTAGATGCATCCAACCGAACAATGGCAAACCCCAACACTTTACATGAAAATAATACGCCTGCGCATTCAGCATTTTGCTTATTCACTGTCGCCATGGTCTAAGAAAGATGGTCGGGACTGCTCATACTACAGAGACATTCCATATGATGCATTGCCATGTAAGCAAATATCTCTACTAGATTACATTTATATATACTATTAGTTAACATCGTCCTACAAATATGTGACTCCTTTGCAAATCTAATGGTCACTGTTCTGAGTAGAAGGAAAATAAAACCAAAGATTGATTTTTTTTGGTCAACCAGTCTGATGCAATATGCTTGATCTCGAGTGTTACTGCTAATTTGCATATACTGTTACTAAGATTTGAAAAGCCAATAAAGTTCGCATTTTTCGGCTTATAGGTTGCTTACACCTTCACCCAGCAGCTCAAGTGCATAGTGATGAGTGCTCAAACACTCATCATTTTTGGTCTAATCTGAACTGCAAAACATACAAAAACACTCAGAAATGCATCAAAATACTGAAAATATTTCAAAATTGTGTTTTATATATTTTAGATGCAAAATGAGCAAAAACAGATGAAAAACGTATAAAGTTCGCAAAATTGGCAGTTTCAGTCCCCCAAGTTTCATAAAATTACAAAACTAGTCCCTGCATATTCAAAATATAGAAAATTATCACCAAAGGTCCTTTTGAAATCATAAGTTATCATATTTAGTCCTTTGGTGAAAAATTGGAAAAGTTTTGGAAATTTACAATTTAGCCCCTGAAGTTTCAGACTTTGACAGATTTGGTCCCTGGTGGGATATTTTTGGATGGAAAACCATTTTTAATCCTTGGAAGTTTGAAAATATTCAATATGGATCCTTGGATAAAAGTTTTTCATAAAATGGCAAGAATGGTCCCTGAACTTTCAAATTTGACATAAAAGGACCCCGGGATTTCAATTTTTGGGAAATTACAAATTATGGTCCTTTGGTTTTTGGAACTTGACAAGTATGATTTTTTTTATATAACTTTGTGAAATTAACATTTTCAGCCCCCCAAGTTTCATTAATTACGAAATTGGTCCTTGTGATTTAATTACTTAACCATTGGACCCTTTTTATTACAAATACCCAAAACCAAATCCAATAAACAAACCCATCACCCCACAGCCTACCAAGCCCATTACCCTTTTAATACCACCCCACCCCTGGTCAAACCAGGTCAACGAAGCAGGGTCAAACACCAGTCAACCATCGTCCCTAACCTCTCACCATTACCACCCCTAATTACCAGGCTCCTGTCCCCCCTCATCACCATCTTTTACCAACCCTCATTAATATCACCTTTCCTACACCCATACATCCCCCCTCCTCATTTATTATCACACCAAACCCCACCAACTGCCCAATCCAATTTTCCCGCCAATATGGGATTTGAACGGCTGAGATCAATTATCACCATCCAATGGTTCAGGAAGAGTGGGAAAGAAAGAGGATGCATCCAGGGACTATAAAAGTCAAGAAAAAGAAGAGAGAAGTGTGTACTTTTAGCTGTAGTGTAACTTAGAGTAGTAATATGGTCGTTTTAATGAAATTCTCCTTTCCAGTGTAATTTTGAGCTTTAAATTGTTGTATTAAGCTTTATCATTGTATTATTAATCTATTTCCAGTATCAATTTGAACTTTTCTCAGTTGAAAGTATATGTTGCCATTTTGAGTTAAAATTCCTCTTTACTTAAAACAGTTTGGAAGTTGTTTGTTTCTCTTTCTATTGACTCATTTCAAGTCTATAATTGAGTTTCCTTAAGTTATTTAAGTATTGAGATTAGTTTACCTTCAAATTAACAAGAATAATCAAAAGTTATACAAGTAGTGAGAAACAAGAAGAAGAAGAAAGAATAAGAGTAGCAGTGAAGTATGGTTTTGGTTTAAAGCTCTTGGGAGCATTAGGAGTGTAGTAATTGGACCCCTGTGCACCCTGGTTCTTTGCTGAGACACTTTGTAAGATTCTCCATATTTTGTTGCAAAATCTGTGTTAGTAAGTTTTTATTGTTCATCATTGTTTATTTCTGCTTAAGCATAGTTATTATAGTCTAGAATAAATTAATATCACTTAATATTGGATTAGAGTAATCATTCTCTTCATAAATCTCAATTTCAACTCAATAAGGGAGTGTTTGGATCTGCCTATCTAGCCTTTCTCAGGTTGTTGTTTTGTTGTTATTTTAGTTTAGATATATTACATTATGTATATTTAGGTTTAGTAAACCTTTAAACCAAGTTCTAAGTAGCCAAAGTCAAAAATCAACTCCAATCTCCTTGACAGTTAACTGTCAAGGTTTTTGGATCTCAAAACTCAACCATTGTGATTATAAGTTGTTCTTTTAGCTATATTTAACTTTGTTGTAGCATAACATGTCCATTTCAGTTAGATTTGATCATTCAAAGTTGGCAAAAGTCATAGTTCCAAGTTTTTCTCAAAAGTCAACTTTATCCATTATCAGATTTTTACAAAAGTTCCAGGATTTTTATTGGTTTGTGTATTTGCTTTCATAGCTTGAAACTTGTTCTAACTTGTAGTATATCAGCTAAATTCTATGTTCCTAGCTTCCTTCCATTTTTGTGATTTTATCCCTGGGCCCCACAGACCTCAAAATTAGGCTGCAGGGCAGCTGTACCCCCTGCATCAGCAGGTCTGCACCCAAACACCACCCTTTGGTTGTGGTTTTGTGACCACCACAGTGGTCCCCAAGCCACCATTTTGGTTCCTTCTAACCCCCTTCCTGGTAGAGTGCATGTTTTGACCATTGGGTTGACTTGAGATCCACTGGGACCTACCTGAATCAAGCCAAAGACTTTGTCCCATTTTCAGTTCCAAAACAAGTTCCAATTGCTTATTTGTTGGCTTTTTGGCTAATTCAATGGTTCCCACTTGCTCTTTCTAGCTTATTTTAATTCACTCAGCTTATTCATAGCTTATTCTACCATTGTGGGCCCCCCTAGCTGCCTACATTGTCATTTTCCCTTGACAGTTGACCAAAGTCAACTGTCACCATAATAAGCTTGTACTTTGCTTATTTTTAAGCTCCTAGAAAGTTGTTTTTGTAAAAGTGTCTTATTTTCAGTAGTGTAACAAGTTTCAAAAAGAAAATTAACAAAAATCCAATTTAATTTCTAAGTGATAGTTTCTATTTAATTTTATTTAAATTTTATTTAAGTTTTATTTTTCATTTTTAGATTTTAATTAAGTACTTGTCATTTTTATATTTTTATTAATTACTTATTATATTAAAGTATTTATAATAATTTTCTCAGATTTTTATTTTATCATTAAGTATTTATTAGAATTAATTTTAGTTTTATTAATTATTAATTAATATTAAGTTTAAAATAGCATAATTAGTTTTTATTAAGCAAAACTTAGTTTTTATATTTTTTATAGCTTTTATATGTTGTAAAATAATTTTATAAATTTTATTAGAGTTTTTACTGTTCATTTAGTACTTTTCTTAATTTAAAATAGTTTAATTTGTTAATTAGTAATTAATTAATAGAAAAACCACAAAAAGACAAAAATCCTTATTTTTAATTTTAAAACGTATTTTTAGTTATTTTATAATTTTAGAAATTTTATTTTCACCTTTTTAGTATTTAAATAATATTATATTGTATTTAAGTGTTTTAAATATTAATAATAAGTATTAATTAGTATTTAATTAATATTAAATAATTAATTAGTGTAAAAATTAATTTTCTTTTTCTAAAATTTTATTTCACCTTTAAGTTTGTAAAAAAGTCATTTTCACCCCCTGGGTGTTTTCAGATTTACGTTTTTACTTTTTATTTCGTACGTTTACGTTTTATTTAAACGTGAACGTACACGTTTTAAGTTTTAAACGTTTCTGGTTTTTCCTAATTTCAATTCTTGTTCATATAGCTTATTTAAGCTATTTCATTGTAGATTCCTTAGTTCAGATCACTCAAACCTTTTCCTGTCCAAATTCACCCGATCACGAAACCGTTTGTTAGCCATTCACACCTCGTCGGGACATAACGACCCGGGGAAACACTATATTCCGCGGAGCATTGACTCTAGGCTATTTGACCTTGTTGACCATTCCCTGGTCAATTAGGTTGACCGTTTTGCATCAATCAATTTTTGGCGCCGCTGCCGGGGAGGTCGTGCGTGTATTCTAAACGGTTTTACAGATTAGTGAATCTGGGTATACACTCATTGTATATTTACCATCCTTTGTTCATATTTTCTTGTAATAAAAAAAAAAACTGTTCCCGAAAACATTTTAAACTCAGTTTTCAACGAACACAAAAAACACAAAACATTTTCTTTATCATTTGTACAAAATGTTTATCCAAAAATCCAAAAATAATCACCTTTACCCTCTCACATCTTTGATTCTTCATCCCTACCCCTCCAAAACCTTTTGATTCTTTCTATGTCTCATCCACACCTTCTGATTTGCCAGTGGTGTGAAAGCTCTTATAATGGTGGTAATTGCCCCGGTTGTGGCATGGTAGAGTCAGGAAACGGGTCTGTCTATAACCAGAATCCCTATTCCTACCATGACACCACTGATTCATTCCATCAGTTACCACACCATGAGACTCAACAGTTTTACTGTTGTAAGTACTGTGGTGGTTCACACTACAGTTATGATTGTCAATCGGGAAACACGCTTGTCTATGAGCAGTTTCCTGATTACGATTATAACTCTAGCACGTACGACTCACAGCCACATCAGTTTTACTGTTGTGAGTACTGTGGAGGTCCACACTTCAGTTCTGATTGTCAAACAAGGAATCCATTTCCTTGTAACAGTTTTGACACATCATATTATGACGAACCTCCACCTCAGCCAATTCCTCAAAGTCTTCTACTTGATCTTTTGGATTTAGTGAAAGACTTGAAAGGAATTACACATACCCCAGATAATCCAAACCAAAAATCGATGGAAGAATTGTTAGCTGACGAACAAGCTGCTAAAATAAATTCCCAAGATGCTTATGAAAGATCTATTAGGGAATCAATAGCAAAAGAAAAAGCAGCCAGATCTAGCTCTTGATTCCGGTTCATTCCTGATGACAGTGATGATGAGGATACACTTGATATCCTTGGATTTTATAAAGATTCATCAAGTTCATCAGATAAGATTCCATCAGTTGAGATCCCATCTCAACCCACTCTTATCACACCCGAGGTTCCCACTCACTCTTTGATCATGGGGGACGAGCATCTTAGCACTGTTCCTAATAAGGAATCAGACGAATTAATAAAGTCTAGTGTTGAGATCCTTGTCCCAATCCCGAGAGAGTCACAGGGGACTTTGGACCATATGTGTGATATTCCTCCTCCTCTATTCTTCCCATCTAATCATGATGAGATGTTCTCCGATTCTACTGATGACAATTCGTTATCTTGTGGAGACATCATTTATATGGAAGAATTACCTTCTGAGCTAGTCAGCTTAGAAGAAGAGAATGACGAGATTGACACTGAAATCAAGGATGAAGCACTTCGTGCAACATTATTGAATGTCGATCTCCTCATTTCTAAAATCGAGGCTTTCAATATGAAACCTATTTCATCTCCTATCCTAATTAAGGATAGTGACATTGTCTCCGATGATTTTATTCCGGAGTTTGAAGCCTTTACCTTTGATCATATGGGAGAGAAGATTAGTGGCATTACCACTTCTCATTCTCATAATTCTCTCCCCGAGTATGATTCATTCACCTTTGAGGAGTTCTCCGGTGAACTCACTCATATCATATCTCCACCAGAGTATGATAATTTTTACTTTGATCTAGACAAAGTTGATCTTTGTTTTCCGGAGGGAAATATTCTAAACCTTGAGAATTTGATTGATATCAAAATCCCAACCCTCCCACCCATAATATGTCTAGATCAAACGAGCCTGAACGATGAGATTCATGATACACCAATCATGGATTCTTTTTCTGATGATGATGAATCAATCTTGATTGTCATCAAGATCTTTATACCCTTCTTCACCTATAAGGTGACTTCTCCTGTTCTTCACTCCTTCGGGAATGAAGACACTATCTTTGATCCCGGCATTTTCATGTATCATTATCTTGAGCCGGATACTTATCTCATCGGTGTGGAACTTTCACGTGCTTCAAATGTTTGTCCAAACATCTTGAATGAAAGTCCGAGTGAGATTGTTTCTTCCACATCATGCTTCCCCAAGGACAAATGAATTCGGGGTCGAGTCAAGCTAGCGACTCGGTAAACAAAAACAGTAGCATGCTTATAGGGTTTTCACCCTAAGTGTGGGGGAGTCCCCTATGCTATGATTACAGAAGTGAAAATACAAAATGGTGTTTTCCACGCTTAGCTTGTAATGTTGCCCTTTTACGTTCAAAATGTCGGCATAATAGCCGGGACTTTGAATATTGAGGACAATATTCATGCTAAGTGTGGGGAGGTATTCGCTATTCTAGCGAATTTTATCACATTTTACTATATAATACCCCCGTTTTAGCCAAAATTTCAAAAATTTTAAAAATTTTTCACTGGTGCTTCAAAATTTTTTGTGGTAATCAGTCCGCCTTGTCTAAGCGACAAAAGGGATTGGCTAGTCCAGGAGCAAACGGCTCTTGGTAAAGACATCTCAAATCCGTTTATGGCTTGCAATTTGCCCAAAATTGTACGGTTCCTCAACTCCCCAAAAACAAATGAGTTGGCTAGCCCGCAAGATTATGGTTTGTGGTAAAGGCAGTTGAAAATCCATAATTGGTAATCAACTCACCAAGATGTTGACTATTCCATCAAGAGCTGGCTAGTCCAGAAGCAAACGGCTTTTGGTAAAGACTACTCAAATCCGTTGACAGCTGGTGGTTTGCTCAAAATCACACGGTTATCAGGTGTGCCACAGTTCTTACACCTGGCTACTCCAGAAGTGATGGCTTTTGGTAAAGAGTTTTTCAAATCCATCAAGTTTTCAAAACAGTATTGCTAGGGACTAGCAATAGTTTAGTGTGGGGGATTGATGAGTGCTCAAACACTCATCATTTTTGGTCTAATCTGAACTGCAAAACATACAAAAACACTCAGAAATGCATCAAAATACTGAAAATATTTCAAAATTGTGTTTTATATGTTTTAGATGCAAAATGAGCAAAAACAGATGAAAAACGTATAAAGTTTGCAAAATTGGCAGTTTCAGTCCCCCAAGTTTCATAAAATTACAAAACTAGTCCCTGGATATTCAAAATATAGAAAATTATCACCAAAGGTCCTTTTGAAATCATAAGTTGTCATATTTAGTCCTTTGGTGAAAAATTGGAAAAGTTTTGGAAATTTACAATTTAGCCCCTGAAGTTTCAGACTTTGACAGATTTGGTCCCTGGTGGGATATTTTTTGATGGAAAACCATTTTTAATCCTTGGAAGTTTAAAAATATTCAATATGGATCCTTGGATAAAAGTTTTTCATAAAATGGCAAGAATGGTCCCTGAACTTTCAAATTTGACATAAAAGGACCCCGGGATTTCAATTTTTGGGAAATTACAAATTATGGTCCTTTGGTTTTTGGAACTTGACAAGTATGATTTTTTTTATATAACTTTGTGAAATTAACATTTTCAGCCCCCCAAGTTTCATTAATTACGAAATTGGTCCTTGTGATTTAATTACTTAACCATTGGACCCTTTTTATTACAAATACCCAAAACCAAATCCAATAAACAAACCCATCACCCCACAGCCCACTAAGCCCATTACCCTTTTAATACCACCCCACCCCTGGTCAAACCAGGTCAACGAAGCAGGGTCAAACACCAGTCAACCATCGTCCCTAACCTCTCACCATTACCACCCCTAATTACCAGGCTCCTGTCCCCCCTCCTCACCATCTTTCACCAACCCTCATTAATATCACCTCTCCTACACCCATACATCCCCCCTCCTCATTTATTATCACACCAAACGCCACCAACTGCCCAATCCAATTTTCCCGCCAATATGGGATTTGAACGGCTGAGATCAATTATCACCATCTAATGGTTCAGGAAGAGTGGGAAAGAAAGAGGATGCATCCAGGGACTATAAAAGTCAAGAAAAAGAAGAGAGAAGTGTGTAGTTTTAGCTGTAGTGTAACTTAGAGTAGTAATATGGTCATTTTAATGAAATTCACCTTTCCAGTGTAATTTTGAGCTTTAAATTGTTGTATTAAGCTTTGTCATTGTATTATTAATCTATTTCCAGTATCAATTTGAACTTTTCTCAGTTGAAAGTATATTTTGCCATTTTGAGTAAAAATTCCTCTTTACTTAAAACAGTTTGGAAGTTGTTTGTTTCTCTTTCTATTGACTCATTTCAAGTCTATAATTGAGTTTCCTTAAGTTATTTAAGTATTGAGATTAGTTTACCTTCAAATTAACAAGAATAATCAAAAGTTATACAAGTAGTGAGAAACAAGAAGAAGAAGAAAGAATAAGAGTAGCAGTGAAGTATGGTTTTGGTTTAAAGCTCTTGGGAGCATTAGGAGTGTAGTAATTGGACCCCTGTGCACCCTGGTTCTTTGCTGAGACACTTTGTAAGATTCTCCATATTTTGTTGCAAAATCTGTGTTAGTAAGTTTTTATTGTTCATCATTGTTTATTTCTGCTTAAGCATAGTTATTATAGTCTAGAATAAATTAATATCACTTAATATTGGATTAGAGTAATCATTCTCTTCATAAATCTCAATTTCAACTCAATAAGGGAGTGTTTGGATCTGCCTATCTAGCCTTTCTCAGGTTGTTGTTTTGTTGTTATTTTAGTTTAGATATATTACATTATGTATATTTAGGTTTAGTAAACCTTTAAACCAAAGTTCTAAGTAGCCAAAGTCAAAAATCAACTCTAATCTCCTTGACAGTTAACTGTCAAGGTTTTTGGATCTCAAAACTCAACCATTGTGATTATAAGTTGTTCTTTTAGCTATATTTAACTTTGTTGTAGCATAACATGTCCATTTCAGTTAGATTTGATCATTCAAAGTTGGCAAAAGTCATAGTTCCAAGTTTTTCTCAAAAGTCAACTTTACCAATTATCAGATTTTTACAAAAGTTCCAGGATTTTTATTGATTTTTGTATTTGCTTTCATAGCTTGAAACTTGTTCTAACTTGTAGTATATCAGCTAAATTCTATGTTCCTAGCTTCCTTCCATTTTTGTGATTTTATCCCTGGGCCCCACAGACCTCAAAAGTAGGCTGCAGGGCAGCTGTACCCCCTGCATCAGCAGGTCTGCACCCAAACACCACCCTTTGGTTGTGGTTTTGTGACCACCACAGTGGTCCCCAAGCCACCATTTTGGTTCCTTCTAACCCCCTCCTGGTAGGGTGCATGTTTTGACCATTGTGTTGACCTGAGATCCACTGGGACCCACCAGAATCATGCCAAAGACTTTGTCCCATTTTCAGTTCCAAAACAAGTTCCAATTGCTTATTTGTTGGCTTTTTGGCTTATTCAATGATTCCCACTTGCTCTTTCTAGCTTATTTTAGTTCACTCAGCTTATTCATAGCTTATTCTACCATTGTGGGCCCCCTAGCTGCCTACATTGTCATTTTCCCTTGACAGTTGACCAAAGTCAACTGTCACCATAATAAGCTTGTACTTTGCTTATTTTTAAGCTCCTAGAAAGTTGTTTTTGTAAAAGAGTCTTATTTTCAGTAGTGTAACAAGTTTCAAAAAGAAAATTAACAAAAATCCAATTTAATTTCTAAGTGATAGTTTCTATTTAATTTTATTTTTCATTTTTAGATTTTAATTAAGTACTTGTCATTTTTATATTTTTATTAATTACTTCTTATATTAAAGTATTTATAATAATTTTCTCATATTTTTATTTTATCATTAAGTATTTATTAGAATTAATTTTAGTTTTATTAATTATTAATTAATATTAAGTTTAAAATAGCATAATTAGTTTTTATTAAGCAAAACTTAGTTTTTATATTTTTTATAGCTTTTATATGTTGTAAAATAATTTTATAAATTTTATTAGAGTTTTTACTGTTCATTTAGTACTTTTCTTAATTTAAAATAGTTTAATTAGTTAATTAGTAATTAATTAATAGAAAAACCACAAAAAGACAAAAATCCTTATTTTTAATTTTAAAACTTATTTTTAGTTATTTGATAATTTTAGAAATTTTATTTTCACCTTTTTAGTATTTAAATAATATTATATTGTATTTAAGTGTTTTAAATATTAATAATAAGTATTAATTAGTATTTAATTAATATTAAATAATTAATTAGTGTAAAAATTAATTTTCTTTTTCTAAAAATTTTATTTCACCTTTAAGTTTGTAAAAAAGTCATTTTCACCCCCTGGGTGTTTTCAGATTTACGTTTTTACTTTTTATTTCGTACGTTTACGTTTTATTTAAACGTGAACGTACACGTTTTAAGTTTTAAACGTTTCTGGTTTTTCCTAATTTCAAGTCTTGTTCATATAGCTTATTTAAGCTATTTCATTGTAGATTCCTTAGTTCAGATCACTCAAACCTTTTCCTGTCCAAATTCACCCGATCACGAAACCGTTTGTTAGCCATTCACACCTCGTCGGGACATAACGACCTGGGGAAACACTATATTCCGCGGAGCATTGACTCTAGGCTGTTTGACCTTGTTGACCATTCCCTGGTCAATTAGGTTGACCGTTTAGCATCAATCACATAGGCTCAATGTAGTAAGCCGAAAAATCTGACCTTATATTGGCGTTTACACATCTTAACAACCTGAAAACTCATAGAATAAGCTAATACAAAACACCCCTTTGCTATATTAGTTTTTATTTAATGACTTTTGTCATTAGCAAGCACACTTAAATATGACAAATCTTTTACCCGACATAAATGGTTTAACCTGCAAAAGTTCCCATAAATTCTTTGGCCTGAACAAATCTGGATAAACAGGGGTCTTTGGATGTAGCTGCTATTCACCCTTACAACAATATGTGTACGTCTTATTTTGTTATGATATAAATCCTAATTAAGGCTTGACTAAATAAGTTATGATTCAGAAGCGTTATAGGTCTTTAGTTAGGGCTTCTGTTTTAAAGAGCCGTACGATATGCATACAACACAAAAGGATAAAAGCAAGGTGCCACATATTACCCACGGAACACGTTAATTTATACTTTTATTATTAGTAGGTTAATATTCGTTTTTGTTCCAAACGCTGATGCACTTTAGTATGTTTATTTGCAGAAAGGATGTGACTATGGAAATGGTCAATGTCGAAGTTTTGCAAATCCAAGTATGAACTCTCTCATCTAAAACTTTACAACTTTGGTTTATGTTGTTGGTGTTGAAACTTTATGTGCTTTATAAGAATAAAATTAGTCTTATATGCATTTGTTTTGCAGGTTTAAGTGTGCTACGGGACCACGAATCGAAAAAGGTGAAATTGTCTAACCTATTTGAAGTTTCTAAACCGTGACTATTTGAAGTTTATAAACCGTGATTATGTGTTGTTGAACTCTTTGATCTAAAACGTTACAACTTTGTTTTCGTCAAAGGTTTGCTTCCACCGGCTGAGATGCATCGCCAAAAGTATCATCCTCTAATTATTACAGTAATCAGTTTGTGTAAGTTTTAATTTGTTGTTTATTTATGTGATTTAGGGTTGTCTGAAATTTTATTGAGATTTGCGGGTGCTTGGAGTAGCTTATTTGGATTCTTTTTTCCTTATGATTATGCCGGTCAAGTAATGAATTTGGGGAAAGAGGCTGCAAATCGGGAACGGGTTTTCTGGACTAATGGTATTACATTATACGATATTAAACATGTTAAGTGATTTAGTTGAGTGTAACGTATTCGAGTAAGGTAATACCACAACTAATATTAAGTGATTTGGTTGAGTGCAAATCGGGAACGGGTTTTGTGGCCTTTTTGTGCACTAATGGGTGTTTTTTTACTAATTTTTGGCACATTTTTTTCTTTTCTTTTAAGGTGGCTAACGACTGTTGCAAATGCATTAAAAAGTGTTTGGGTTGGCCAAAATGGACTCCTGTCATCAGCATTTGCGCATGAAAGAATCTGTGCTCATGTGATTTTATTTGATTTTGCGGTTTCCCTATGAAACATTGGTGATGATCAAAGATGATGTGAGTCAATTTGTCCAACCATTGCGTTTTCCCTATCAAATATTTGTCATGATCAAACATATCAGACATTGATGCCATTATTGACAATTTTGTAATCAGATTACATTGGATACGTGCAGTGAATCAGCGACCTAATTATATCAGGAAATGTCATGGAAAGCCGAACCAGAGGGTTATAAATGTGCAAAACTTGGAGTCAGTTTGATCACATACTTTAGAACTAGCGTAAACAGACGGTACTTTTAATTTCACGTTTCCATGTTTGACAGTGGTATAAAAATCTTGAACAAAACGGCAACTGGATTCAACATAGCTGGATACAAAAGTATGGAAAACCCAATCGTCATTGTAATTGTCTCATGGTGGGTGACAAATAGCTACCGAGGTAACTATAATACTCTAAATTACAGATAATGGGACTGAGACTTGTGCGTTTGGGGGCTACAGCAGGGCTGAAACGGATTCACTTGTGTCCTGATATGGGTAGTTTGGGCTGCTGAAACAGTAGCTGAAACATGTGGGTTTGGGAGCTCAAGTGGGTGTCGGTTTGAACGTTGAATTGGAAGCTGAAACAGGTGAACTTCAATGCTGCAATGGGTGTCTTTGGATGCTGCAATGGATAACATACTTAATTTGTTTGTTTTGACCTCAGGTTAGATTTCCAAAACTTACTAGCATAAATGGTTATTACAATAGATGTGTGTGGCACTGCATTGATGCAAGCTAATTTTCTTTTCTATACTTTAGGTGTGTTTTATTGAGTCATATTCACCCACTCCCAGGCAAATTGGTGCATTTGCATGTTGATACGGGGCCTGCAGTAGGTACACTTGGGGCCTGAAATCAGTGGGTTTTGACGGTCAAATGGGGTAGAAATGGGTGTCTTTGGGGCCTGATCAATACTATGGGTTCATGTCCACCAGATTCTTAGGCCATAAACATATCATTTACATGCAAGTATCATGACTTATCATTATCAGCAATTACGATAAGCAATTGTCTGCTTCATTGATGTTTCTATTTACATTTATTTTTTCTGATTTGAGCCGTAAACATATCATTTACAACGGGAAAAAAGGCCCGCGTTACCATTTGAAATACAACCAATAGATGACACAGGCCCAAAACGTCGCAAAATAAACAGGCGAGCCCGCAACGCGGAGTTCGTCGCCAGTCTCGTATTGTATTAAATTTGAAGTGGTAAAGTAGTTTTTGGAATATTATTGATCAGTAATAAGATAGGTTATTAGGTAATTTGCGAGAAGATGTGACAGAGCCGGTGTGTTACATTATGTTTTAAAATTTGTATAGGGTGAAAAGGTGCAAATGGATGGTAAAGTAGTTGATATCGAAGGCGGTAAAGACGATGATTTGGATCCACCGCATAAATTAGTTGGTTAATGCCTTAACGGGATCACTTGATTGTGTATACTGCTGCAAATAATGATATTAACTTTCACTTAGCTGTATCAATTTCTTTTTAGGCTCCTTAGGTGTCGTAACTTACTTCATAGAACTATCATTGACAATTTATGAAATTAACCTTCAGTTTGAAGTACGTGCGGAAATTAGTAGCAGCATAATTGGCTATACAAATTCTGTGTAAGAAGCATCCTACTGCATTATTTGGCGTGCAGAGGGTGGTGGTGGTGGCGGCGGTAGAGGGTGGTGGTGTTGGTTGTGTGGTGGTAGAGGGTGGTGGTGGTGAAGTGAAATAAAAGATCAAACTCAAATTGCAAATTTAGTCCCTGAATCGACACGTGGACATATTAATCCTCAAAGCAATGAAATGACGATAATGCCCTCGGTGATGTGTCACTTAACATGGAAACTAACAGAAAAGCGCTCTCGGTGGCTTTTTTGCAAATTTGCGTAACGTTAGTGGCTTTTTTGTGTGACTTTTTGTCTTAGTCCCATATTTGCAATTTCGTTATAGTTTAGGGACCATTTTTGCATTTTACCAAAAAGAAAACTATGGAAGACGGAAATAAGTTACAAATCATAAAGTCACAAATCACAATCGACTCGGATTTTCATACTGAAGCTGAAACAAAACCAAATTAAAATTTGGTTCATAATTCAATTTGGTTCATACGGAGACGAATCTGTATTGGAAGTGTAGGGGCCAGTGCCCCCATGGCTAGTTGAAAAAGTTAAGATGTTATTGTTATTGTTATTATTATTATATTTTTATTTTATTTTTTTTAACCTTTTTTCGAAAGTGCCCCCACCAAAAACTCAAATTGCCTCCTACACACATACTAAAATCCAACATTCAACACTCTAAAGCCTTATAAATCCTTCTATCTCTAAGTAAAAATACTCGATTTATCATTACGATCCTAGATTTTTCTTTCGCATTTTGTTGCTATTGTAAAAAACATAAAAAAATAAAAAAGTTCCCACCCACATCCTATTTTTCTGAGTCCGCCATTGGTTCATAGCCTCGCCTAGAAAAAGAACTAGTCGGATGAACCCGGACAAAGGAATCCAATAACCAAGAAGATGAACACCCCTAATAATCTAATATCCCTCCTGAGATTCTTCTATTGTCTGCACATGGTTGTAACTTGTAAGTACTGTTTGTATAGTTTCGGTTTTGTTGTATGTGAGGAAACCGTTACATAGTTGTTTGCTACGAAAATTGTGAAGTAGGTCATTTGATAGATAATTAACAAGGTGTTACAGAAACAAAAGACAAATTTCACTTAATCACTTGTAAGTACTGGTAGGATAATAAATCATAAGCAAATGTCCAGCAACATTATGCAACGGTAAATAAATCATAAGAAAACATACCAATGTAACCAAAACTCAAAACCATCAGCACATGCGTATATATAAAAAAAATAATAAAAAAAAGAAAAAAAAAAGAGAAGGTAATCTTTATGAACTGAAAAAATCACTGCAGCATCCTCACCGGTGGATTTTAATCCAAAGCATCATGAAATCTCCAACAACGCATACATTTACTATTCCATTATCATTCTTATTTCTTTCCTTGGACAACTGTTTGGATATTAACGAGAATGTGATGTACAGATCTAAATATAATTATCTACTTAAAAGATATAGATGTAAAAACAGTATACCTTTTTCCTTTGTAAAGGTGATTGTTTGACTTGTAATTCGATCACGAGGTAATGCTCCCAACAATGAATTCAAGTCACTGAATCGCTTCTTGGCTTTGAAAGAAGCAGTAAACTCAATCTGAATATTATTTGGGCCTTGTTCTTCTTGTTAGCTTCTCATATATAAACTAAAATCATAGAATGATAACAAGACACTTGCAGTTAATAGATAAAATATATCTCTACGTAACTGAGGCATAGTAATACATTCAATAAATATCATAAATTAGGCATACAGCTCTTACCTTAATAAGATGTCTTCTTCTCTCCATATTAGCTATGGTAAAGCACGAGGTTAAACTTAGAGATTTAGGGCGACAACACCAAAATACTGCATCCACAATAGCAACATAAACTGATAATTCCTTTATGCAGTGCAAATGTAGCTCAACATGCTCGAGTTCGTAAGGTGGCCACTGAAGCACCTTGAGTTCCTCAATATCTTTTATATTCTGTAACACAATTCGTAAATACAACTTTGTATTTTGAGTATTTTATGTTGATACTTGGACTAATCAATGTAATGAATTTTTGGTTAATGCAGTACCGTGCTTGTGAATTGCAGCTTCAAAACTCTGAATCCATATTTCTTGTCCAAAAATCGCCTCAATTTCAGGATCCAAAGAGTGCCAACATCATTCTCAGGGCAACATTCCATACGTGGTTTCGACTTAAGTGAATCACTGTCTAAACGATAACCTGAATAGCTAAAAAACACCAAATTGGGGATATTAATATCAATCGCGTCGAGAGGACACTTTGTATGTAGCACAAGTTTCCTCAACGAAGGACTTGACAATTTTAGGATTTTGCATTGATCGGGAAATTTCAAAAACAAACTTTCGAGGAACGGGAAGTTGCGTAACAAGTCAGAAAACGCTTTTGATGTCGAGGAAGGAATTCCATCTAGATGCAAACTTTTTAGCTGCACTACTACACAAAGTATTTTTTGATACGCCAATTAGATACGGTTACCCAAAAAACCGTATCAAAATACAAAAAACGAAACCTTTCGATACGGTTTAAAAAAAACCGTAGTAAATAAATGTCATCTGCTACGGTATCTTAATTTTTTTTGTTATTTGCTACGGTTTTTTTGTCAACCGTACCAAATAATTGTATTTTGCTACGGTTTTAAGAAACCGCGTTAATTGGCTTGTTCATCTGCTACGGTTTTCATACAACCGTATCAAAAAAGAAATTCAAATCACTTTCCCCCCAACGGAAACCTGCTCCTTTATTCACCAACACCCCCATTTACTTCTTCTCATTCCATTAAACTCAAATCTTTCAAAACCACTACATTAAACACTCAATCACAAACACTACATACAAGGTAATAGTTATATATTGTGGATATTTTTATTTATATTTACTCAATGTAATTAACTCTTTTATACTTAACTAATACTTTTGATATTTGTATAGGTATAAATTTCTTCATCATGTATTCATATTAGAGCTTTTCCACTCAATTTTAAAAAATTATGGTAAGTTTATAAACTTATTGTTATTTGTAATATTATTTATGTTTTTATTATTAGTCCTAAATACTTGCATATACATATATTGTTGATATGTTTATTTGTGTATATATATCATGTACGTATCTAGAAGTTATTAGTAGATCATGATATGAAATTAGTTAGTACCCGTCCGAAACTAATCTAATAGAGATTAATTTCGGGCAGTCCCGTTTGGGACTGCCTTTTGAATATTTGTCTCATTTAGGATGTGTACACGTCTTAACGGTTTGTTATTTTAGGAAAAAATTGGTGTACATTTCTCCTTACTCCTACGAGTTTGTGTTTTATACGCATACTTGGGGAGTTGAGGGGAAATGCTGCCGATTTTTTTCTTAAATAGTCAACCCGCTAGAACGTATACACATATGAGATAAAATATTCAAAAGGTGGGTTAGGATTCGCCACATTTGACCACCCGTGTTTCATTCGTACATGCATATGATTTATTATGTTGTTTTCAAATTTCAGATGGAACGACAATGGATGTATGGGATGAACGTTAATGACCCAGAATTTGTGAAAGGAGTACAAAGTTTTCTTATAGCTGCTGAATCTAACCGAGTGGCTAAGGGACATATTGAGATTTTTTGCCCTTGTTCGAAATGTAAAAATTTTGAACCCTTTACTGATATCAAAGTGATTGAGTTTCATTTGCACAAATATGGCTTTGTCCGTAAATATACTTGTTGGTCAGAGCATGGGGAATCACTAGTTAATAATAGCACATCAAGTCATGTATCAAATACTAACGAAAACAATGATTCTTGCATTAATGATAGACATGAAAATTTAAAAGAGATGTTGCATGATTTAGAGGCTAATGATGGTGATATTGATCAAGAAGATTTACAACAATTGTTTGAAGACGCAGAGAAACCGGTGTACGATGGTTGCAAGAATTTTTCCATACTTTCGGCTGTTTTGGAGTTGTTAAAATTAAAAGCAAATAGTAGTTGGAGTGATAGTAGCTTCACAAAGCTATTAGATTTTTTACACAGATTGCTTCCTGATAATAATGAGTTACCCATTTCTACCTACCAAGCTAAAAAAATAATGTGTCCAATGGGACTAGAAATTGAAAGAATACACGCATGTCCGAATGACTGTATGTTGTATAGGGGTGATAAGTACGAAAACTTGCATGCATGTGTTACTTGCAAAACATCAAGGTATAAGAAAGAACCGGATGAAATTGATGATGATGTGACAAAAAATGGACCCCCAGCTAAGCTATTGTGGTATTTTCCCATAATACCAAGACTGAAACGATTATTTGAAAACAAGAAAGAGGCCAAATTGTTGCGTTGGCATTTCGATCAACGTAAAGATGACGGGAAATTAAGGCATGTGGCGGACTCCCCTCAGTGGAGAAAAATTAATAACAAATTTTCAGAATTCGGTAAAGAGATTAGAAATATTCGATTTGGGCTAAGCTCAGACGGAATCAACCCTTTCGGAAACATGAGCAGTCGTTACAGTACTTGGCCGGTTCTTTTATGTATGTACAATCTTCCACCGTGGCTATGCATGAAACGTAAATACATTATGATGCCATTGTTAATTTCCGGTCCGAAACAACCTGGTAATGACATTGACGTGTATTTGTCTCCTTTGATTAACGATATGAAAGAATTATGGAAACCGGGTGTAGATATGTATGATGCGTATAAGAAAGAGAAATTTAGGTTGCGAGCCATGATTTTTTGCACCATAAATGATTTTCCGGCATATGGCAATTTGTCAGGATACAGCACGAAGGGTAAACAGGCATGCCCAATTTGTGAAGATGAGACATCCTCAAGGTGGTTAGATAATTGCAAAAAAACCGTGTTCATGGGCCATCGAAGATCGCTTCCAATTAACCACGAGTATCGTGATATGAGTTCGGAGTTTGACGGAAGTACGGAGTATGGACGAGTCAGGACACGATTTAGTGGAGATATTGCACTTTCTCGAGTTTCTAATTTAAACACTGTGTTTGGAAAAGGAAAATGACGTCAAATTGAACAAGGAACATGGAAAAAAAGGTCAATTTTTTGGGAATTAGAATATTGGAAGGATTTGGAAGTACGACATTGTATCGACGTTATGCACATTGAAAAGAATGTATGTGACAGCTTGATGGGGTTGTTGTTGAATATTCCCGGGAAAACTAAAGATGGTATTAATGCTCGAAAAGATATGGTCTCATGGGGAATCCGGTTAGAGCTCGCCCCTGTTGAGAATGACACAAAACGCACCTATCTGCCACCAGCGTGTTATACCATGTCAAAAGCAGAAAAAACCCAATTTTGTAAATGCTTACATGATATTAAGGTTCCATCTAGCTATTCAGCGAAAATTAGGAGCTTGGTATCCATGAAAGACTGTAAACTACAAGGAATGAAGTCACATGATTGTCATGTTTTGATGGCTCATATGATTCCCATCGCAATTCGTGGTTTGTTACCAAAGCATGTCCGACATACAATCACAAAACTTTGTTTGTTTTTTAACATGATTCACTCGAAAGTGATTGACCCTCAAATTTTGGATTCATGGCAAAAAGATATTATCATTACTTTATGTCAATTAGAGATGTACTTCCCACCTTCCTTTTTCGATGTCATGGTTCACTTGGTATCTCACATCGTCGGTGAAATTAAGGCTTGCGGTCCTGTCTTTTTACGTTACATGTACCCTTTTGAGAGATATATGGGTGTCGTGAAGGGGTATGTAAGGAACCGGTCTCGACCCGAGGGTAGTATTGTTGAAGGATATGCTTCCGAGGAGGTCATCGACTTTTATACAAACTATTTGGAAGGTGTCAAAGGTATTGGCGTTCCTCAAAGTCGTCATGTGGGTAGACTTCATGGGGTCGGTACAATTGGAGCGAAACAATCAAACCCAGATCATAAGCTTTTTGAGATTGCACATTTTGTAGTCCTTGAACATATGACATGTGTTGCTCCTTACATTAAATGAATGTTTAAGAAACAGCGAACAAGTCGTAAACCACATTATTAGTACTAAGGGATTAAATCCAGGAAAAGACATATACGTGGCACCGTATTTACAAGGGTAATGGCTTTTCTTGTTATACGGATATTTTTATATGTGCTTTGTATCTATACTTAAATGATGAAACTTTTGTGTAGTGAGAGTCATTGGCTTCTTTTTGTGGTGTGCCCAAAATTGAGGAGGGGTTATATAGTGGATTCGATGAAACGTGATAATACTGAGAAAAATTATTATTTCCCACAGATAGTAGAGAGGTAAATTTTCAAATATTGACTTTGAGTTGACATGCATATTTTGAAAAAATAGTTGAAGTTAACTTCATGCCATTGCTTTTCAATATAGGGCTTTCGAGATCAAGTTTGATTGGACGATGGTCAAGGTAAGTAATCTACAATTGTTGTGTATATACATGATTGATTTGGTTGTTGCATTTGTGTAACTATGTTTGTTTATTTTAGTGTTTCCAACAAGAGGGTCAGTGGGAATGCGGCTACTATTTGATGAAGTCCATGTATGACCTTGCTCTAAACAAACAAGCCGACTTTCTAAAAAGTGTAAGTATTTCCTTTTATGCTTGAGATTATAGCGGGTCGGCTGCTGTTGCAGCGGGTCGGCTGCAACTGTTGCAGCGGGTCGGCTGCTGTTGCAGCGGGTCGGCTGCTGTTGCAGCAGGTCGGCTGCTGTTGCAGCGGGTCAGCTGCTATTTTGGTTTATGTCCTAGCTACTACTTTTATTATGTTTTACCATCTGATATATTGACATAATTCCAAGCAAAAGTGTATTCAAATTATCTTTTAAAGTACATATGCAATGTTTTCTTAGCACATCTGATATAAGCCATAATTCTAAGATGCAATGTTTTCTTAGCACATGAATATCACTTTAAATGATCATATGCTTGTGTGCTTGATGTTATTCTAGGACATTATATATGATTATATATTTGAATGCTAAAGAAACAAGTAGAATGCTTATAGGTAACTTGCATTGCGGGTAGAAAATACTTGGGTTGGGTAACCCCTTAAGCCACATGGTTGTTACTAAACTTGTAGGTTAATTGTGAATTACAGGAACCCATATTAGGTAACCCTTTAAATTCACAGTTGCTTTTCTCCACAATAGCATGATATCAAAGGAGCATTAATAAGGTATCCTTTGCAAGCATGTGTGTTTGATTTGGGACTCTTTGAATATTAGCTGTGTGGCAAGTTAGAATGTTAAAACAAGAGCTTTTATATTTTAAGAAGATTTGTTTTTATACTTTGTTACTCTTTATTGTATTAAATTTTGTTGATTTTGCAAAAAAATGACTAATATATCTATATTTGTTTTTATAGATTTGGGATGATACACGCCGTCTAAAACCGATGGAGATTGACCAAGTGGCTCTTATGACATTGAAAGAGTTTAATAGGGTTGTAGTTGATCCGTTAGATGCAATAGCTCCTCAATAGTTAAGGTTTTAAATTCTCGTGATGATGACTTTTAAACAATTGAAATGGATAACACTTTTGTGTAACTCAAATTGTTGCGTTTATTGATGTTTATATAGATGTTAAGTTTATTGAATATTGTTTTTGTATGCTGCAATGTTTGGGTCTTTTGCTAAAGATATTGTGGTAGTGTTTGGTTACAGGTTTTAGAACACGAAAATTGAATATTAATTTTATGAACAAACAGATTTAATGCGGTTATAAAAAAAACCGTAGCAGAAAAGAGTGCTAGAAAAGCAAAATATAATGGAGGAATCTGCTACGGTTACAAAAAAAACCGTACCAAATGGTCATTTTTTGCTACGGTTCATAACCGTACCAAAAAATGTTTTATTTTTTGGTACGCGAGTATCTACTACGGTTCATAAACCGTACCAAATAGCCTTTAAAACCGTAGCTAAAGACATTTTTGTGTAGTAGTGCTGTTTGCATGAAGTGAAGTTCATACGTGGTGCACCTATTCCAATTGAATCTATTACGAATAGACAACATAGATTTGGAACTTTTATATCTACGATCTCAACTCCAGGATGATACTTTTTGAAGATTTTGAAGCCCGTAAACCCAAAATGTTTTGAAACCATAGCAATATTTAACATTTAATTCCTCAAGAATAGGACAACTAGAGGTCAGACACTTGATCACTTTCTCATCTATTGGGATGCGATAAAGGTGCAACAATTTCAAATACTTGAATGTGACAATATCAACCATGAAGGACAAAGGCAAATCACAATTACATACCGTCAAGGATGTCAATGAAGAGGCAGCTAATAATAGTATGTTAGGGAGATGACACAAAGTCTTAGGAGAATTATTCCAAGGCAGTAGTGGCCACTCAATAATATTAATCTCCAACACTTTATTACTTTATTCCTTCCATAAGTATTAATGCAAGGCATTTGTCTATAACGTTTACTTGTGTAGCATCCTGAATACATGTATAGAGTTTGAACGTGTGCACATTCAAGTCTTGTTGGCAATATCTCGAAGTGGTATACTCAACATACTTGAAAAACTTGTCTATGACATTTACTTAACTACTAATAGCGCTCCAAGGTCCATTTATGGCTGTGTTAAATTTACCAATATCAAAATCCAAAATGGGAAAAGCAGCAGTCAGGGAAAACCAGTACTTAGACAAGACACTCATTCGTACACTACAAAAAAAGTGGACATAGTACACACTTTTTTTTTCACACTTATGAAAATGTGAATAATTTTGCTATGTTGTTCACAGTTGTGAATGTGTACAAATTATGGACACGAAAAGAATTAAAAAAATTCACACTTCTGATTGTAGAAAAAAATTATACACTTAAAAATGTGATTAAATAAAATTCACGGTTACAAGTGTGGATAAATATTATGCTTTCTTAACACACAAAAGTGTGTAAAATATATACATAATTTTGTAACACATCTAAGCGTAAAAATAAATTTAGAAGACTAATAGGTGTGATTTCACAATTTAAAGTGTGGCAAATTATTTAAAAGTTTTAGAAAAACTTAACATACAAAAGTGTGAACTTTCTTAAATTAACACGTGTCACAAATGTACCTCCTCCTCTTTGTCTGTTAAAAAAAATTAAAAAAAATCCCCAATTCCATTCACAATTTATTTTCTAAAAATAAAATCCCCAAACACAAAATCTCGCCTCACAAAATCCCCAAACACACAAAAAAAAAAAAAAAAAAAAAAAAAAAAAAAAAAAAAAAAAAAAAAAAATCCCTAATTCGATTCACAAATGCTCATGATGAAGATGAGATGCTGAGGAAGACGACACAGTAACTTAGGGTTTGGGATCGATCTCGTTATTCACAGCTTCAATC
Source organism: Artemisia argyi (assembly GCA_030686995.1). Lineage (NCBI taxonomy): Eukaryota > Viridiplantae > Streptophyta > Magnoliopsida > Asterales > Asteraceae > Artemisia > Artemisia argyi. The sequence continues at coordinate 222,143,371 of CM060709.1, read as the reverse complement.
TGATTGTGATCGACATAAGGTATGTAGTTAACATAACATACCTGATTGGTATGATTTTTATATTCATTCGAATGATTGTTAGCAGAAAAGCAGTTATACCTGATTGTATATGATTGTTATATCTGATTGCATAAGAGTAGATACATTTATATGAATGATTGTTAGCAGAAAAGCAGTTAGTTTGGGTTAACTTATTACTTTAGATAGTGATAAGCAGATAAGCAGTTAGTTTTATCTAATTAAGCAGTGAGTACAACTAATCTGTTTTAAAAATACGAAGACACGCATCTGTATGCATCTGTATGTACCGGGTGAGTTCAGGAAAATGTAAAAGTGCGAGGTAGAAGGCGTGTTGGTGGTAGTGCATCTTCATAAGGGACATGGAATCTAGGATTTATAGAGGCAATTGATGAATAATTTTAGCTTATTTGATGGACTTATTAGCTTATTGAAAATGTAATAATGTTTATACGGTCATATTTTATGGCTTAAGCAGTTGAGCTTATGTAAACTTATTACATAAGTCATAAGCCTTTAAAATGACCGTATAAAGCTTATTACATTTTCAATAAGCTCATAAGTTTAATAATTAAGCTAAAACTATGAGCTTCTTTTATGCTGTTTATGTTAAATGGATTTTTTGCTGTATTTTTATGCTGTTTATGAGCTCAAATAGGTAATAGTTTAATTAAAATTTAACCTATGAGATGTTATTTTTACTGTTTTGTGCTGAAAAATATTGCTTTTCTAGATATGTAATTAACCATAGTTTGGAAATCTTTTACAACAACTATAAGGGATGTTTTTTTAGCTTATTTTTGGGCATACAAGTCTATTTGACTTGGTTTGTATTCCATAAGCGTGTTTCAGTTTTTTTCTATATAAACTTAGCCAAAAGAAATGAGAATGATTTATAAGCCGAGTCAAGTAAGCTTGTGAGCCCAAATGAAGCTTAAATAGATACCCTTGTTATCTGAATAGGGTAAGGAAGTGTGATAAGTGTAATGTTAGAAGCTATTGTTTGTTTGAGAAGCTTAAGATGTTATGATTAAGTATATTTGTTATGAGAATACTATTTCTAAGTGCACAATCAGGTTTAGTTAATTTATCTTTAATCTAGTTGGTAAATCCTGTAGTTTAAAACTGAAAATGTAGTTGTATATGTATTTTTTGTTTTATTTTTTTTTTGATTGTACGGACATGTTTAGGTAAGTTGCATAAATGGATAAAAGTTGGATTAAAGCTGATATAACAAGCAAAACTTTTAAAGAAGGGGTGAAGTCTTTTATTGAATTTGCTCGTGCTAGAAGCATAAGAGGAGTAATTGCTTGTCCATGCCTTAGATGTTGTAATGTTAAACATTGGGACATGGTTACTTGTCATGGTCACATATTGCGTTATGGATTCTTACCGGGGTACACAAATTGGTCAGTTCATGGGGAGACTTCAGTAACTTTACAACCATCTCGACCTAGTTTTGTTCATAATACTACTTTTGGTGATGATGAGATAAGAAGTTTGGTGTGTGATGCTTTAGGTAATTTACCTTCAAATAGCCCATTATTGGTTCATAGGGATAATTATGTACCTTCACAACCACCTCGACCTAGTTTTGTTCAGAAAACTCCTTTTTGTGAAGATGAGATGAAAAGTTTGGTTCGTGATGCTTTAGGTCATCTACCTTCAAATAGCCCACTAGCAGGGGATTCAATGTTGGAAGACAATGTTGGTGAATCTTCTCAAAGTTCTCATCGTAGGGTTGAGGATGAGAATGTGGGCGAATCTTCTCGAAGTTCAGATCATAGTGCTGCGGATGCTACATATAAGAAGTTGTTAGAAGAATGTGACAAAGAACTTTACCCCGGTTGCAAGTATTCCAACTTGTCCTTCACTTTACACTTGTATCACGTCAAATGTATCGTAGGTGTATCTAACAAGACTTTTGGCATGTTGCTAGAGCTTATAAGGGATGCTTTTCCTCATCTTACATCATTACCATCCTCGGTTAGTGAAGCAAAAAAACTAACTAAAGATCTGGGGCTTGGTTATGAGAAAATCGATGCTTGTCCTAATGATTGCATGATTTATTGGGGTAAATGGAAAGGTCAAAAATCTTGTCATCTTTGTAAAGCTTCGCGATATAAAAGTGATACAAGTGATGACAAAGGTGAAAGTTCAAAGTCAAAAAAGTCAAATAAGCCGGAAAAAGTTTTGCTATATTTCCCCTTAATCCCAAGACTAAAAAGGCTATACATGTCTGAGAAAACAGCAATGGATATGAGGTGGCATAACATGGGTCGAACAATGGATGGAAAGTTAAGGCACCCGGCAGATGGTCCTGCTTGGAAGAATTTTGATGCTCGATATTCAGAATTTGCCTCGGATCCGCGTAGTGTCAGGCTTGGCCTTGCTAGTGACGGGGTTAATCCTTTTCGAACAATGAGTGCAACACATAGCACTTGGCCAGTGTTGTTGATTCCTTATAATTTACCTCCGTGGATATGTATGAAACAACAATCTTTTATTCTTTCATCGGTTATCCCAGGAAAGAAAGCTCCTGGCAATGATATAGATGTTTATCTACAACCTTTAATACATGAGCTGACATTATTATGGAAGGGTGTGGACGCTTATGATGCTTTTTCAAAACAAAAATTCAAGTTAAGAGCTTTACTTATGTGGACCGTAAATGATTTCCCTGCCTATGCTAACTTATCTGGGTGGAGCACAAAGGGCCGTGTAGCGTGCCCAGTTTGCGCAGATTCTACTCGGTCAAGGTGGTTAAAATATGGAAGGAAATTTTGCTACATGGGACATCGTAGATAGTTAGAGCAAAATCATAAATATCGGTTTCAAAATGAACAATTTGATGGTACAATTGAGAAAGAGGGCCCGCATACCCTATTGACAGGATGTGATATTTTGAAACAGCTTAGTGGTGCAAGTTTTATGTACGGGAAGTCTGAAAAGTCCTGTAATAAGAGAACAAGGGATACAAGGGATGGTGTTGGTTGTTCAACAAATGCTCATGATGAAGCGAACAACGAATCAAGTGCATTTGAGGATATAGTGAATTTTGTGGAAGAAGAAACTGCTGAGCATCAGTTATGGAAGAAAAAGAGTGTATTTTTTGATTTGCCATATTGGAAGTATAATTTGCTTAGGCATAATCTGGATGTGATGCATATTGAGAAGAATGTCTGTGATAATTTGCTCGGAACCCTATTAAATTTAGATGGGAAGACTAAAGATAACGAAAACTCTCGCAAGGATCTTATGCAAATGGGAATAAGGCATGACCTCCACCTTAAAAATTGTCCTAACAAAAAGCCATACATGCCCCCAACATGTTACACCATGTCTAGTGTGGAGAATCTAACTTCTTACAAGTGTTGAAAAGTCTTAAAGTTCCCGATGGATATTCATCTAATATTTCAAGGGGTGTGAGCATGAAAGATCGTAAAATTACCAACCTTAAGAGTCATGATGGCCACATTTTAATGCAAGACACTTTGCCGATAGCTCTTAGGGTTTCCATGCTTTCACGAGCACAAACTCAAGTAGTTAAAGTGGTTTCTGATTTTTGCTTCTTTTTCAAAGGGTTGTGTGCGAAAGTTCTTGATCTTGATGAATTAGACAAAATGGAGTCTCAAATAGCAATTACATTATGCGAGATGGAGAAATTATTTCCACCCAGTTTTTTCACAATTATGGTCCATTTGACTATCCACTTGATATCGGAGGCCAAGCTTGGTGGACCCGTTCATTATAGATGGATGTATCCCGTGGAAAGGTACTTGATGCGGTTGAAGTCATATGTTCGCAATAAGGCTCAACCGGAGGGATCAATCGCCGAAGGATATATTAAAGATGAATGTCTTACTTTTTGTTCAAGATATTTCGAAGGATATAAACTAATTTGTTTACATTGACGGTGCTTATACCTTACGGATCAGTCATGAACAAATTAGTACTTAACTTTATAGATTAGTGGAAATTACGGAATAGTATTTAATATGTTAACATTGACGATCATGTACTTCGGTTTTCACAATGTGTGATCGGTTTAAATTGACGTTTATTGTTCTTACTTTTAAATGTTTGGTTAGGTACTTGGATCATAGTTAAAGTAGTATGTGAGTATGTGACGGATAAGACTAAATGGAAATGATGAAAATAGCGTTGGACTGACTAGGTGAAATAGAGGTTTAAGACCTAATTGCTTTTAGAACATGGCATCATGATCAAAATAGTATTGTATGAGTTAGGTTGAGTATAATGATTAATGTATAATCGGATGGACCAGTCACATATCATACTTGATCAAATTTGTGAGTCGATTACTTATGTTCTTGCTGGAATGATGGATTGTCCTTTCTGTTGACTAGTCAACATTAATTTCTTCTCTCTCAATATAATCTTTGAAGTGAATTGCATAAACCTACACATAGATCCATCTATATTTGCTTAGTTTAGCGTATATATGTTGCAGGTGGCTTTGGATATGAGTAGAATTGCAGAATTGTTGTAGAAGCAGAATTGCAGAATTGTTGCAGGTGGCTAGAGATTCTGAATTATGTTAGATTCTCGTTAAAACTCGAAATTTGTATCTAAATTGTGGATGTTGAAATCTGGAATTTGTTTTGAGCATTATATAATTTGTAAAAATTTGGATATTGAAATCTGGAATTTGTTTTGAGCATTATATAATTTGTAAAAATCTGGATATTGAAATCTGGAATTTATTTTGAGCATTATATAATTCGTTTTGAGAACTATATAATTTGTCACACTTTCAAGTGTGAACTTTTCTAGTTGGCTTTGGTTGGTTTGTTCACACATTCAGGTGTGAAGTTTTTATAACTACCCACATTGTAGCTCCTTATTTGTTCACACTTTGAAGTGTGGACTTCTCAATTATTGTCCTTCACACCTCCAAATGTGGACTTTTCAATTTTTGTCCACAGTTTACAATGTGAAGCTTCTTTCCTCATGTTCACAACTAATTGTGTGACAAAAAAAGGTATTTCTCTACACTAACTTCTGTGAATAATTTATTTGTATATTCACAAAAATAAGTGTGGCAATTCACAATAATTTTGTAACACCCAAAATCCCCACACAAGCGGAAAGTGTGGAGAATAGAATTGTACACACTTTAAAGTGTGAAGATGTACCATATAAAGTGTGTAAAATGACATGTTTTTTTGTAGTGTGTACAAGCAGTTTTGGAGAATCTGAATATGAGATTGTGAGTATGTGATGAAGAATAGATTCCGGAAGCTGTGAGATTCGATCAGTTGTATCTAGTTTTCTCACCTTTCCGTTGTCCATATCGGTTATAAATTCTAGTTACAAGCTTGATGATTGTATTGCCTGCAAAATGATAATTAAATTAACAGAATCACTACAAGAAAAACTGAATTTAGTGACAAGACGAATTTGGTTACTAACAGTATATATTTGGTCACTGAACTGGTTTAGTGACCATACTAGACTGGTCAATCGTCGTCACTACTGGTCCATCACTATATACGTAACTTATTAGCCTTTTAAAAGCCGATTTCCTTCTTTGTTTCCAAATTCTTCACTCAAAAAAATTGTTTTTTGACTTACTTAACGTCTTCACAATATCCTCCCTAGGATTCCGTCAACAAGCAATAAAACATTTAATTCGGACCGATGCAAAAATTACCTTCTTCACAGTTCCATTACAAAATACTTGTTGTTTTTAGCAATTAAAATTCTTAATATTCACTTGTTGGTCACTCAGTATGTTTTTACCCCAGCTAGAACCACAGGTGTTTGCCAATAAGTGAGTATGTTTCTTTCACTGCCAAAACTACATTTACTCCCAATGGGTGACCCAGCGGTAAGAATACCAGCCTTCCAAAGAGGAGGTCAAGGGTTCGAAACCAACGGGGAGAAAATTAATCCCCTTGTGGCCACGGAGGTTCACCTGCGCCGACTCCGGGCTATCCAAAAGGGTAGTCGATATGGGATTAGTCAGCTCGCAATGTCGAGTCGGAAACCCATGTTACAAAAAAAAAAAAAAAAAAAAAAAAAAAAAAAATTACTCGTGCTCTGGTCACACATTTGGTGAAACACTTGTTTTACACATATAATCCATAAACAATTTTACCAAAACAAAATACAAACAACTCAGTCAGACATTTAGACAAACGCCTAGATTACACTCCAAACATACAATTTACAGCTTTTTTAACAAAATAATAATAATAATAATAATAATAATAATAATAATAATAATAATAATAATAATAATAATAATAATAATAATAATAATAATAATAATAATACAGTACGTTCAATTGTTTTGGCGATCGTTCTTGTGGGATGCATGGTTGATGATCGTTTCTTTATGGGATCATCTTGATCTCGTTCAATTGTTCCTCGTTCAACGCCCTCAGTTGAAAAATCACAGGTTTTGTTACTTAGGGTTTCGTTTTTATCTCAAGTTTTTTTAGGGTTTCGTTTCTATCCTTCCTTTAGGGTTTCGTTTTGAAACCATCTTTGGTTCCTGGGTTTGCTGTTGTTCTTCAAAAACATTAGTGGATCCTCGTAACCCCTGGTTTGTGGTTCCCCTGGATTGTGGTAGTTGTTTGTGGTTCCTGGTCTGATACAGTACGTTGTTGGTTGTATAGTTGTTTTGTCGTGGTGGCTTGTATAGTTGTTAAGGCTGTTTTGGTTATCTGATACAGTACCTGGGGTTAAATATAGTACGTAGCCTGCTGTTGTAGTGGGTTTGTCGTGGTGGTTTAAGGTTGTTTGGTTATCATAGCATCGCTTGATATAAATCACTAGGCTGGTCATTGCATCGCTTGGAATACAGTAGTGCATGGTCATACAATTTGCAACTTTTTCCATTGACATAGGTGCTACAGTACTGCTACAACTACAGGACTTTTGACATAGGTTTGCTATAGTACTACTACAACTACAGGGTTTCTGCTGCGTTTTTGCTATTGTTCTTGTTGTGTTGGTTTTTACGGTTTATTTCCTATGCCTATTGTGAGATTTCACTGCCCCTTCGCGGGTCTTAGTGGGTGTCTTGATGGGGGTGGAAATGGGCTTACTAAGACTTATTTGATCACACATCTTCGTGATCGACACTTCAATAGGGAGGCGCAAGCTATCACTAGATATTCTCTTGTGTCAGATTTGGTCATTTTTGAAAGGGCGGAGGTTACTCTTAAGCGTATGGATTGTGGTTATGTTGTGGTTGTTTCAAAACGCATACTTTCCGGGCTAAGTGTCGACATGGTGGGGGGTCTGATTTTGTGTCACCTTCTGATTGTGGTGATGGTGTGGTTCGGTTCGTGTTGCATGATCTCACCAAACCTCATGCCCCTTCTCATGTTGCTCCTCTTGAGGATTTGGTTCCTGATGAGTTTGGTGGTTTTGATTTACATCTCCTTGATACTCTACTTTCTAAGGGGTTGCGTACTGTCAAATCCATTCCTCCTAAATGTCGTTTGGGGTTTTCTCGGGTTTTGAAAGGAGCCCTTGATAAGGTGGTTTGTTCGCCTGATGACATTTCTTGTTGGGTTGGTTTGTTAGTCTTGCCTCTTTGTTTGCTTAAAACCTTTTGCCCGAGGAGTAATCAAGAGTGTTGGTCTGTTACTAAACGTCAGCGACAGGAAGAGTATATTGTTAATGCCATCTCATCTTGGGGCACACCTGGTGGTAGTTTACAAGTTGTGCGTGAGGTTTTAGCCGAACCCCCCCCCCCCCTTTGTGGTCTAATATTGATGAGGAAAACTTGGACTTGGGTGACCGTAATATCAAGCAGTGTAAGAGGAAGATTTGTGATGGCCATTATACTGCTGCTGTTAGAGTTATTTCTTCTTCGGGTATTGCGGCTTATGATGATACTACTCTTGCGGATCTAAAAGCTAAGCACCCTTTTCAATCTGCCCCCCTTTTACCAGATATACCCATTGATCATCATCACCTTTTGGCATCTCCTGCTATGGTTCTTGATATGATTAAGAGTTTCCCTCGTGGTACTTCTTGTGGAAGGGATGGTTTGCGTGCTCAACACCTTTTGGATTGTTTAAACGGTGCTGCTGTTGCCATCTCTGATGAGTTAGTCGCTTCTATCACCCAGGTGGTGAACCTTTTTCTTGAGGGTAAATGCCCAAGGGAGTTGGGAGAGTATGTTGCTAGTGCTCCTCTCATACCTTTGGTTAAACCAGGATGGGGGGATCCGTCCTATCGCTGTTGGGACTGTTTGGAGGTGTTTAGTCTCCAAGGTTTGTGCTTCTATGATTGGCCATTCTTTGGATGGTTATTTTGACGGTTTGCAATTTGGTGTGGGTGTTTCGGGAGGTGGGGAGGCAATCCTTCATGCTGTGAATCGGTTGATTGAAGACCGTGGGGGTGATGTGGGTTTATCTATGTTGTTGGTGGACTTTAAAAACGCTTTCAATATGGTGGATCGTGCGGTTATGTTACGAGAAGTTCGCCTTCGTGTTCCGGCTATTTCACGTCGGGTGGAATTCTGTTATTCCAGTCCTACTAGATTATATTATGGTGAGCATACTTTATGGTCGCACCAAGGGGTGCAACAGGGTGATCCGCTTGGGCCTCTTCTTTTTGCTTTAGTGTTACATCCCTTGGCATGTAAGATTCGAGACTCCTTCACTCTTTCTCTTCAAGCTTGGTATCTTGATGATGGTACTATTATTGGGGATACTTTGGTTGTGGGGAAGGTTTTGGAGTTGATTATAATGGATGGACCTAGTTATGGTTTACACCTCAATGTTGATAAAACTGAGGTCTTTTGGCCGAAGGAAGACCCAAGGAGCAGGTATGTTGGTGTTATTCCCCCTAATATTTCTTGACCTTCGCATGGTGTTAAATTATTAGGGGGGGCCCGCCAGTGTGGATTTTAAGTTTAGTAGTAAGCTTGTTATGAAAAGGGTTGCTAAAACTATTGAGCTTATGGATGCTGTTGCTAAGCTTAATGATCCTCAGTGTGAGTTGTTGCTACTGCGTGCATGTGCCGGTATTTCCAAGTTGTATTTTTCTATGCGCACATGTCCTCCTCGGGTCTTTGAGAGTGCTCAGGTTTCTTTTGATGCAGCATTTCGCTCTTCGTTGGAACGTATTGTCACTGCTTCTGGAACTGGGTTTGGTGACTGGCAATGGAGACTCGCCACCCTACCTTTTGCTCTCGGGGGGCTTGGTGTGTATTCTGCAGGTGATGTCTTGAACTAGTTCTGGTATTGTGTCTACTGGTCCCTCTTTTGATGATGCATTGTGTACTTTTAATGTGAATATGGATATTGACCTTATGAGTAACCCTAGTGAGATCGCTGCCCCCAAACTTATGAAGAAATTGGCAGATATACATTTCGCACGTGTTGCCCAAACGGTTGAATCCACTTTCCAGTTATCCTCTAGACATATGGCTTTATGGAACTCATTAAAAGAGGATTATACGTCAGATTGGCTTAGGGTGGCACCGATATCCGGATTGGGACAGACTATGAATGCCAGGACTTACCGATGTGTTTTGTGTTACCGGTTGGGTGTTCCTCTTTTTACTGTCCAGATGCCATGTTCAGCTTGTTCTAAGGTTTTTCCTGGAGATATTTTTGGAGATCATGCTGTATCGTGCGCAGGCTTAGTTGGTATTAAACATCGGCACAATGTTGTACGTGATGTTCTTGTTGATATATGTTCTCGGTCTGGAGTTTCAGTTCGTAAGGAGGTTGATATTGGGCTTCGTGGAGAGAGGGACAAAACCTTACGTCCGGCCGATATGTTACTTTACTCTTGGGATGGTGGCCTTGATGTTTGTGTTGATCTTATAGGATCGTCACCTTTGACGCGTTCGTGTATGGTTGATTTTATGCCCGGTCGGGCGGTTATTGAAGCCGCACAACGCAAACGTGTCAAGTATGCAGCTAAATGCGCTGATATCGGATATGGGTTCCTCCCCTTTTCATTCTCTTATTTTGGAGAACTTGAAAAGGATGCAGTGACCTTATTAAAGCGCATTAGACGATTCTCTATGACCCAAGACATTGGAGCACGTGCTGCTCCACATATTTTTAGTAGGATTGGTTTTGCTGTAGCTAGAGGTGTGGGGGCTCAGTTGGTATCTCGGCTCCCCACTAATTTCTTGTAAAATCCTATTTGTTTTTCAATAAAGTGATAATAATAATAATAATAATAATAATAATAATAATAATAATAATAATAATAATAATAATAATAATAATAATAATAATAATAATAATAATAATAATAATAATAATAATAATAATAATAATAATAATAATGGTGTGGGCGATTATGGCGATCCTCCTCTACCTTCGTCATGATCCATCCTCTACCTTCGTAACCTTTGATTCAATGCTCCTAGTTGGATTTGAGGTTTAGGTTTCCTTTACTTCTTTTTCTTTTTAGCCTCGGTTTCGTGATCGGTGGGAATTTTGCTCCTCCAACATGCTGTTGGTTTGTTGGACTCTGTTTGGTTCTCTCAAATAGGTTCCCTTGTCCCCAATTACAAACTTTGGTTGATATTTTTTGAACCGTTTTTGTACTTTTTAAGGCTTGTTGTTTGATCGTTCGTTTACAACTCTTGGGTGTGGTTTGCTAGTGGGGAAGAAGGGTACCTTACCTGGTCTCAACAAGGCATGCTTTTTTTACCTGGTGGGACCCTGGAGATGTAGCGAGTTGTTGTTTCATTTGTAGCGAGTTGGTGAAAGCAGTTTGTGTTTTGTTTTGTTGTTTAACAAAACAGTTGTGTTTTTGTTGTGTGGGCCCCCATGTTCTTATTGGTTTTTGCTTTTGAGGATAGGAAGGAAGTGGTGGTTTGCCCCCTGGGTTATCAAATTGCATTTTGGCAAAAAGGGAGTGGAGTTGTTTTGTGTTTGGGCCAATTTGGTTGCCTTGGGCCTTACTGGTGGGCCTTGTGTTTGTTTCGGTTAACTTTGCCTTAGGAGACGAATCACGGTTCAACTCTCAGTAAAAATTGCAGTTTGGCTCAATTTATTTATTAAAAAAAAAAAAAGAAAAAAAAAACTGTGGGTATGGTGATTACGCGGTTTCATTGCCCTTTTGTGGGTTTAAGTGGATGTCATGATGGTCATGGGAACGGCCTCACCAAAACCTCGTTGATCACTCATCATCGTGATCGCCATTTCAGTGAAGATGCACTAGCTACCACCAAACTATCTTTGAATTCTAATCATGTTATTTTTGAGGCAACTGAGGTTACGTTGAAATGCATGGGTCTCTGGTTGTGTGGGATTTGTTTTAAGACGCACACTGTTCGTACTAAGTGCCGGCATGGATCTGATTTTGTGTCACCTCCTGATTGTGGCGATGGTGTTGTTAAGTTTGTGTTATTTGATCTCTCCAAGCCACAAGTTCCTTCTTCTGCTCATGTTGAAGAATTGGTTTTGGAGGAATGTTCTGGTTTTGATTTACAATTACTTGACACCTTGCTGTCTAAAGGGTTGCACACTGTCAAATCCATCCCCCCTAAGTGTCGATTGGGTTTCTCTCGTGTTTTGAAAGGAGCTCTTGATAAGGTGATCTGCGTACCTGATGACATTTCTTGTTGGGGTAGCCTATTAGTCTTGCCACTTTGTCTCCTTAAAACCTTTTGCCTAAGGAGTAACATGGAGTGTAGGTCTGCCATTAAGCGCCAACGCCAAGAAGAATATATCGCTAATGCCATTCGTTCTTGGGGTATGTCTGTTGGTAGTCTGCAACTTGTTAGAGAGGTTTTAGCTGAATCATCCCCTGCGTGGTCTGATATTGATGAGGAACACTTTGATGTGAGTGAGCGCAATGTCAAGCAATGTAAGAGGAAGATTTGTGATGGCCATTATACTGCTGCTGTCAGAGTTCTTTCTTCTTCGGGCGTTGCTCCTTATAATGATTATACTCTCGAAGATTTAAAAGCTAAGCACCCCTTCAAGTCTGCTCCTTCTCCGCCAGATATACCTATTGATCACCATAACCTCCTTGCATCTCCTGTTGTGGTCCTTGACATGATTAAAAGTTTCCCCCGTAGTACATCTTGTGGTCGAGACGGGTTGCGAGCCCAACACTTGCTGGATTGTTCTAGTGGTGCTGCTGTGGCTATTTCTGATGAGTTAATTGATTCTATCACCCATGTGGTAAATCTTTTTCTTGATGGTAAATGCCCTAGGGCGTTGGGTGAGTACATTGCTAGTGCTCCCCTCACACCGCTGATCAAGCCCGGAGGTGGTATCCATCCTATTGCACTATTATTGGAGACACTTTGGTTGTGGGGGAGGTTTTAGACCTTATTATGACAGATGGACCACGACGCGGTTTACACCTCAATGTTGATAAAACTGAGGTTTTTTTGCCACAAGGAGACCCTAGAAGCATGATCGCAGGTATCTTTCCGCCTAATATTGCTCGACCGCAACATGGTGTTAAATTGTTAGGTGGGCCTGCTAGTATGGACCTTGAGTTTAGCAGCGAGCTTGTTATGAAAAGGGTTGCTAAAACCATTAAGCTCATGGATGCTGTTGCTAAACTGATGAGGCGAAAAATGGTCCGTTTTTAGGGGGTCATTTAAGCCCGAATCCGAATTTATTTGATCAAATATTGCCCTAAATCGTTCCTTTTGTGATTTTAGGTACTTGGAGAGTGAATTCTGGAAAAGAAGCCATTTTGGACGTTTTTGGAGCATAAAAGTGAAGAAAACGGCAAAGTCTCAATTTTCCATGCTGGAACAGTACATGAAGGCGTCAAGAGTTAACCATGACGGCGTCAAACCCCCAAGAATTAAAATCCGTAGCTCATGACGGCGTCACGCAGGCCGTCAGAAGTAGATCAAGGCCGTTCGAGGAAGTATTTGGCGGGGAGATGACGGCGTCACACCTTTGTTCTTGACGCCGTCACCCCGATTTTCCTATATATAGTTTTCTAGTTTTTCACAAAAAAAGAGAGAAGTTTTGGAGAAACCCTAAAGACGATTTTGGTGCAACTTTTACAGGTTTTTCAAGGGTTCCAAACCCTTGATACCTTGCATTGTAATTGAGATAAGTGTTCTTCTAATTCAATCAATATGTCTATGTGTTGGTTGTCTATATCTTGTTCTTGTCTCAATTCCATTATGCTAGGCTAGATCTCTCTTGTGTTTGCTTAGATCTAATGAAACCTAGATATTGATTATGTGTTGATTACTTGTTTATTCTTGTCTTGGATGAATGATTTTATATGTTAGGCTTAAGAAAACTGGCAGATCTCCAAATGGTAACATGCTTGAACGTCTTAAGAAACATGAACCGAGGCGTACTAGGTCTTTATTGGTTGTATTTAATGCATGAGCCACTGTTTACAATCCCTATAGTTGTGCTGGGCATGGTGTAGGAGGAGATAAGAGCTCATAGAATTGGGGAGTTATGTATGCCACCCCATGAATGGTATTAAGGAATACAATCCGTCATCCATGCAATTATAACAAGTAATTAACGTGTAAAAGATATCTAGGGAGTAGTGAAATCTAAGTAAACACATTTTCTCCAATTACTGCTCACAACCTTAGTATAAATTAGTTTAATTTCATTTTTAGTATTTTATTTTGATTGCATCTTAGTTTTGGGTTAGTTGAATAGCAACTAATTCCGCCCACTCTTCCAAAAACCGATATTTTAATTGCTTTCTAAAAAATATAAAAACACAAAAATAATCATCCCTCACCTTTAGAACTAGTAATTTAGGCTTTCTAATCCTAGCGACACTATTCCTAAGCTGAACGATCAATCCCCCGGTACTTGTCACTATACTATACTACAACGATCAGGTACACTGCCTGGTGGGGGTTGTAAGCTTCTCGAGATCCCTCGAGAGGTAAAGCCTGTTGCGATTCCCACGCATCAAGTTTTTGGCGCCACTGCCGGGGAATAGTTGTTGTCTAGGTTAGAATTTCTTTTTATTAGGTCTACTTGCTAGATTCCTTTCTAGTAAGATTTATTTTTATTTTTTAGGTCTTCTTTAGTCTATCTTATTTCTTTGTGCCTTTGTTCGTAACTCTCTACCATCCGACATCATGGAAGGTGGTAACATCTTTGAACCCGTCATCCCACCACAACAAAACCCACCATTATAACCCCTTAGGCCCCGAACCTTAGGAGAGTATTCCCGACCTAGCCACCAAGGCTACCGAAACACCATTGAGCTCACCGGAGCCAATGTGACCCCCTTGCGATCCGACACCATCCGGTTGGTGCAAAGCGGATGTGCATTCCATGGACTTCATTCCGAAGATCCAAACCAACATCTTAATGACTTTCTCAAAATCGTAGATTCCATAGACCTAGGTGTTGAAACTAGAGAGACTACCCGTTTACGCATATTCCAATTCTCTCTACGGGATCAAGCTAGTCAATGGCTTGAGCGTTTACCCGCGGGATCCATCACCACATGGGATGATCTCACCACTCGTTTCCTTGCTCAATTTTTCCCACCGGGGAGAACTACTAAGCTTAGAAATGACATCTTGATGTTCCAACAACGTCAAAATGAATCTCTCTATGAAGCATGGACTCGTTTCAATGACTTACTCCAAAAAGTCCCTCATCATGGCATAGATCTTTGGCTCCAAGTCCAAAATTTTTATGACCATATCGACATCTCCACGAGGCGAGCCATTGACCAATCGGCCGGTGGTAAGCTACGTGATCTTAGTGCTGAACAATCATGGGAACTCATAGAAGATCTTGCTCTCTATGACAACGAAAGTTGGAACGATCCCCGTGATTTGAACAAAACGGTCAAGGCAATATCTTTGCCTTCGAACAACTCTAGCGCTCCCGACCGTAGGATCATGGAACTTGAGGACCAAGTCAAGTTTCTCATGAAATCTTACGATGCTCCTAAGCCTTCAAGCCAAGTGAACAAAATCACTTCTTCATGCGAATTATGTAGTGGTCCCCATGACACTCGTGATTGTGTGGAACTCCCCGGAACAGCTTTTGCGGACTACGCATCCACGCGTACCGACGAAGCGGGAGATAAGTGGTACACTTTCAAGCCCGAGCCAAACCCTTACGGTGATTCATACAACCTCTCATGGAAAAATCACCCAAACCTTAGGTGGAAACAAAATCAACCTAATTCTTCCAATCCGCCTAATCGTTACCAACCAAACGGTCCACCATCCAACCGTACTTTCAACAACAATCCTTCTAACAACTATGGTAGTACCAACAATCTTGAAGGATTGATGTCAAAGTTCATGGCATCTCAAGAAGCCCGCATAGCTAAGTTTGAAACCAAATTCAACCAACAACAAACGGAGATGACCAACAAGATTGACAACTTGTTGAAAGCCCTCAACAACCAATCGTTAATCACACCTAGGAAGGACACTAGGGACACCAATAGTGGAAGCCAAATTAAGGATCCCTCATCATCCAAACATGTCCACTTTGTCAATGTTGTCACCATTAAGCCGATAGATAAGGAGATAGAGGAGAGTGACAAGGAGGAAGTTAGAATAGAAGCCGATAGTAAGAATGAGAGTAGGGAAGTTGAGGTTAATAAGGATGAGGAATTAGAGGAAGTAGAACCTATAGAAGAATACTTTGATAAGTTGCCAACCAAGGAAGAACAGGAATACCATAAGGATTTATTCGATAGTCCCGAGAAAACATATATCTTTGGCACACCCCTTATCAAAATGGGAGACCCCTCTAACATTAACATCCCATGAAATATCAGGCACATGCATATATGGAAAGCTTACATCGACCTTAGATCCCCCGTGAACATCATGACTAGGACTTATTACAATTGGGTGATGAAGAAGCAACTCAATTTTAGGATGATGCCCGGTAAGAATCTAATAAGTAATTTTGCAGGAAGAGTGAAGGGACTGCATGTGATTATAGGGAATCTCACTTATGAGATCGATTTTATGATAGTTGAGGACACTCGTCCGGTGATTGATGCTTGCCTAAGCCAAATAATATTCGGAAAACCATTTGTTGAGGCCACTAGGATGAGTTATGATCCGACTTTAGGGATAGTTAGATTCAAGAAAGAGAATGATGAGGTTGCTTATCAAATGCCCTACAAGATCGAACAATACCGCCTTCTCTCTAATTTCGAAAAGGAACATAAGCAAGCGGCTTATTATAGGAATGAGGAGGATAGACGTAGGGGAGTAGAATATGTAAAGAATAGGATGCTTGGTTTCTACAAAGAGTGCTTGCAACTAGGTCCGGAATACAAAACTGGTTTAGAAGACGACCTAGAGAATGGAACCAATGATGAGATCACATAGTAACCCATAGCCTTGAGTCTAGCTACAAGACTCGTAATAAAGAAAAGCGCTTCTTGGGAGGCAACCCATGTTTTGTGTGATTTTAATTGTTTGTTTGTTATTTGCTTCCGTATGCATGCTTTATTTTTATTGTTGGTTGATCATGTTTCTCAATTAAAATGTGGAAATACTTTACTTTGTTGTTTTGGCCTAGTCTTAACTCCACCTAGAAGTATTTTTGCAAAAGATAAGTGTAAGGGGAAACCCGAAATATATTTTTAAGAAACAAACCGATCATGATTCTCCACAATATTAAATGAGCATGTATATTCGTATTTGTTAGAGTCAAATGCTTGTATTGAGTCATAATGAAGTTTTTGCAGGATTTTCCAGGAAGTAGGACCAAGTTTTTCCAGAAATTTTCTGGAAACTTAACATAAGAATTTCTGCAGGTCCATTCTGATGGCGTCAGAGGATTACTCTTGACGGCGTCAGGAGTTAAAATCTGAAAATTTTACCGGTTTTGTTTTTCTAACGGAGTCTTATGGTTTTTGTGAATTATTAAGTTTTATAATCTCCAGTAAATCTGCAAACTTCATTCCACAAGCATTATATCTTACTTTGTTTTCTAGGATTTAGTAACTTATATAGGATGCCGCCGATTTTACGCGAGGTTGTCTTGTCTATTTTTGTCAGGATTTACAGGTTATGTATGACAAGAAGATGATTTATATTCTGGAAGGGAAGCTTTGATTGTTCATTTTCTTGGAGGAAGATTTAACCTGGCCAACCTATTATCCATACCGAGCGAATCAGGGGAGTATTTGATTTCATTCTCTTTACTTTTTCACTTTTACATTCTTTACTTGAACATTGGGGACAATGTTCATCTTAAGTGTAAGGGGAGGGTAAAAAGATGATACCTTACATATGCACTTTCGCTTGAGTTTGTTTTGTTTAATGGTAGATGTGTAATAAAACTATGAGAAATACTTGTTAGTGCAATTTTAGCGCCAAATTTAAAATTTTTTACAACATTTAGGAGTGAAACTTTAGCCATAGCAAACGTCTCATGGATAGGAGATTGTATGACTAGCACATAACCGTATATTCAGAAAAATTTTCCACCCAAATATGTGAGGTTTGCCTTTAGATTTGATAGGAAAAGCATTCATTATTAGTGCTTATGAGTGTACCGGTAGCATTTAGATTCTAGAACTTGCGTTAGTGATGCATCCCGAGACCGCTAGTGAGACTACATTCGTGTGGTAGGATTTACTACATGATAAGAGGCATTAGGATCACCCTTGTGTTAAACCCGTATTATAATTACTTGACCATTTAAGTCATATTACTTGGCTAGTTAAGTCAACTAATTTTTCCCACACCCTTAGCGTTGTACTCATTTTTAGTACACGATACCCCTAGTACACCCCTCCGAGCCTATCTTTTCGTTTCTAACTTTAAGCATCTTACTTAAAGGAAGAATTTGTTACACCCCACTTAAATGTACACCCAAATCGCCTTAGCCTTCCGTGTATGCGCTCATTTTTAGTGCATTATTGTTATTTGTTAAACCCTAAGTTAACTTTCTAATTGATTACATGGTTGCTAAGTCGAGTCATATCCTTGTACATATTGTTTTGGGACGATTGGGACTCATGGGTAAGTACTTGTTTATGGAGTAATGGGGAAGAACATCATTTATTACCCCCATATGTACGTTAATCTTAAAAGTGCTCCAAGTGTTTTGATTTTCTTAATTCGAGTCATTAGATTAGTTTAATGTAAAGTATGTAAAGATTCAAGTGTAAGAGGAACTCTCATCCCCTATGATGTATTATTTTGGATGGTAGGGTAAGAGTGTATGCAAAAATAAATAAATAAATAAATAAAATAAAAATTAAAAAAAAATCAAGAAAAAGAAAAAATAAATAAATAAATAAATAAAAGAAAAGAGAGGAAAAAAAAAAAAAAAAAAAAAAAAAAAAAAAAAAAACATACGGACTACCATCCCTTTTTATTCTATGTTCATTTTATGTTTTTGTTATTTTTCACTTTTTTAGCTTAAGTCGAGTCTAGTCTTGGCTTAGTAACGCCACATTGTTCATGTAATTAACCAAGATTGTTAACTCGCCACCAGTAAAACTTCCTTTATCCAACAAAACCGTGTAATTCATATCCCTATACCTAACGTTACAACCCTTTAAAAGACCTCTTTGATAGTTTATCCTAGGTGCTTACGCCATGTGGTGGAGGTTTGATCCTTTCCCAAGCCTATGGTAATCTATTTTGCTATGACAGGTAGTGAGAGATATCTTCCATTTCCACAATGTTATATTACTTTATTACACCCGAGAGATGTGAGTATCTAAACACTATTTGTGAGGTGCTAGTGTATGACCTCCGTGCTTGTCTATTGGTCTTTAGTGGAACGATTATTTGTTGTAATTACTTTTATATTAGTTTTAAATGACCCCTAACTTGTCTTTTGAGTAGAATAAAAGCGCATTTGCTTGAGGACAAGCAAATCTCAAGTGTAAGGGTATATGATGAGGCGAAAAATGGTCCGTTTTTAGGGGGTCATTTAAGCCCGAATCCGAATTTATTTGATCAAATATTGCCCTAAATCGTTCCTTTTGTGATTTTAGGTACTTGGAGAGTGAATTCTGGAAAAGAAGCCATTTTGGACGTTTTTGGAGCATAAAAGTGAAGAAAACGGCAAAGTCTCAATTTTCCATGCTGGAACAGTACATGAAGGCGTCAAGAGTTAACCATGACGGCGTCAAACCCCCAAGAATTAAAATCCGTAGCTCATGACGGCGTCATGCAGGCCGTCAGAAGTAGATCAAGGCCGTCCGAGGAAGTATTTGGCGGGGAGATGACGGCGTCACACCTTTGTTCTTGACGCCGTCACCCCGATTTTCCTATATATAGTTTTCTAGTTTTTCACAAAAAAAGAGAGAAGTTTTGGAGAAACCCTAAAGACGATTTTGGTGCAACTTTTACAGGTTTTTCAAGGGTTCCAAACCCTTGATACCTTGCATTGTAATTGAGATAAGTGTTCTTCTAATTCAATCAATATGTCTATGTGTTGGTTGTCTATATCTTGTTCTTGTCTCAATTCCATTATGCTAGGCTAGATCTCTCTTGTGTTTGCTTAGATCTAATGAAACCTAGATATTGATTATGTGTTGATTACTTGTTTATTCTTGTCTTGGATGAATGATTTTATATGTTAGGCTTAAGAAAACTGGCAGATCTCCAAATGGTAACATGCTTGAACGTCTTAAGAAACATGAACCGAGGCGTACTAGGTCTTTATTGGTTGTATTTAATGCATGAGCTATTGTTTACAATCCCTATAGTTGTGCTGGGCATGGTGTAGGAGGAGATAAGAGCTCATAGAATTGGGGAGTTATGTATGCCACCCCATGAATGGTATTAAGGAATACAATCCGTCATCCATGCAATTATAACAAGTAATTAACGTGTAAAATATATCTAGGGAGTAGTGAAATCTAAGTAAACACATTTTCTCCAATTACTGCTCACAACCTTAGTATAAATTAGTTTAATTTCATTTTTAGTATTTTATTTTGATTGCATCTTAGTTTTGGGTTAGTTGAATAGCAACTAATTCCGCCCACTCTTCCAAAAACCGATATTTTAATTGCTTTCTAAAAAATATAAAAACACAAAAATAATCATCCCTCACCTTTAGAACTAGTAATTTAGGCTTTCTAATCCTAGCGACACTATTCCTAAGCTGAACGATCAATCCCCCGGTACTTGTCACTATACTATACTACAACGATCAGGTACACTGCCTGGTGGGGGTTGTAAGCTTCTCGAGATCCCTCGAGAGGTAAAGCCTGTTGCGATTCCCATGCATAAAGTTTTTGGCGCCACTGCCGGGGAATAGTTATTGTCTAGGTTAGAATTTCTTTTTATTAGGTCTACTTGCTAGATTCCTTTCTAGTAAGATTTATTTTTATTTTTTAGGTCTTCTTTAGTCTATCTTATTTCTTTGTGCCTTTGTTCGTAACTCTCTACCATCCGACATCATGGAAGGTGGTAACATCTTTGAACCCGTCATCCCACCACAACAAAACCCACCATTATAACCCCTTAGGCCCCGAACCTTAGGAGAGTATTCCCGACCTAGCCACCAAGGCTACCGAAACACCATTGAGCTCACCGGAGCCAATGTGACCCCCTTGCGATCCGACACCATCCGGTTGGTGCAAAGCGGATGTGCATTCCATGGACTTCATTCCGAAGATCCAAACCAACATCTTAATGACTTTCTCAAAATCGTAGATTCCATAGACCTAGGTGTTGAAACTAGAGAGACTACCCGTTTACGCATATTCCAATTCTCTCTACGGGATCAAGCTAGTCAATGGCTTGAGCGTTTACCCGCGGGATCCATCACCACATGGGATGATCTCACCACTCGTTTCCTTGCTCAATTTTTCCCACCGGGGAGAACTACTAAGCTTAGAAATGACATCTTGATGTTCCAACAACGTCAAAATGAATCTCTCTATGAAGCATGGACTCGTTTCAATGACTTACTCCAAAAAGTCCCTCATCATGGCATAGATCTTTGGCTCCAAGTCCAAAATTTTTATGACCATATCGACATCTCCACGAGGCGAGCCATTGACCAATCGGCCGGTGGTAAGCTACGTGATCTTAGTGCTGAACAATCATGGGAACTCATAGAAGATCTTGCTCTCTATGACAACGAAAGTTGGAACGATCCCCGTGATTTGAACAAAACGGTCAAGGCAATATCTTTGCCTTCGAACAACTCTAGCGCTCCCGACCGTAGGATCATGGAACTTGAGGACCAAGTCAAGTTTCTCATGAAATCTTACGATGCTCCTAAGCCTTCAAGCCAAGTGAACAAAATCACTTCTTCATGCGAATTATGTAGTGGTCCCCATGACACTCGTGATTGTGTGGAACTCCCCGGAACAGCTTTTGCGGACTACGCATCCACGCGTACCGACGAAGCGGGAGATAAGTGGTACACTTTCAAGCCCGAGACAAACCCTTACGGTGATTCATACAACCTATCATGGAAAAATCACCCAAACCTTAGGTGGAAACAAAATCAACCTAATTCTTCCAATCCGCCTAATCGTTACCAACCAAACGGTCCACCATCCAACCGTACTTTCAACAACAATCCTTCTAACAACTATGGTAGTACCAACAATCTTGAAGGATTGATGTCAAAGTTCATGGCATCTCAAGAAGCCCGCATAGCTAAGTTTGAAACCAAATTCAACCAACAACAAACGGAGATGACCAACAAGATTGACAACTTGTTGAAAGCCCTCAACAACCAATCGTTAATCACACCTAGGAAGGACACTAGGGACACCAATAGTGGAAGCCAAATTAAGGATCCCTCATCATCCAAACATGTCCACTTTGTCAATGTTGTCACCATTAAGCCGATAGATAAGGAGATAGAGGAGAGTGACAAGGAGGAAGTTAGAATAGAAGCCGATAGTAAGAATGAGAGTAGGGAAGTTGAGGTTAATAAGGATGAGGAATTAGAGGAAGTAGAACCTATAGAAGAATACTTTGATAAGTTGCCAACCAAGGAAGAACAGGAATACCATAAGGATTTATTCGATAGTCCCGAGAAAACATATATCTTTGGCACACCCCTTATCAAAATGGGAGACCCCTCTAACATTAACATCCCATGAAATATCAGGCACATGCATATATGGAAAGCTTACATCGACCTTAGATCCCCCGTGAACATCATGACTAGGACTTATTACAATTGGGTGATGAAGAAGCAACTCAATTTTAGGATGATGCCCGGTAAGAATCTAATAAGTAATTTTGCAGGAAGAGTGAAGGGACTGCATGTGATTATAGGGAATCTCACTTATGAGATCGATTTTATGATAGTTGAGGACACTCGTCCGGTGATTGATGCTTGCCTAAGCCAAATAATATTCGGAAAACCATTTGTTGAGGCCACTAGGATGAGTTATGATCCGACTTTAGGGATAGTTAGATTCAAGAAAGAGAATGATGAGGTTGCTTATCAAATGCCCTACAAGATCGAACAATACCGCCTTCTCTCTAATTTCGAAAAGGAACATAAGCAAGCGGCTTATTATAGGAATGAGGAGGATAGACGTAGGGGAGTAGAATATGTAAAGAATAGGATGCTTGGTTTCTACAAAGAGTGCTTGCAACTAGGTCCGGAATACAAAACTGGTTTAGAAGACGACCTAGAGAATGGAACCAATGATGAGATCACATAGTAACCCATAGCCTTGAGTCTAGCTACAAGACTCGTAATAAAGAAAAGCGCTTCTTGGGAGGCAACCCATGTTTTGTGTGATTTTAATTGTTTGTTTGTTATTTGCTTCCGTATGCATGCTTTATTTTTATTGTTGGTTGATCATGTTTCTCAATTAAAATGTGGAAATACTTTACTTTGTTGTTTTGGCCTAGTCTTAACTCCACCTAGAAGTATTTTTGCAAAAGATAAGTGTAAGGGGAAACCCCAAATATGTTTTTAAGAAACAAACCGATCATGATTCTCCACAATATTAAATGAGCATGTATATTCGTATTTGTTAGAGTCAAATGCTTGTATTGAGTCATAATGAAGTTTTTGCAGGATTTTCCAGGAAGTAGGACCAAGTTTTTCCAGAAATTTTCTGGAAACTTAACATAAGAATTTCTGCAGGTCCATTCTGATGGCGTCAGAGGATTACTCTTGATGGCGTCAGGAGTTAAAATCTGAAAATTTTACCGGTTTTGTTTTTCTAACGGAGTCTTATGGTTTTTGTGAATTATTAAGTTTTATAATCTCCAGGAAATCTGCAAACTTCATTCCACAAGCATTATATCTTACTTTGTTTTCTAGGATTTAGTAACTTATATAGGATGCCGCCGATTTTACGCGAGGTTGTCTTGTCTATTTTTGTCAGGATTTACAGGTTATGTATGACAAGAAGATGATTTATATTCTGGAAGGGAAGCTTTGATTGTTCATTTTCTTGGAGGAAGATTTAACCTGGCCAACCTATTATCCATACCGAGCGAATCAGGGGAGTATTTGATTTCATTCTCTTTACTTTTTCACTTTTACATTCTTTACTTGAACATTGGGGACAATGTTCATCTTAAGTGTAAGGGGAGGGTAAAAAGATGATACCTTACATATGCACTTTCGCTTGAGTTTGTTTTGTTTAATGGTAGATGTGTAATAAAACTATGAGAAATACTTGTTAGTGCAATTTTAGCGCCAAATTTAAAATTTTTTACAACATTTAGGAGTGAAACTTTAGCCATAGCAAGCGTCTCATGGATAGGAGATTGTATGACTAGCACATAACCGTATATTCAGAAAAATTTTCCACCCAAATATGTGAGGTTCGCCTTTAGATTTGATAGGAAAAGCATTCATTATTAGTGCTTATGAGTGTACCGGTAGCATTTAGATTCTAGAACTTGCGTTAGTGATGCATCCCGAGACCGCTAGTGAGACTACATTCGTGTGGTAGGATTTACTACATGATAAGAGGCATTAGGATCACCCTTGTGTTAAACCCGTATTATAATTACTTGACCATTTAAGTCATATTACTTGGCTAGTTAAGTCAACTAATTTTTCCCACACCCTTAGCGTTGTACTCATTTTTAGTACACGATACCCCTAGTACACCCCTCCGAGCCTATCTTTTCGTTTCTAACTTTAAGCATCTTACTTAAAGGAAGAATTTGTTACACCCCACTTAAATGTACACCCAAATCGCCTTAGCCTTCCGTGTATGCGCTCATTTTTAGTGCATTATTGTTATTTGTTAAACCCTAAGTTAACTTTCTAATTGATTACATGGTTGCTAAGTCGAGTCATATCCTTGTACATATTGTTTTGGGACGATTGGGACTCATGGGTAAGTACTTGTTTATGGAGTAATGGGGAAGAACATCATTTATTACCCCCATATGTACGTTAATCTTAAAAGTGCTTCAAGTGTTTTGATTTTCTTAATTCGAGTCATTAGATTAGTTTAATGTAAAGTATGTAAAGATTCAAGTGTAAGAGGAACTCTCATCCCCTATGATGTATTATTTTGGATGGTAGGGTAAGAGTGTATGCAAAAATAAATAAATAAATAAATAAAATAAAAATAAAAAAAAAAATCAAGAAAAAGAAAAAATAAATAAATAAAAGAAAAGAGAAAAAAAAAATAAAATAAAATAAAATAAAATAAAATAAAAAGCATACGGACTACCATCCCTTTTTATTCTATGTTCATTTTATGTTTTTGTTATTTTTCATTTTTTTAGCTTAAGTCGAGTCTAGTCTTGGCTTAGCAACGCCACATTGTTCATGTAATTAACCAAGATTGTTAACTCGCCACCAGTAAAACTTCCTTTATCCAACAAAACCGTGTAATTCATATCCCTATACCTAACGTTACAACCCTTTAAAAGACCTCTTTGATAGTTTATCCTAGGTGCTTACGCCATGTGGTGGAGGTTTGATCCTTTCCCAAGCCTATGGTAATCTATTTTGCTATGACAGGTAGTGAGAGATATCTTCCATTTCCACAATGTTATATTACTTTATTACACCCAAGAGATGTGAGTATCTAAACACTATTTGTGAGGTGCTAGTGTATGACCTCCGTGCTTGTCTATTGGTCTTTAGTGGAACGATTATTTGTTGTAATTACTTTTATATTAGTGTTAGATGACCCCTAACTTGTCTTTTGAGTAGAATAAAAGCGCATTTGCTTGAGGACAAGCAAATCTCAAGTGTAAGGGTATATGATGAGGCGAAAAATGGTCCGTTTTTAGGGGGTCATTTAAGCCCGAATCCGAATTTATTTGATCAAATATTGCCCTAAATCGTTCCTTTTGTGATTTTAGGTACTTGGAGAGTGAATTCTGGAAAAGAAGCCATTTTGGACGTTTTTGGAGCATAAAAGTGAAGAAAACGGCAAAGTCTCAATTTTCCATGCTGGAACAGTACATGAAGGCGTCAAGAGTTAACCATGACGGCGTCAAACCCCCAAGAATTAAAATCCGTAGCTCATGACGGCGTCACGCAGGCCGTCAGAAGTAGATCAAGGCCGTCCGAGGAAGTATTTGGCGGGGAGATGATGGCGTCACACCTTTGTTCTTGACGCCGTCACCCCGATTTTCCTATATATAGTTTTCTAGTTTTTCACAAAAAAAGAGAGAAGTTTTGGAGAAACCCTAAAGACGATTTTGGTGCAACTTTTACAGGTTTTTCAAGGGTTCCAAACCCTTGATACCTTGCATTGTAATTGAGATAAGTGTTCTTCTAATTCAATCAATATGTCTATGTGTTGGTTGTCTATATCTTGTTCTTGTCTCAATTCCATTATGCTAGGCTAGATCTCTCTTGTGTTTGCTTAGATCTAATGAAACCTAGATATTGATTATGTGTTGATTACTTGTTTATTCTTGTCTTGGATGAATGATTTTATATGTTAGGCTTAAGAAAACTGGCAGATCTCCAAATGGTAACATGCTTGAACGTCTTAAGAAACATGAACCGAGGCGTACTAGGTCTTTATTGGTTGTATTTAATGCATGAGCCACTGTTTACAATCCCTATAGTTGTGCTGGGCATGGTGTAGGAGGAGATAAGAGCTCATAGAATTGGGGAGTTATGTATGCCACCCCATGAATGGTATTAAGGAATACAATCCGTCATCCATGCAATTATAACAAGTAATTAACGTGTAAAAGATATCTAGGGAGTAGTGAAATCTAAGTAAACACATTTTCTCCAATTACTGCTCACAACCTTAGTATAAATTAGTTTAATTTCATTTTTAGTATTTTATTTTGATTGCATCTTAGTTTTGGGTTAGTTGAATAGCAACTAATTCCGCCCACTCTTCCAAAAACCGATATTTTAATTGCTTTCTAAAAAATATAAAAACACAAAAATAATCATCCCTCACCTTTAGAACTAGTAATTTAGGCTTTCTAATCCTAGCGACACTATTCCTAAGCTGAACGATCAATCCCCCGGTACTTGTCACTATACTATACTACAACGATCAGGTACACTGCCTGGTGGGGGTTGTAAGCTTCTCGAGATCCCTTGAGAGGTAAAGCCTGTTGCGATTCCCACGCATCATAAACTTAAGGACCCCCAGTGTGAGTTATTGCTCCTTCGTGCTTGTGCTGGCATTTCCAAGCTTTATTTTTCTATGCGCACATGTTCGCCCCAGGTCTTTGAGTAGGCTCACATTTCAATCGATGCGGCACTTCATTCTTCCCTAGAACACATTGTCACTGCTTCTGTGCCAGGTTTTGGTAACTGGCAATGGAGGCTTGCCACCCTACCCTTTGCATTTGGGGGCCTTGGCGTATATTCTGCAGGTGATGCCTTGAATTATGCATTCCTCGCATCCAGACTCCAGTCGGCCAACTTACAGACTAAGCTTCTCCGACACTCCGGTATTATAACCTCTGGACCCTCTTTTGAAGAGGCCTTGTGGGCTTTTAATGCAAAAATGGAGATCGACCTTTTGAGTAACTCGGATGAAATCGCTGCCCCCAAACTCATGAAGAAACTGGCAGATATATATTTCACACGTGTTACAAAAAAAGCTGAATCTACCTTTTGCCTATCTGCACGACAGATGGCTCTCTGGAGGTCGCAAAGGGAGGACTATACATCAGATTGGCTACGGGTGGTTCCGATCTCTGGGTTAGGACAGACTATGAACGCCAAAACTTACCGATGTGTATTATGTTATAGGCTAGGTGTTCCCCTATTTTCTATTCAGAGACCGTGCTCAGCTTGTTCCAAGGTTTTTGCAGGGGATATTTATGGGGACCATGCAGTATCGTGCACTGGCATCATTGCCATTAAACATCGGCATAACATGGTGTGTGATACCCTGGTTGACATTTGCTCTTGTTTTGGGGTCTCGGTTCATAGAGAGGTTGACATCGGGCTCTATGGGGAAGGGGAGCAAGCCTTACGGCCCGCTGATATATTGCTTTATTCTTGGGATGATGGGAAGGACGTTTGTATCGATTTGACTGGGTCGTCTCCCTTGACGCAAACTAGTATGATTGATTTTGTGCCAGGTCGTGTGGTGTCTGATGCCGCACAACGTAAACGTGTCAAGTATGGGGCTAAGTGTGCAAAGATTGGTTATGGGTTCCTCCCTTTCTCATTCTCCTCCCTGGGTGAACTTGAGACTGATGCGGTGACCGTACTTAAACGGATTTGGAAGTTCTCTATTACTCAAGACATCGGGGCACGTGCTGCTATTCATATCCTCAGTAGGATTAGCTTTGCTATTGCTAATGGTGTGGGGGCCCAGATAGTTTCGAGGCTCCCCACTAATTTCTTGTAATCCTATAGTTTTGTTTTCTAATGAAAGTGATAATAATAATAATAATAATAATAATAATAATAATAATAATAATAATAATAATAATAATAATAATAATAATAATAATAATAATAATAATAATAATAATAATAATAATAATAATAATAATAATAATAATAATAATAATAATAATACGTACTTGACACTCTATTGGAGCTCGAGGCCAAACACCCCTATGCCCCCCCCCCCCCAGCCGACCCCGTCCTCTTTGTCACTTAACGAGGACGCCCTTTCTGTTGACAAGGACGTGATACTCAACAGGATTCTTAGCTTCCCCAAGGGGACGTCATGTGGTCGTGATGGGCTACGGGCACAACATTTGATGGATATTTTGGGTGGGGCAGCGTCTGCTATTGCTGATGACGTGCTTGGGTCCATTATTGGAGTTGTTAACCTGTTTCTTAGTGGAAAGTGCCTTAGTCAACTATGGGAATATATCGCTAGTGCCCCTTTGACTCCCTTAGTCAAGCCTGGCGGTGGTATACGCCCTATTGCTGTTGGCACTGTTTAGCGTAGGCTTGTGTCAAAGGTTGCCTCCTCTTCGGTTGGTGATTCCATGAACTCTTACTTGCAGGATTTTCAATTCGGGGTTGGAGTCCCTGGGGGGTGCGAGGCTGTCCTTCACTCTGTAAATAGGCTCATTGAATCGAAGGGGCGCGAAGTTGGACTTTCCATGCTTTTAGTGGACTTTAAGAATGCTTTTAATCTTGTTGACAGGAGTGTCTTGCTTCAGGAAGCTAGGGGCGATGTTCGTCTATTGCACCGTGGGTTGAGTTCTGTTATGCTCGCCCTGCCAGGCTTTATTATGAGGACTCCATCCTCTGGTCATGTCAGGGTGTCCAACAAGGTGATCCGTTGGGTCCTTTGTTGTTTGCCCTAGCTTTTCACCCTTTGATTCATGTTATCAATCAGTCATGTGAACTTACCCTTCAGGCCTGGTACCTCGATGATGGTACTATTGTTGGAGATACGCTCATGGTCGCCAAGGCGCTTGATATCATTATGACAGAGGGCCCCGCTCGTGGTTTGTTTTTAAATGTTGACAAGACTGAACTCTTCTGGCCTGCCGATGACCCTAGAAGCAGAGTGGAGGGCGTATTTCCTATAAATATTGCTCGCCCGCTCAATGGTGTCAAACTCCTTGGTGGTCTGGTTAGTTTGGACGAAGGTTTCTGTCGGGATTTGGCTTCCAAAAGGGTCTCCAAAACCATACATTTAATCGAGGCAATTAACAAACTCAATGATCCGCAATGTGAGCTTCTCCTTTTGCGTAATTGTGCAGGAGTTTCGAAACTATCTTATGCTTTGAGAACATGCTCCCCTTTGCACTTATCAGAGGCCCAAGCTCAGTTCGATCAGATGTTACGTGCCTCTTTGGAGAAGATTGTTACTGCTTCGGGGCCAGGGTTTGGTGATTGGCAGTGAAGGCTTGCCACTCTTCCAATAAATCTCGGTGGTCTTGGCATCCTTTCAGCGGGGGATACCATCCAATACGCTTTTCTCGCTTCTCAGATGCAAACGAACGAATTACAGGATAAGATACTCACCAAAACGGGTATTGTTACACACGACCCTTCATTCCAGCATGCTTTAGACATATTCAACGTTACTTGTAACACCGACTTCCTCACTGTCACCGGGGGCGCTTTTGCCCCCCAAATGATGAAAAATTTGGCAAAGTGTTATTTCGGTGGCATTGAGAAAGACCTTGTTTCCAAGTACTCACTAAGTCCAAGGCAGGTGGCTATACTTGGTAGTATCTGCGCCCCACATGCACAGGACTTCCTCTTCGCCATCCCTATTGACGGTCTCGGACAAAGGATGAACCCTCGCCAATTTCGATCGGTGTTATGCTACAGGCTTGCGGTTCCTATGTTCTCTGAAGGCAGCCTATGCCCGAGTTGCAATGTACACCGTATGGACCAGTGGGGGGATCACGCGGTTCACTGTGCTAGCTAAATGGGTGTTAAGTTCAGGCATAATTTGGTGCATGATATCCTTGTTGATATATGTTCCAAAGCCAGGATTATGGTGCGTAAAGAGGCTCCAATGGGATTTCTTTCGGAGGAAGGGAGAGAATTACGTCATGCAGATGTGCTTTTGTTTAACTGGTTCCAAGGTAAGGACGTATGTCTGGATGTAAGTTTGCTGGGTCTGGGTAACGACATGGGCTCCTGTGGTTGCTTTGAGTAATGCTGTGGAAAAGAAAAGGAAGAAGTATGCGTCCAAGTGTGAAGACAATGGATACAAGTTCATCCCTTTCGCTTTTTCCACGTTCGGGGAACTTGATGTGGAAGCTTTGAATACACTCTCACGTGTCGGGACTATTGCCAGCAGCCACTCTAACAACGTTAAGAGCGGTGCTTTTATTTTTCATCGAGTTAGTTTGTGTATTTAGAAAGGAGTGGGAGCACAGATTGTGTCTAGGCTCCCCTCAAATTCCATGCTCAGCTTGTTCCAAGGTATTTGCGGGGGACACTTATGGAGATCACGCGGTCTCGTGTGCTGGTATCATCGGGATTAAACATCGACATAATATAGTACGTGATACCCTTATTAATATATGTTCTCGGTCGGGGATCTCGGCTCGTAAAGAGGTTGACATTGGGCTATGCGGAGACAAGGACAAAACCTTACGCCCAGCTGATGTGTTACTTTATTCTTGGGATGATGGGCGGGACACATGTGTTGATTTGACAGGGGCTTCTCCTTTGACACAGACCAACATGGCTGATTTTGTTCCTGGGCGTGCGGTTGTTGAAGCTGCACAACGCAAACGGGCCAAGTATGAGACTAAATGTGCGGACAATGGATATGGGTTTCTCCCCTTCTCATTCTCTTCCTTGGGAGAGCTTGAGAAGGATGCGGTGACATTACTAAAACGCATCCTTAGATTCTCGCTGACTCAGGACATTGGAGCACGTGCCGCTGATCATATTTTTAGTAGAATTAGCTTTGCAATAGCTAGAGGAGTGGGGGCCCAGCTTGTTTCTCGACTCCCCACTAATTTCTTGTAAATCTTATGATTTTCTAATGAAGTGATGTTTTTAAAAATAATAATAATAATAATAATAATAATAATAATAATAATAATAATAATAATAATAATAATAATAAATAAATAAATAAAAAGAAAAAAAAAACACACACGCACACAAAACTAATTCGGACATTTCGTCGAACTTTGATCGACAGTCTAAACATATACTCACAATTACTAAAAGATAACAATAACTTCAAAATCTCAAAAAATTCGATCTGTGAATAACAGAATCACAAACAAAATCTCATCAAAACTAGAAGTAATTAACATGAAAACTAAGCCCACTTAATTAATAGATCTGTGAATAATTAATAATTATAAACAAAAGTGTTGTCAAAGTTGGAGAACAAAAACTTCCCAACGGTGAGCTTTTGAACTCTTATTTTGTTGCTTCCCTTGGTGACGGCTCCTCCTTGAATTTTTGGGGAGATTTATGGCTTGGTGATACTCCTCTTCGGGTTCGTTATCCGAACCTTTTTAATCTAGAACGAGATAAATGGGTCAAAGTTTCTGGAAGAGTTCATTTTGAATACAATGTTAACACTTTGATGTGGAATTGGAAACGAGAGCCTTCATCTTATCAGGAGGTAACATAGCTATTTAGTCTTCTTGGTGAGATTTATGATGTTAATAGACAAGGGGATAGTGATGTGTGGAAGTGGAAGGCTAGCACTGATGGTATTTTCTCTGTTTTCTCGGCTAGAAAGCTCTTGTCTGATCACGTTCCAGTAGACAGCAGCACGAAGATCAATTGGAAATGCTGGGTGCCGCTTAAATGTAAGATAATGGCATGGAGGGCTGCTAGAAATCGTTTACTGACTACGGCTAAACTTATTAAAAGAGGCGTCATTTTGCAGCAATCGGATTGTGTTTTTTTGTCTCTGTACAACAGAAACGAACACTCATCTCTTTACAGGATGCTTGTTCTCTACTGAGGTGTGGAACAGGGTGGATTACTGGTGCCGGCTCCCTCCATCTTTCTTTTTTGACCTACAGGATTTGATTCTTTTGGCAGAGAACTCTTCTTTCTCGAAGGATAAGCGACATATCTTAAGGGGTATTGTTTATACTACCTTGTGGGTCATATGGAATGAGCGAAATGCCCGGATTTTCACAAACAAGAAGCGCAGACCTCTCGAGCTAGTTGAGATTGTCAAGTCTACGTCGTTTTTTTTGGTGTCGTAATAGATCTAGATGGAAAAATATAGTGTGGAAGGATTGGTGTAATTATCCTTTGGACTTGATGTAATGTCGGGTGTTTTTGGCCCGGGGGTCCTCTCTTTGAGGACCGCTTGTGCTTTTTGAATGAAGTTCCCCTTTAAAAAAAATGAGCCCGTAAAGGTGTTTGTTACCTGATCACTAAAGTTTCAATTGGTTGTTGACCTAAGGGATGGATCTTAGCTGATGACTAAAGTAAGGTTAATTATGAAATTTGGGTGAAATATTTAGTTCATCCTTCCACGTTAAATATGGGTCGGGTTGCAAGACCCAAAAACTAATAGCCCATATGAAAGACTTAAAAAAAGTTCAAAAAAAGAAAAAAAAGAAAAAAAAAAATGAAACTTACAAAGGCTATTTTGTTAAAATTAAAAATTTTCATTAAGAGCAATTTCGTATCTCCTTTTTAAAATCTAAAAATTTCATATATACTCTCATGCTTTAAAAGCATTGTATATAAATCCATTTAATGGTTGTATTATGAATATATATGAAATTAATAATAAAAGGAAGGAGATATATGATTTTTTTTTAATGACAAGATTACCCTTAAATTAGTGTACTTAAAATATTAAATTGATATATTTTGCCCGTTCAATATCTGACACCTAAATGCAGTTACATTTGTAGCTTCTGCAAGTAGCCATATGTTACCACATCTATCTTTTTTCATCTCGAAGCACAAAACGAACAGTGTGATCACCTGCGACTCGAAGATAAAATTTTCCATCAAAGTAAGGGTTTAGCTCGGAAGCGAGCATGCGAATCGTTTGAATTGATTGACCCATTTTAAGAATGAGGTCTATAACTTCTTTGACTGTGTTTTCAAGATCTATGTTCTCATATTCTAAACTAAAGTAATCCTTTTTCAAATTTTCCCTTTCTTTTACAAGACTGAAAATTATCGCTAAAAGTGATACACTTTCAAAAGCTCATTTACTTCTCCAAATAGAACTAAGGGTGCGTTTCTTTTTCTTTTATGGGAAGAAAACGATGAGACCCATCTATTAAAAAATATTTTTTTTTTCCATAATGGACCCACTCACTTCTATATATTCCTTTGTGTCAATAGAGCAAGGAAAACTAAATCTTCCCCAACCAGATCATGCAACAGATGTAGACCCCATAATCCTTATAAGCCACTTAATGTGAAAATAAAAAGAAACAAGGCCTAAGTTCATGAGTATTTAACTGGAAATAACATAGTTCTTAATTAAACATTAACTAAGGTATTATTTAAGTTTAGTGAGGAGATCACCACGTACATTATCATTCAACTTAGATTATTATTTCTCAAACAATCTTCTTTGATTCCTTACGAGTCTTTTCGGCTAACCAAAGTAGATCGGCTCTCATCTAAGAGAATGGAAAAAAGACGTTGAAAATTTTCTTTTGTTTTGCTCATACATTCATTTATCTTGTTATTGTTTAAATGTACATTGTTAAGACATGAATGTTGATTAATTAAACTGAATTTATATTTTGTAATCAACTAAAATGGAACAACATAATCACTTGTTAGATCAATACACCATGTATCACTTGGGCTTGATAACTTTTATTTTTTATTTTGAAGATGAAGTTTAATCATATGTATGATGAAGCAGTTGGGTATCATAAAAAACGATTTACTAAAAAAATAAAAATTACATGGCAAATAACCGGCTTCAAGTAGAACTAGGAGGTTGAGCATGTAAACTAATACACCAAAAAGTCAAAATTTGAAACGTTTGTGTTTTATAAGGAAAAAAAAATCTACATTGAATAATAAAGATGGACTTTATAAGTCCTTATCCCAAACATGTACTAGCTTGAACTACTATACTAGGCCATTCGATTAATAAAAATCTTAAAAAAAAAAATTTGTGTACACACTATCTATTTATATACTCCAATTTTGAAATTATGTAACATAAAATGATTTAATGCAGTTAATGATAATTGTGACAACTGGTAATTTAGGGACCCTTTTCAAACTTGCCGCTTACCATTTTTCATAAACGTGAAATTTGAATTATTGATGATTTTATCGAGTCACGTGATTTATATGGGAACTGAAAGTTTATTTAACGCGTTTATCACTCTACGTACTATTTGGCTTATTTGTACACCTCTTTTAGGAACTACGCGACGTTGGCACTAGAAATCCTAATAAACACAAGATAAACAATTAACGATTTCATTTCCTTTGATGGACGTATTTATAGTCAAACATTTGGGAAAACTTGAATTACGAACCATGAAACAACTTGAATAGACCCGAGAGTGGTGGTGACACATTTTTCTAGCCTCGATTGTGTTTCGTCAACAAAAATTTAGGAAACATTATGTTTTATTTTTATAAACGTATTTACTATCACACCTTACGGAAAGACATATCTAAAACCAACGGTGAGGTTTAAAAATGTTTTTGGTGGCATTTAATATTTTTCACGAGTAAAAATAAGTAATTTCGGGAGAGAATACAAGAATTACATCCGTAGTCCTTACATCGACTCCCTTAGTGTAAAAGAATAACCACTCAAGGACCTAATTGCAATTCACCTAAAACTAAATCCTAATAAAAACTAAAAGAGTCGAGTTATTTAAAAAATCAAACATTCTTCAAATACCAAGAGACTCATCCCCACCATCCATATGAAAATAAATCAATGGTTGAGATTAAAAGCATTTTAATATTTCACCCATTTTTTATAATTTAAATATTTCTTAAACCGTTAATCGTTAAGCGAAAATAATTACACCATCGTGACGAGCATTTAATTATCTTTCTATAGATATGCTATTTGATATATTTTCGACAATTTTTTTTCTCGTTTTTTTCACGTTTTTTTTTCGTGGCCGAAAAAATCATATATGATATTACATATCATATACGAAAAAATCATATATGATATTATATATCATATATGATATGTAATATCATATATGATATGATATGTAATATCATATATGATTTTTTCGGACAGGAAAAAAAAGGTGAAAAAAACGAGAAAAAAAATTGTCGAAAATATATCAAATAGCATATCTATAGAAAGATAATTAAATGCTCGTCGTAACGGTATATTTTTTTGCTAAACGATTAACGGTTTGAAAGATATTAATATTTGAAAAAAAAAAAAGATGAAAGTGGGTTTTTTAAATTATTGGGATTAATCTCGTCCATTAGATCAAATAAAAATAGAAGGAAGATAGATGGTGGAGATTAGTCTCTTGGAATGTAAAAAAAGTTTGGTCCTCAAATGATCTTTTACCAAACTAAAATACCTTAACCCTACCTCACATATTCATTATCATCACCTCCCAACATCTCTTCCTCCCTCTCCTCACCTTGCCGCTGGCTGCCAAGAGCCACCCATAGACGGAGCATCAATAGGGCAGGCAGGGGTCATGCCCCCCCCCCCCCCCCCCAAATATTTGAGTTATTCTTAAAGATTTAGTGTTATATCTACAAAGTTTTAAATCATATGTGTGATTTTACATTAGGGCCCCTCTTAAATTTTGGAAACCAAATACACAAAACGAAAGGTTATATTGCACATGAAAGTCATCTTTTATATAATACAAGAATTACATCATTTTGGAGTGTTTTTGCAAAACCTTTCTCATTGAAAAAAAAATTGGACCAATAGGAGAGCTCGATTTTGACACATAAGCAAAATCAAGCAATATGATTGGCCAATAAAAAGTCAAAATTGAATTGATTTTGGTCAAACTTTAATAAATTTGGTGGAGAATTTGATTGATAAAAAAAACACATAAAAATATAGGTGTCAAATGTATAAAAATAAAAACTTAAGAAAAGATGAGGTAATTAATAAAACCTTAGTGGTTAAGTGTAAAATTATAAGTCTCCATGTTTTTTTAATAACTTTAGATAATAAACAAATAACTCCTTACACTTCATACCCCCTATACTTTATAATGTTAACTTTGTTTAAAATTACATGAGTGATAGTATTAGTTTTTTTGACTTTAATCCATTAAAATAAATTTGGTAAATATGCGAATTAGTTTTATTATACGTTAATATTTTTTAAACTAATGTTAGTTTAAAACTTTCATACATTAGAATATATTTTCTTTTAATAAGGACTCATGTTACTATTTAAAAGTTTAATTTATGCGTACACGGGTTTGAAATACGGCTAAATTATTAGTAACGGGAATATAAATATCAAATGGTAAGCATGAGTTATTGTGATATAAAATAAATATACGCGATTCTACTTATAGCAACGACTCATGAAATTGTTATTTAAAATTTATATATGGATATCCATAAAAACATTTTAAAAACTTTACGGAACATATTTTAACTTTATCAATGCTCATTATGTGCCACTAAACTCGCACATTTTGTACAACATGATATTAATAATTAAAGTTGAACAACAACATTAATCTCAAACTCAACATCTCTGTCAGTAAAAAATGTTATACAAAGCTAATTATTAAAAAAAATAAACAAAAACACATCGGTTAGATAGCCATTCTTTAATATAGAAGGTGTTTTCCTTAAATTATAAAAAATGCACGCATCACAATCCTTATTTTATAAGAATCACCTCCTAAATCAAAACGAAAAACTACATAGATGATAACCTAACTTTATTGATGTTTCAAAAAAATAATAATAAATAAATAAATAAATAAATAATAGTTGGTGGTTGTAAAGGAATTAAAAGTAAGAACATGAGAATTATTCAGCAAGAATATATAGTTTTTAATTAGGTTATTACGTTACTATACTGCGATAATGTTGTTGACTTGGTAATCACGGATGTGAAATACAACTATTATTCTATACTTATGATTTATGTGTAAACCCTTTTTGCTTCTGAATAGAATCCAAAAGAGACCTCAACAGCAATTTGGCTTATGCCTTATCTAGCTGATAGTTTTTAGTAAAATTTTTTATGGTTTAACTTTTTTGTTATATACACCAGCTTTTAGTAACTTTTTTTTTTTATGTTTTATTCAAAATTTCTATACTTAATATTTATGTTTTTACTATAAACACACTAAGCTATGATAGAATTAGTTGGGAGTTCAGGGGTTTTTTACTAAGCTTCTCAAAAAAGCTTATAACTTTATCATAAACTTATTGTGTTATGGTAATTGAATAAGCCAATAAGCACCTTTAATAAGCATAACCAAACACCCCATTAGTTCTAATATGAAGTTTTCTGATTTGATGTTATGACTAACTTTGTTGTTATCCTCACTATAATGCAACATGTTAGTGGTTTTTGCAGTTTTATGATCTTATCGCACACACTAAAGTGTAATGCAATTTGTTGTGTGCGCTTTTTAAAGGAGGATTAAGTATCAATACATGATTGTTATAGAAGGTTAATGTACCAAATATGTGTTTTAGTACCTATATGAGGAATTTTATGGTAGGAATTCTTTTCGGAGTGTAATTTGTCTTTAAATGAATTAATAAAACTTAGCAGGTGTTTACCGTCATTGATAACACTATTGGTGTCAACCAACGGTCTAAAATATGGGTGTGTTTTACCTTGATGATTTAGGCCAATTTTAAATAAAGTTGCATGAAAGTGAAAGGTCGGTAAGGATTCAAACAATCCTAAAAGACTTACGGATGTACTCTGTCATTTTTTATGCATTTATAATTTACTTATACAAGTAATAATATTTTCTTTATATAGTTTGGGTTTAGAGAAAAATTATTCTTATATATTATAAATAATCGTAAGATTAAATTTGAGTTCTACCAATTACATTTTTTTTGTTTCTCTTTATGTAATAAAGAAACTATAGTGTAAGTATCTATGTTAATTTTGTAATTTTATGATCAAACATGAGAAGTAAATAACAAAAATTTATGAAAATACAAATTTTCAAACAAAAAGGTACATTAGTAAACATGGTATGATGATTATTCATAATCAAGGAAATGAATCAATCTTTAAACCTATCTAAATATGCTACATATATTAACGTAAATATAAGTAAAAGAAATACCACAATTACAAAACACATCGTAAATTGATAGCACGGGTTTGCAAAACTAAAAGCATATATCACTAACATCTCATGCAAGTAAAGTATCATCATGATTTTGCTTGAATAATAAAATATAATTTTTAATCCAAAACCATTCTCCTAAACTAATAGGTAGATTATAATATATATACATATGATTTTTTATTTTTAGTCCACTAAGTAAAAATATTTGAAACATGTTAAGTGGTTCATTTCTTAATCGATAATAATACATAATCAAAACGAAATTTTAAAAACTCTGTGCGTGCACAGGTATTATAACTAGTAATTTAAAATGTCTTTATAAATGCATGTTTGCTTTGCATACTCTACCATTAAGACCAAGATATATATACACTGATCACATTATTTTAAAGGGATTTAGTATATGTATATCCAATTATCCAATGCTCATGCTACCACCATTTATAATACGTAATACTAAATTAATATCCAAATGTCTATAAACCATATATACAATAGATTTTATAGGCTTTGAATCGGCAATGTAACTATGCAAAAATCCACTTCGGCACTTCGCG
Organism: Artemisia argyi; assembly: GCA_030686995.1. Classification (NCBI taxonomy): domain Eukaryota; kingdom Viridiplantae; phylum Streptophyta; class Magnoliopsida; order Asterales; family Asteraceae; genus Artemisia; species Artemisia argyi. The sequence goes on along the minus strand of CM060709.1, from coordinate 222,104,818 downwards.
ATAAGATGTTAATAAGTTCTTGAAGACAACTTGGTGATTTCCATCTTAAAGAAATCACTTAAAGGTTTGATTTAAAGCCTATAACTGGTCAGGTTGAATTCATAATTAAAAGTCGTCGATGTGGTTGAGTTTGTATTTTGCTCTAGCGTTTATTTCTCCGTACTGTATTTATTTTTGTATTCCATGCTTTATATGTTATAACTAAATGGTGTCCAAACGATTTTGCCCCCCCCCCAATAAACATGTCCAAGCTCCGTCCCTGGAGCCGCCACCACCATCACGCCGCCTCCACAACTATCCACCACCACCACAACACTCACCATCACCTCCTCTTCATTTTGACACCATTCACGCGCCACCAAACGTTCTCCATCACCATTTTGTGTACGAATCCGCCACCCAAACACTATCTTACATCACCCTTGTTATTCTAATCGTGTAGATCAAATAAGAAAAGGTATTGAAATGTGTTTACTCATGGGTTTGACTCAACCCCGAGTCAAACTCGTGTATATATTTATTATTTTGGGAAAAATCTAAATGGGTATCACTAGGGTGTGTTTGGTTTCGGTTTTGACCCAAGCCATGAGTCACGACTCACGGCCAAGGGGTGTTTGTTTGATTAATTTTGATCTAATGTTGTTATCGTGGTCATTGTTATGATCCTTGGTGTTGTATTCGGATTGGTAAGGGAATGCTTGGTTATTGATCTGTGACTTCTTGGTATTTTGAGACTATCTTGTTATATTTATGTTTGGATTAGGATTTATAATTTTGTGGTAACAGTTGAATGTTTCCCGAGGGTTAAGATAATTTTGGTGAAGTGGGATTCATTTAAAGGGAATTGCAATATGGTTATTGTGTTGTTGTTGTTGTTGATCGGTTTTTTGCCAAAAGGAGAAAGAGCCGAGACCGAGAGGTCTCGACCAAGTTTAAAAGGTTGTTGCTAATTGTTAGTAGTAGGTTGAAGTGGAAATGTTGTGGTTATGTCGATGTTAGGAAGTGTTATAAGTTTACGGAGTTAGGATAGATGTATGTCGTAAATGGCCACGATATGTTGAAGTTTGATTGAGGGTGTTGAGATTGTTTGACTTACCTACTCGCTATTGTATTGTTTGTTCACTATCGGTGTCACCTCGACTTTTTAGTCTTGGTTGACTCCGACAACGCCGTGACATGGATTAGTAGAGCATAGTTGGACATATTGACAATAATGATTATTATAAAAGTTTGGGAATGATGACCCAAGGCTCGTGAACTCGAAACAAGTAATAACTAGTAAAAATGAAATAAAACGATATAAAACTTATATATATGTGTTAATACAAATATCGCCTAAAAACGTTATTTATATTTTACGATTTTTGCTAAGTTTTGTTAACGACAAAGTGTAAACTTTAGTTTTTAGTAAAACATAATTTGAGTTTAAAGACTTACGTAATTAGACATTTGTTACATTTACATTTCATATAAAACACAACATTTTTATATTTCTTAGAATAGAAATGTCACATCTCATTTATGGTAAGTTTGTGTCAAACACATCAATATGCATTTAAGGAAAGATTGTGTGTTTGACTCACCATAAGTCTTCTTACACAAGTATGTGTTTGACTAGAAATAAGTTGATGTGATTTTGGTTGGTTTGGAAAGATTTATTGCAAAACTTACTGTCAGACCTGGCGGAACCTTGGAGCTACATGGGCGGAACCCATCTGAGGGTTCCGCCGGTATCCGCCAGAGCTGCTGAAAGTCTTGCTATAAATACCAAGCCATTTCTTAGATTTTTCCTTTATCACTTCTCATTATATTTTGCACATACATCATTCATCTAACCTATTAACATTGTCATTTGTGTGAAGTTCTCTTGTAGCAAAGAAGTTCACAAGTTTATATAAAAGTTACAAGTACTCAACACAACGTTGCAAGACTTGTTAACTTAACATTATATAGACTTCGTGTAGTTTATACTTCATTTGATTGTGTATATTCAAGTTGTGATCGGTTAGTATTTTAGGCCTTAAAATACATAGTGTGACGGGAGTTGTTGTACCCTTGTAAAATAACTAACGGGAGTGGTTGTACCCTTGTAAAAGAACTCAACATCTAGCTTAGTGTCGGTAATCGTGTAAGCGACGTGTAAGGTTTTCTCCGCCGGTGAAAGGAGCTTGTTGACTAGTGAAAGAAACTCTCGAGTTGGATACTCGGGGCATGGACGTAGGGTAAGGAAAAAGAGTCCTTGTAGCCGAACCACGATAAATACTCGTGTTGTGGTTTGATCGTTTCTTTCTTTAAACTTGCATATTATATATTGTCTTTGAGTTTATATCTTTGATTAAGCGGAAAGTTTCAAAAGATAATTAAACGAAAAACCGGTAAAACTATTCAACCCTCCTTCTAGTTTTCCACAATTGGCATCAAGAGCTACGTTACTCAAATTTTTAAAATATATTGTGTTTTAAAACTTGAAACGATCCATGGATTTTGAAAATTACAAAGAAGGGCAATCTATGCAAAGACCACCACTTTTTGAAACAAATGGTTTTATATATTGGAAAAACCGATTTGAAACTTACGTGAAATCTAAAGATATAGATTTATGGTATATAATCATTGATGGTGATAATGTAGCTACGAATAGTAAAGATGAAGATCAAAAGAAATTGATTGCTAAAAATAATGAAGCTAAAATGATGTTTTACAATGCTTTATCTAAGAAAGAATATGAAAGAGTCTTTATGTGTAAAATCGCCAAAGAAATTTGGCAATCTTTATAGTCACTCATCAAGGAAACTCACAAGTTAAGGATAACAAAATTTATCTTCTTGTTCAACAATATGAACAATTTGTTATTCCCGAAGATGAGATTATTGATAGTGCATTTGCTAGGTTTAACACTATTATTACTTCACTTAAAGCACTTGATGAATCTTTTTGTAGCAAGAATTTTGTCAGGAAATTCCTTAGAGCACTTCATCTGAAGTGGAGAGCAAAAGTGACAGCAATTGAAGAATCTAAGGATCTTTCAAGCGTGTCACTTGACGAGCTAATTGGAAACCTCAAAGTTCATGAAATGGTAATGGAAAAAGATTCGGAAATAGTTAAAGGCAAGAAAGAAAAGGTTAAGTCCATTGCCTTGAAAGCTAGAGTCCAATCAAGTGATGATGAAGAATCTAGTTCGGATAGTGATGATGAAGAATATGCCATGGCCGTTAGAGACTTCAAGAAGTTCTTTCGTAGACGAGGGAAGTTTGTAAGGCAACCTAAAGATGACAAGAAAACCTTCTAAAAAGATCGTGATGATAAGAAAGGAAAGGTTGAAAGGAAATTTTTTAGGTGTGGAGACACAAGTCATCTCATAGGAGAATGTCCAAAACCACCCAAAAGCAAGTCTCAACAAGCTTTTGTAAGTGGTGCTTGGAGTGACTATGAAGAAGATGATGATGAGCCAAAGAATGATGAAATTGCTCTCATGGCTCGTGACTCGAATGAGGTACTCTCCGACTCATCTTATTCTTCTATTGATGATGACACCTTACAAAAAGAATATAACAAACTTTGTGAACTAAGCTTAAAAATCATAAACAAAAATAAATTTTTGAAAACTAAAAAGGAGTTTTTAGAAAATGAAGTTTATGAGTTAAAAGAAAAAGCTAAGAGATTAGAAAAGAGTAAAGATATTGACACATCGTGTAAATCATGTGATGAGCTTAAACTCGAAATTGAGAAACTTAGAATTACTCAAGATAATCTAACAAAACAAACCACAAAGTTTAAGAAGTTCGATAAAAGTATTTCTTGTGCGGATGAAATTATGAAACTTCAAAAGTCACCATTCGATAAAACAGGACTAGGTTTCATGAAACTAGAAACTTCGAAGAGTCAAACGAAACAAGAAAAGAAAGCACAAGAAACTAACAAAACTGCTACAGCAGCCCGCGGAACAGACGGAACCCAAAATAGGGTTCCGCCTGTTGAACCCAAAGGTTCCGCCGGGTCTGCAGCAGCAATGACAGCTTCCACGTTGGATCGTTCAAAATTTGTTAAAGACACATATAAAAATGAAACAAAACCTGCTGTTAAAACTGGAGTAGGACTTAGTAAAAACGAATTTAGAAATAAAACTACTCAACCGAGACCTAAGACTTCTATTCCCAAACGCCCCTTTCCAAAGAGTAACTACAACACACGACCAAACTACCAACATGTTTGGAACCAAAACACTCCTGGACATTACCAAACTCCAAATTACATGTCATGGAACCCTTATGTTCTATTTTCATACTTGGATCAAGTTAATGGTATGTTTAACCAAAATGGACCCATGAGAAATTGGGGACCAAATGCTTGAATGTTTTTCATAAAATAGGTGTGCCTCAAAGTATGTTTGGAACCGGATGAATGGATTAAAGATAGCGGATGTTCAAGGCACATGACGGGTAACAAAAGCCTCTTCTCAACATATCACAAATGTGATGGAGGTAATGTTACGTTTGGTAGTAAAGCTAAGAGCAAAATCATCGGAAAAGGTACAATCTCTCATGAATCTCTTTTTATAGATGATGTAGCTCATGTTGATAACTTAGGTTTTAATCTCCTTAGTATTAGTCAACTTTTCCGTAATAAGTATAACGTCCTTTTTAGTGAAAATGGAAGTAAAATACTTAAAGATGGCATAACCATAGCCAAAGGTGTTCTTAAGAACAACGTGTATGTCATGAAGATGGATCAAACATCTAGAGACAAACTTTGTCTTACTTCATTCAATGAATCTTCAACTTTATGGCATAGACGTTTAGGACACGCTAACATGAGACTTATACAAAACCTCTCCTCCAAAGACCTAGTTCGAAACCTACCTAAGTTGAAATATGACCAACAGTTTTGTAACGCTTGCAAAGTCGGTAAACAAGTCCATAGTAGCCATAAGGCTAAAAACTTGGTTTCTACATCTAGGTGTCTAGAACTTTTGTATATGGATTTGTTCGGTCCATCCGCTATACAAAGTTATGGAGGTAACTTCTATACTTTGGTAATAGTAGATGATTATTCAAGATATACTTGGACAAAAATTTTGAAAAGTATAAACGAAGCTTTTGATCAATTTGAAATTTTAAGTAAGAAAATTCAAAATCAAGTAGGAACTTGCATTTTGTCTATTAGAACGGATCATGGTCGTGAATTTGATAATGAATTTCAATTTGGAGACTTTTGTGATAAAAATGGAATAACTCATAATTTTTCAGCTCCACGAACCCCTCAATCTAATGGTGTAGTAGAACGTAAAAACCGAACACTTCAAGAGATGAGTAGAACAATGCTTAATGAACAAAATATTCCACAAAAGTTTTGGTGTAACGCCGTTGACACATCAACTTATATTTTAAATCGTGTCTTAATAAGACCATTTTTAAGCAGAACTCCATACCAACTTTATAAAGGTAAAAAGCCTACACTAAGTTATTTTAGAGTATTTGGGAGTAAATGTTTTATTCTTAACACAAAGGATTATCTCACCAAATTTGACCCTAAGTCTTATGAAGGTGTGTTTCTTGGATATTCACAAAGTAGTAAAGCTTACATTGTTTTAAACAAAGAAACCTTAAGAGTCGAGGAATCGTTGAATGTAACCTTTGACGAGAGTCCACCTCCTTCTAAGACATCACCTTTGGTAGATGATGACTTAGTTGAAAGCCAAGCAATAGAAAGTTAAGAGATCTTAGGTAATGGCAAGGAAGATGAACTATTAAACAAAGAAATTGTCAATGTCAAAGAATCTAAAAGTCATCCATTAGATGGTGTCATAGGAAACATTAACGAAAGAACACTAAGATCAAAAGTTCAAAATGAAAGCAACTTCTTTTGTTTCGTGTCAACCATTGAACCGAAAAAATAAATGAAGCAATAAAAGATGAGTCATGGGTAATAGCCATACAAGAAAAATTAAACCAATTTGTTAGGAATGATGTTTGGACATTAGTTCCTCAACCAAAGAGTCAAACAATAATTGGAACAAAATGGGTCTTTCGTAATAAAATGGATGAAAATGGCGTAGTGTCTAGAAACAAAGCTAGGCTAGTAGCACAAGGTTATAATCAACACGAAGGCATAGACTACGATGAAATGTTTGCTCCGGTAGCTAGGCTCGAGTCTATTAGAATTTTACTTGCATATGCATGTGCACACAATTTTAAACTCTTTCAAATGGACGTCAAAAGTGCATTCCTAAACGGGTTTATAAATGAAGAAGTATATGTTTCTCAACCACCGGGCTTCACCAATTTTGAAAAACCAAATTATGTTTACAAACTTAAAAAGGCTTTATACGGACTTAAGCAAGCTCTAAAAGCATGGTATGATCGACTTAAAACCTTCCTAGTTGACCATAAGTATACCATGGGCTTAGTTGATAATACTCTCTTCACTAAGAAGAAAGGTTCACATATTATCATAGTCCAAATCTATGTTGATGACATTATATTCGGATCAACTTGTCAAGAATTATGCGTTGATTTCTCAAAAATCATGCATGACGAGTTTGAAATGAGTATGATGGGAGAACTCAATTTTTTCGTAGGACTCCAAATCAAACAACTAGAAGATGGTATCTTCTTTAAAAAATCCAAATACATTAAGGACATGCTTAAAAAATTTGGTCTAGAAGATTCGAAACAAATCAAAACGCCCATGTCCACGGAAACAAAACTCACCAAGGATGAGGAAAGTGAATCCGTAGATAGCACTAAATATAGAGGTATGATTGGAAGTCTACTTTACCTAACGGCTAGTAGACCCGACATTATGTTTAGTGTTTATCTATGTGCTCGTTTTCAGGAAGATCCTATGACAACTCATCTTGAAGCCGTTAAAAGGATTTTAGATATATTAAGGGTACTACACATTTAGGTTTATGGTATCCCAAAGGAACGGGAATGGACACCATAGTGTATGCCGACTCGGATCATGCCGGTGACTATGTTGATAGAAAAAGCACAAGTGGTACTTGTACTTTTATTGGACATTGTCTCACCTCATGGTTCTCTAAGAAGCAAATGGCTCTCGCTATCTCAACAACGGAAGCCAAATACATTTCGGCCGGAAAGGCATGTCAACAAGCTCTTTGGATGAAGCAAGCTCTTGTCGACTACGGAATTCAACTAAACGACATCTCCATTCTTTGCGACAACAAAGGAGCCATAGATCTTAATAAAAATCCCGTCCAACATTCCCGAACTAAACATATCGAAATCCGTCATCACTTTCTTCGTGACAACATCCAAAAAGGAAACATCTCAATCGAGAAAGTTTCTTCCAAAGACAACATAGCCGACATTCTCACAAAACCTCTTAAACGAGAACCTTTTAACCTTCTTAGGCTAGGCTTAGGACTCATGGAACCTACATTGTAGTTCTAAACATTAGACAAAAATCAAAAAAATCAAAACAAATAAATAATTTTTTTTTCTTTTTCTCAGCAGAGTCGGCGGAACCCTGCGACAAAACGGGCGGAACCCTCTTTTTGGTTTCGCCGTATCCGCCGACCTGCAGAACTTTTTTATCTTAGGTTATACTAAACCAAACACCCATGATCTCTACCACCACTTCCAAACTGCTACTATTCACTTCACCATTCATCCACACCTATGAATTTTTGGTCCTTCCTTCATTCACATTGTTCATCAATCATCATTATAAGTATTCTAAACATGATTACACTCCTGATCTGAGTCTAGGAATTCTATTTTTGCACAAAAACAAAAACTTGGGGTTATGCATTAACTTGAGAAACTCATGCATGAAATTAGGTGTTTAAAAAAACTAATCATGTTCTCCATAGTTAGGAATTGCATTCTTACTAGTTATAAACATGTTTGCTAAAACACCCCATGTCAAATTTTTTCAAAAATTTCTCACAAATAGGACAAATATTTTTTCGTCTCACATTGTGAATACAAAATAAAAACGTTATGTTTAAAACACCACTTGCATAATGTCTCTTGAATGCTAAAGGGAATACACAACTAATATGTATTTTCGGGTACATTCAAACGAAGCCACATTGAACTAGGAGCGTTTGGGTTATCTTTTGTTTTATAACAAAACTTGCATTATAAAACGTTTTAAGCATCAAAATGAGTCAAGATAACCGCACCTTCACATTGTTTTCATATAGGCACACACTAGAACATCCACATTATTATAGTCGCTAACTTAAGACTAAAATGTGAAATTTTATTTCTAGGAATCATCATGCCTTCCGTGACTCATTACGACCACAAGGACACCATTAAGTACCTACCCAAACACCACAAAACCAAAGGCCTTACCGAAGCTCAAATCAACATTTTCAAAGCCTTAGAAAAATGATATGTCCATGAGGGTAGAACCATTGACCCATCCTTCCTAGCCGGTACAAACCTACCCGCGGAACTTGCAAACATCAACTTTGATTGTCTTTTAGAAATCAATGAGCCTATTTGTCCTAGGTTTATTTTATAATTCTATGCATCCGTCACTCTCTCCACGGATGAGTATGGTCGCATGTCTATTAACTTCATGGCTAGTGGTTATCAATACTCCTTCACTCTCAATGAATTTGCTCAAATCCTAGGTGTCCCAAACCGTGGTACTTGCATCTACTCCGACAAGCATACCCTCTCAACTCTTGACACACTCATTAACCGCATCCATCCCTATGATACCCCTCTTGTGTCCAAGGATGAACTTCGTGACTACCTCTTCATTAGGACCACCACCACTAGGAGAACCCGTACCGGAAATGAGGTCAACAAGGACCCATATGGTATGGAACTCAATGAATTCAAGCCCCAATTCAAGAAATGGGAAGAACTCCTTAGAGCCAATGTCATTAGCACCATAGGAAACCGGGATCATATCAATGTTTGCCTTTGCTACATGCTCTACTCCTTGTCCGTTAGGCAGCCCTTCAACCTTGCCTACTACATGGCCAAGAGAATGGCCGACATTCCCGTGCAAGGCACAACGGCTATGCCTTATGGAATGCTCTTGACCCGTCTCTAGAGGCACATTGCTCCTATTCCTCCAACTCCTAGAGGTCTTCGCCTAGACTACTCTCTCATCCCACACACATTTTCCCCACTTAGTGATAAGAGAGTTTACAAAACCCAAGGGAAACGCCGTCATCCTCCTACTTCCTCATCATCATCTTCAATGAGTGAAGATGAGAGCTTACCTAACTCTAGGCTTCCACCTCTAGAATACCTTTCACAACTTCCAACAATTCCTAATAAGTCGGCGGAGTTCAAGCAAACGAAAGGGATGTTCAAATGTCTTGGAAGGTTCCTTGGCAAGCTCAAGAAGAAGGTGGATCGTCAATGAGAGCGTGTGGGAAGGAGTGTTTGGCACTAGGTGCTATTTGAACAATTTGGTCGTTTAAACAATATGTGTTATGTATTTGTGTGTTGGTAGGATATTTGGTACCATTTGGAACTTGTATGAACTAACAATGATGCAGGACGACAACATTTGGCATGTTGTCAAATTTTCAAGAATATGAAAAATTTCACTAAGTATAGTGAAATTCGCTAGCCCCCGGTCAAAGTCCAATGGTATGCGTGTTTACATGTCCATTTTTTGCATTTCCTAATCAGATATGTTATAAATTTTCATTTTTAAGAATTTTCGGAACATTTGAAAATCGTCTCGACGGTCAAAACGGTGGACTGTATGTTTTTTTTGGTTCTGGCGGAACCGGCGGAACCTTTAACAGGGTTCCGCCAGTAAAAAATTCTGTCATAGGGTTCCGCCAGTTGCCTGCAGATTTTTTGTTTCGGTTTTCAAAATTCCAACTTCCACACAACACCAAACCATCCTTTTTAGATAGAAATCTATTCCACATTAGTTGTTAAGAATGCTAGGATCATTCTTAGCTTCTAAAACAAATAGGAAGCCATTTCCCGCCAAAAATCAAAATTTGCCATAACAAACTCAAGGAACCTTCATCCATAAGTGAAGGACCCCTCCCAAAGGATCCTTCCAATCCGTGGAACATATTCTCCCAACCAATTTGACAAGACCACTAAGCATTTAGTGCAAATCTTTGTCTTCTTACTCCATCACCTTCATTGGATTGACTTCCAATTAATTTGACAACATTCATAACTCACCCAATTCATTAGAAACCTCAATATTTGTTTGGTTGAACATCAAATCCAAACACCCCTTCCAACATCTCCTCCACCCTATAAATTTAACCATCTTAGAACACTTCAAATCACACCATCACCATCATAATCCCTTCTCTTAAGCTTCTAAACCACAACTTTGACAATGACAAAGTCAACAATCACCTCTCAGCCATCTCGACCCATTCGGAGAACCGCCCGCATAAGTGTGAAACCAATTTGTTCACACCACACAATCAACCTAAGTTCTTCATCTTCGGATGAATTTTCCTCACCCATCAAAAATGAACATTTGTTAAACCTTGCATCTCCAACTCCATCACCCAAGGGACCTACTGACTTCACTACTCCACCACCAACAAAATCACCCATTGACCCAACTCCACCAAGTGCACCAATCCAAACATCCAAAACTCCATCACCACCAACACTACCTAAACTTGAACCAATGGAGTTATTTGGGTCTCCTCCAACATCACCACATCCTTTTGTACAAGATCTCAATGATCTTCCACCAAGATCAACAAATCCACCACCTTTGACAAATGAAAAACCAAGGCCATTGCTTGACCAAAATGAGCCTTTTGACCACAATCAACCACCACAACAAGAGTCACAACAACCAAAACCATTGTTGTTTCATCCAATCTTCAAAGACATCCATGGTCCTCTATATGGAGAACCTAACTTTGAAAACCATGATCACCCAACTCCACCACATTCTCAATCCCAATCCTTTGAGTCTTTCTTTCCTTCTTATGAGGAAATTCAAAGAATGGTCAAAAATCACCTCCATCAAGCAATGGAGCTACAAATCACCTTGCTTGACTCCATACAAAACCCATCCTCCACTCAAGAAACCAACAACAACCCACCACCACCACCATCATCAAACGACCCGTTTCCACCCACTCATCACCATGTTTGCTCACAATATGAGCAAATGCTCAAAATAGGTGAAAATATCAAAATGTTGCTTCACCAATTTCAAGATGAAACCTGCTTTGCTATACAACACATCCTTGAGCGTTTGGATGCTCTTTCCCACACAAACCAATCTTAGAGCAAGTTTGGAGACCTTTTGCCCCATTTAGGAAGCGTTGAATTACTTCTACTTATAGAAGTAGGATTTTCTTTTTCTTTTATTTCTAGGTTATTTTTAATTTTTATTTTTATTTTTAGAAGTAGTATGATATTTTTCATTTCTTGTCTTTGACTTTTATAAAGTCAAATTTTACTTGGAATGATGTCTTTTTCTACTATCGTTTTTGCATTGTTGGTTGGTTATATATGAGTTGTGATTGTGGTTACTTATATTCTCATATAGTGTGGTGCCTACAAGGTTGATTATATGTAATTATCACCAACTAACCATTTTTTTTGTAGGTTCAAAATCCATGTTTCCCATCTTGGCACTCCTTTTAGAGGGAGTATCGACCAAGGGGGAGCACGTGCATAATTCCGCTTCGCTACTCTTCTTTTTGTTTTGATAAAAAAGGGGAGAAGATATATAAACTTATAAACTTTAAATGATTTTAATCACTTAAGTAAAACAAGTTTAATATAACATTTTTTTTAAGTCTTAACACTAAAATTTGTGAGTTACTTAAAAACAAAGTTTATGTTTTGTCATCAACAAAAAGGGGGAGATTGTTAATACAAATATCGCCTAAAAACGTTATTTATATTTTATGATCTTTGCTAAGTTTTGTTAACGACAAAGTGTAAACTTTAGTTTTTAGTAAAACATAATTTGAGTTTAAAGACTTACATAATTAGACATTTGCTACATTTATATTTCATATAAAACACAACATTTTTATATTTCTTAGAATAGAAATGTAACATCCCATTTATGGTAAGTTTGTGTCAAACACATCAATATGCATTTAAGGAAAGATTGTGTGTTTGACTCACCATAAGTCTTCTTACACAAGTATGTGTTTGACTAGAAATAAGTTGATGTGATTTTGGTTGGTTTGGAAAGATTTATTGAAAAACTTACTGTCAGACCTGGCGGAACCTTGGAGCTACATGGGCGGAACCCATCTGAGGGTTCCGCCGGTATCCGCCAGAGCTGCTGAAAGTCTTGCTATAAATACCAAGCCATTTCTTATATTTTTCCTTTATCACTTCTCATTATATTTTGCACATACATCATTCATCTAACCTATTAACATTGTCATTTGTGTGAAGTTCTCTTGTAGCAAAGAAGTTCACAAGTTCATATAAAAGTTACAAGTACTCAACACAACGTTGCAAGACTTGTTAGCTTAACATTATATAGACTTCGTGTAGTTTATACTTCATTTGATTGTGTATATTCAAGTTGTGATCGGTTAGTATTTTAGGCCTTAAAATACATAGTGTGACGGGAGTTGTTGTACCCTTGTAAAATAACTAACGGGAGTGGTTGTACCCTTGTAAAAGAACTCAACATCTAGCTTAGTTTCGGTAATCGTGTAAGCGACGTGTAAGGTTTTCTCCGCCGGTGAAAGGAGCTTGTTGACTAGCGAAAGAAACTCTCGAGTTGGTTACTCGGGGCGTGGACGTAGGGCAAGGAAAAAGAGTCCTTGTAGCCGAACCACGATAAATACTCGTGTTGTGGTTTGATCGTTTCTTTCTTTATACTTGCATATAATATATTGTCTTTGAGTTTATATCTTTGATTAAACGAAAAGTTTCAAAAGATAATTAAACGAAAAACCGGTAAAACTATTCAACCCCCTTCTAGTTTTCCACAATATGTATATATTATGTACATAAGTTTTCCAAAATATATATATATATATATATATATATATATATATATATATATATATATATATATATATATATATATATATATATATATATATATATATATATATATATATATGCCTAAGTGTATATATATATAGTATAAGTTATAAATATAAATCATAACATTAGCGTTAAATGTTAACTTACAAATAAAAGTAAAGGAGTTTTTGACGAAAACTTTATTATACTAACATGGGAATTGTTTTTCCGACGTTAAGGAAATATTTTAGAAAATGAACATAAACGTTTTGGATAAATAATTATTGAAGGCGAGTTATTAAGTGTTTCGAGTGCACACAAACTAAGACATACTATACAATTAGTATTTATTACACCTTATATCAAGTTACGGATGATTTAACGTTAATAAAATCAACCGATACGGTTATCAGAATTATCAGACTAAAAAGCCGATAAGAACTCGATGAGTGTATCGGAAGACATTATTAATGAGAAATATATCCTTATGACTTATACCTTACGATATGATTTTGGAATCAATAAGGAAATGGAAGAATGGTTAAACTTATCAAATATACGAGTTTGATAAATAATTGACCCTTCATACGAGAACTTATCGACTCTTAAGGTCATATCAATTGACCTTAGCTTGACATGAGACTTAACTTGTATGACATTCCATGCATTGGTATACTAATAGACTAAATTTATACTTCATGGCTTTATGTGCTACTTTTTTTGGTACGTATATGGCCACACTTGATATACTTGCTTGACGTGAGTTCACTTGAGTCGAGACTTTGTCTCTAACGCACACACCCAACGATACCAAACGATAACTAACGTTTTTCAAACGAATGTTTTGGAAAGTAAAACAGAAAATCTTCAGGAATTATTGGAACACGTTAAGCTTTTGGAACTATATTGAGGCGAGTTTTATATGATTAGGTAGTGCCGAGTCCGTAGTTGCCGAGACGTGTTAGTTGCTCTTCTTTCTTTTTTCTATTTGATTATATTGTACTTGCTACTCTTGAACTAATCATGAATGTGCATTGTTGGAATCAAGGTGAGTTCATAGCCCACTTTTACTCATAACTTTGTTGCTTTTAAACTTGGGGGAGAAAGCATGCAAACTACTTTCTCGGACCTGTTTCAACTTTTTGTTTTTCTATATTGTGTTGGCTAGTTAAGATTAGATATGCAGTAGATGTTGCCTTAGACTAGGGTAGAAATCCCTTGCTATAACGCACTGCCTAGCTAAGAATAGATATCTACTTCCGGCCTAGACCAGGGTAGTAATGGGTGGTTCCTTACTATAACGTATGCCTGACTAGTGACCGCCTAGGAACCCACTCACAAAGACCACTTAATAACGAATGATATGGAATTGATTGATTATGGAATGATGTTGGAATGTGAAAACTGTATCCGCCTTTAGTCACACATAGCAAATAACTCTTCAGGTCCACAACTATTTTGGAAACTTAAATCTATGAACTCACCAGCGTAAGCTGACCATTTTTAGCATGTTTTCTCAGGTAACTAAGATGTTAGCATGATGTACTGGAACTTCGAAGGCTTGGCATTCGGCATGATTGAAGGATCGACAAGAACTCTGATTTTACTATGGGGACCTATCTTTCATTTACTTTTGGGCTTTCCTTTATCACTTTTGGATGAATGTAAACTCTAAATCAAATGTTGGATTTTCATAACATTCAAATCTATGCTATCTTATTATCTATAGTTGTGATGTTTACGAATTCCAGTAGCACCCTGAAAACTCGTTAAGTCTTCCGATGTACCAAATTTTAGGAGTGTTTCAATAATTAACATCGTATTGTTATTGATATAAGTGATAGTTGTGTAATTAAACTTTAGCTTATATTATGACTTCTAAATTATTCATACTATAATTTCATTTTATAAGTCAGTTATAATGTACCTTATTTATATTTCAAAATTTAGCATGTATATTTAAGATGCATTTGATGTTGGACTTCTTTCACAATTTGTCAGTACTTAAAGTTATCTTAACCTAGAATTTTCGTCATATATGTAAAGTTATTGTTATGAAAAACATATAATTAAAAACATTGATCGTCCAAGGTTTTAATTGTATTACACTTGCCGTTACAATGCACGGGTATCATGTTGTGTACATTAATAGTTAATACTTCCTATACCTTTTCAGACATTTTTTGTACATTCTTAAAAGAGAAAGGCTATGTTTCTTTTTTTTCTCTTAGAGGAAGGAACATGAGACTCATCTATTTAATATTATTACTTTTCCTATTTGGGCCCACTAATTCCACTATCTCATCTATATGTGGAGAGTGTGAAATATAAGCCTCTCCCCATTAAGATGATACAATGGAATGTGGGACCGATTTTTCCCTTAGCTAACAAAAAAATAAACAGCCCCTAAGATTAGTTTGCAAACGAGACACACTTTCAAACCATAGTAAGTAAGTAATTGGCCAACTGGGTTAGAAAAAAAAAAGAAAAAAGAAAAAAAAAAAAAAAAGAACTCTATAGTACAGAGAAAACTTTATTAGGTTGTGATGGATCTAAACACCTTGGTCTGTGTTAGAATGATACTTTGAGTTATACCACTAAGTATGTGGAATCTACTTAGTAATACTTAGAAGTTTAGTTGTGAATAAAAAGCAATTGCATATGAATGAGAAAACTGTATGAATCAAACTGTTAGCTCCAATATTATTAATAATAATAATACGAGTGATCTTTGTATCACTAGGGTTACAACCTTGAAGCTCTAAGAAAAACGTATATCTAACCTTAACCTAGGACCTCCTTTTATAGCACAAGGAGTCCTCTTCTACAAGATACGTATAATGATAATAGAATAAGATATACACAAGATCTATTCTATATTTATCTATACAAGTTTCCTAACAGTTATCCAACCAGCAGTGGTAATAATATGTACTAGCAGTGGTAATGAGTTTCCACTGCTAGTGCATTCTTCAGCAGTTGTAATCTTCATACTAACCGTGGTAACAGTTAATATAATTCCCAAAAATCCACCCCTAAACTTATGATTAACATGTAAATCAATAAGTTTCTTCAAGTAGTCAGCATATGTGAGGATATGAGAATTCTTCCAAACACTTATCTTCTTTTTCTTAACTCCTTATCAGCTCTCACACTTTGATCATAACTTTGATCATAAATCCTCTGTAGCAAATCTTCTATGATTTCACTTATTTCCCAACATCTAAGCTTAACTGACATCATAACAGTAAGAACACCAGCTCTCAGTGGATATTCCTTTTCAGCTAACATAAACACATCAACTCCATCTTGAGTAGAAACATGATGTACAACACTTGAATCATAGAATTTCCACAGAGTATTCATATTGTGAGCTTCAAATCTCAAATACCTGTCACTAGGGTCAGGTTCATATAATCTTCTAAAGTGAACCCACAACTCTTGTGCTTTGACATCAACAAGTTCATCTTTCTTGAACTGATCTTGAATTATCCTCCACAGAGTATCCAAATCTTCTCTATCACAAGATCTAACAACATCTTCAAAATCTCTGCAAATACTTGTGACATTACCAGTTCTGATAATCTTCCATGCAATACCAAAATCATCAGAATAG
Organism: Artemisia argyi; assembly: GCA_030686995.1. Taxonomy (NCBI): domain Eukaryota; kingdom Viridiplantae; phylum Streptophyta; class Magnoliopsida; order Asterales; family Asteraceae; genus Artemisia; species Artemisia argyi. The sequence continues at coordinate 222,088,255 of CM060709.1, read as the reverse complement.
ATTTCCCAACCAACTACTGGATATCTTGCTTGCAAAGGTTCTACATTCAGCACATCAGTTTCAATAAACACCATATTAGTAACTTGTTCTTTAGTCAACTTGCTGACACATTCTTTTGCTTGAGATAACTCCTGAGTCTTTAATTTCTTAGCATCTTTTGATTCAAGACTCACGCCTGACCTTTTTGGCTTCATAAATTTAGGTTCTTTATCCATAGGGATGAAATGACTATCTTGCCTTTTAACCCTGTAGTAAATTCCTTCAACCTGATCATGTATCATTCCTTTAAATTGTACCATCTTCTAATTTCCAACATGACAGCAATAGGTCTTCATCTCAGCAATAATTTGTGCCTTTGTAGGTTGTCTTGGTTTCTTTTGACCCTTTCTTACTGTGCCAATAATATCATCAAGAGCCTGTTGATTCTTCATCTAAATGAAGTCCTTCAATTGAGAAGACCTTTGATCTTCATCTAAAGTTGTATTAGCAATGAGTTCTACTGCATTCTTCCTAATCACTGGATCATTTGCAATCAAGAACTCAATCTCTACTTCAGTAGGCACATAAGTAAACATTGGAGGTTTCTCATGTAGTATAGTTGGTGGAACAATAGAAAGTGGTTCTTCAATCACTGTTTCCAATTTATCCAACCTCTGAGCCTCCATGAAACTTACAATCTCTTCCTCCTCTTGTCTTTTCTTTTGCATTGCAGTTTCATCTTCCACTAATTTCTTTGCCAATTCTGCATCATAATCTATCTGAGATTGTTCCTTCTTTGAAATCTTCTTTGACTGTTGCTCAGATGATTTATCAACAATTTGAACTTTTCCTTTTTCAATTCTTTTTCTTTGAAATTCAGCATCAGCAACATCCACTACATCTTTATCTGTTTCCACTGTGTCTTTATGAGTTTCAACTGCTTCAGCAAAAATTTCTTTAGATCCCACTGCTTCATCTTCCTTCTCTTGATCATTATCAAAGTCATCAATTTCAGCAAATTCTTGTTCAAAATTAAGTCTATTCCCCTTAAAGTCTGCATCAGTTTTAATCCTCCCATGTTTGGAAGAATTCTCCAAATCTTCACTAAAGTAAGCTGAGTCATCATCATGAGGTGAAGAGGAAGATGATAGCACAAGGTTGGCAGATCTGTGCTTCTTTAGTCTCTCAACTTCATCCTTCAAACTCTTAATCTCTGCCTTCATCTGGTTAAGCTCTGTGGCATGTTGTTGCTTAGTCTTTGCCAGATCTTTCTCCAGAGCTTGAACCTGCTTGACTAAATTGGTACATAGTTCCATCAATTCATTTGGTTGCACACTGCCCTCAACACTTCCAACTGTGTTACCTGTTGGGAGAGGTGAATCATAGGGCATTGATTCAGGCTCTTCTCTAGTTGGACTAGAATGAAGCCTTGAACCACCACTGCTTGTTCATAAACCAAAATGCTCAGCAACGTGCAATGTTGTAATGGGAGGAGGTGGCTGTTTTTGCCTCCTATCATATGTGTGAGTTACAGCAGGGGTGTGTTGAATAGGTGGAACAACAATAGAGGGTGTGTGATGGGCTACAACTGGGATAGTTGCACCTTCACCCTGTACCTGAGAAATCTTTGAAAGCATTTCAGGAAAATGTGGTCTAACCTCCCCATTCAAAAGTTCTGAAGCCTTACACATATTTTGAAAAACCTTTGGCTTAAGGCAGGGGGTTTGATAAACTCTTTTGTGTGTTTATAGTTGAAATTTATTTAGCACTGCTTGCACAAACCTTGGATACACCAAAAATTTATATGAACTCTTTACATTGCCTTTCATATTATTGAAGATAAACTTTGAAAAATTGAAAGTCCTATCAGTTGCCAAGCAAACCAAAGGGTAAGTCATGGTTGATGCAAATTGCTCATAAGATGTTTTCTTAGGACTTAGACAATGTAAAAAAGTATGTATTAAAAATCTCCAATGGGGACAAAAACATCCTTTTCTGAAAGTAACTTTTTGATCAGATGTATCATACCCCATGGAAGCAATATGTTTGAAAATTTCGGAATTAGATAATGTGATGATACCATTGAGATCATCTAATTGGAGAATTCTCCTCAAGGATGACTCAGTAACATCAATAGTTACCCCATCCACTGTAGCTCTAAGAACTTTCACAAATTCTTGTGTGTCTCCCTGTTCAATAGTTATGGACTCCACAATGTTCCAGAACTGCTTGATATGAGAAACATAGATTGTGGGATTAACAGTTAAAGCATACCTTATATGGGTTGTATTGAGAAAATCCACAATCTGATGGAAAACAGGGCCACTCTTTTCGTTTGACTTTTGTAAATAGGCCACTTGGTTGTGCTCCTCAGCAAAGTTTAGAATCGCCATAATTTTGTGAGAGAGAGATAAAAGTGTTAGTAATCGAGAATAAGAATCAAGCCGTATGATGATAAATATATACTAATAGGGTTTTGAGGAGTATGCGTAAAGTGAATTATCTTTGGAATGTATTTATCTTTGGGGAAAGAATAAATTAAAATTGGTAAGTGGATAATTCACAAAAAGTTACCCTATTAATATGGAAACATGGTTATTTACAATGGCTAGTTAAAAATAAGATTACTGACACATCAGTTGTAACGGCTAGTTCACCAGTGGTAAAAATTTCTCTTGCAGTGGTAACTGTGAACTAGCAGTGGTAAATTTTCACAAAATTTCAAAGAGCAGTGGTAAGTAAAACAAGTAAAATCAGCTGCTCTAATCATAGTTTTTAGCAAACTATCAGCTATAAACGGATTTGATATGTCTTTACCATGAGCCGTTTGCTATGGACTAGCCAACTCTTCATCACATGAAATATGATGAGTTGATGACCATATAGTTTTTGATAAACTATCAACCATAAACAGATTTGATAAGTCTTTACCAGTAGCCGTTTGCTCTGGACTAGTTGATTCTTATGTTGATTAGACATGGTGAATCAATAACCATTTGTTGTGTGTCTGAGATACACACCTTATAACTCCAATCACTCAAACAATATTAGTTTTATTCTACATAAGTAAGAAACACCAAACATAACCAATATTATTTAACCCAAAGTAACTTTTTGACCAAGTTACTATTCATAAAAATATCTCTCCAAAGTCAACCCGATAATATCCAAATTTACTCCTCCAACCTACCAAAACAGATAAGAGTAAATTACCTTCATTAATTATCCCTAGACCTTGACTTTGCTTATAGAAGGGGGCTCAAAAATACTTTAGTCTTCATCAAAACTAATCGTTACTGTCACAAACCCTAAACATCATCATGAGCTGGTTTCCATTAATTTAGATCTCATCGGATGAGTCATCAGATGATGAAATCAGCTATTGTTCTGATTCAGAAGAACTCTCAGCTGGATGGAGCGGATATTTTCCTCCAAGTGCTGCAACAGCTATATCCTCCAACATGAAGCCTAACAAGAAGATTCCAGCTGCTCCTGCTCCATCTCTAGAATTTTATACAAGCTCTTCTTCTGATGATGATGATCCAACCTACACCTTGTCCAAGGAGCTTCCAAAAGCCCTCACTACAGCTTTGGAGTCAGCCATAGTCAACATGAAGTGGCCTGCAATTGAAAAGCCTTCAAGACTTCCAAAGCCACCCAAGCAAGTATTGGGCCTTGCCTGTCCAAGAGAGCAACTTTCTTTTGATGACAAGAGAAAGAAAGCTTCAAAGGGTAAGCATGACTAAGAGGGTAAAGGAAAGAAGCCCATGGAGTAGCCTATCTGAAGATTTAGGTGTTAGGTTGTTTAAGCTTTGTGTTTTGTTTGTGGTTGTCTCTCTGAATGGTTGTACTCTGTCTCCTTTTGATGAAATAATGAAAGCACATTAATCTTTTCCTTTTATCACTGAGAGAGCAAATCTTTCCACTGTGTGTACCATGGTTTCCACTGTGCTTACATTCCTCTGCATACAAGTTAGTAGAAAACCATACAAACATATACAAACAATATTAGTACCTAAAATCTATCCTGCAACACTGAAAATTATTAGACATCAAAGATTTATGGGTTTAACATTCCAATACCTATTACCAAGTACTGAAACCTACCCACATCTAGCCCTTTTGTTAACAAATCAGCATAATTGTTATCAGTATGTATTTTGACAACATTAATAAGCTTTTTCTCAAAACAATCTCTAATAAAATGATGTCTAATTTCTATATGTTTAGTTTTAGTGTGTTGCACAGGATTTTTAATAATGCATATGGTACTACTATTGTCTATATATATAATGGTGTTCATGAAATTGTACCCATAATCCAACAATTGATTCTGAAGCCATAAGATCTGAGCACAACAGCTAGCAGCAGCAACATATTCTGCTTCAGTGGTTGAAGTAGCCACCATTGTCTGTTTCTTGCACTGCCATGACACCAATCTACATCCAAGAAATTGACATCCTCCTGTAGTTGACCTTCTATCCAAACTGGCACCAGCATAATCACTATCTGAGTATGTAATCAACTCCATAGGAGATTCTCTTGGATACCACAATCCTAGATTAGGATATGTCTTCAAATACCTAAAGATCTTCTCTACTGCTGTCATATGAGATGTCTTTGGAGTAACTTGAAATCTTGCACAAGCACATACAACAAACATAATGTCTGGTCTTGATGAAGTAAGATACATCAGGGAACCAATCATAGATCCGTAAGTGTGCACATCACATCTGCTCCACTAGCATTCTTCAACAATAGATGAGTAGTCTTATCAGCAGGGGTATTTGAAGGTTTTGCATTAGTAAAGTGAAACTTTCTTATAATCTCAGTCACATATTTGTCTTGACTGATAAAGATGCCATCTTTACTTTGTTGTACTTGCAGCCCCAAAAAGAAAGTAAGTTCTCCCATAGAACTCATTTGAAATTCATCTTTCATCAGCTTTTCAAACTCTTTGCACATCTCTTGTCTAGTAGATCCAAAGATGATATCATCAACATATACTTGAACAAATAAAATATCACTCTTGTCTTTCTTGATGAACAAAGTTTGATCAATCTTTCCTCTATGAAACCCATTGTTCAATAGATAAGTAGCTAATATTTCATACCACTTCCTTGGAGCTTGATGTAAGCCATAAAGAGCCTTAACCACTTTATATACTTTATTAGGGTGTTGAGGATCTTCAAAGCCTGGAGGTTGAGAGACATATACCTCCTCAACAATCTTTCCATACAGGAAGGAACTCTTTACATCCATTTGATAGACAGTAAAGCCCATAAAGGATGCATAGGCTAAAAATAATCTAATAGCCTCAATCCTTGCAACATGAGCAAAAACTTCTTCATAGTCAATACCCTCCTCTTGAGTGTAGCCTTGAGCAACCAATCTAGCTTTGTTCCTGATAACAATACCTCTTTCATCTTTCTTATTTCTGAAAACCCGCTTAGTACCAATCACTTTCATTCCATCAGGCAAATCACAGAGAACCCAAACCTTTTGAAGTTTGAACTGCAACAACTCCTCTTGCATTGCTTCAACCCAGCTAGATTCTTCTAAAGCCTTATAAACATTCTTAGGCTCCACTTGTGATAGAAAATAGAAGAACAAACATTCGTTTTTGTTTGTGTGCTTCTTGGACTCATAAACTTCACTAATGAACCCATGAACATCAGTCTTCTTTGTCTGCCTTCTTGTCTTCACACCTGATTGTAGCTCACCAATTACATTTTCAAGTGGATGCACTTTGTGAATTGTAGTCTGTGATGTGCTAGGAATATCATATGTTGTAGGCATGTTTGAGATCTCAACATCATCATTGGGTGATTCCTGAGATGAACTTCCCACATTTGGACCATCAGTGGAAACTTCTGTTGGAGCAGTGGGAATTGGATTACCACTGCTAGCAGGAATTTCTTTATTCAAAACATCAAAATTCACAACATTTGCATCACTTTCCTTTTCAGAATTCTTTGAAGGTTGTGAGTCTTCATTATTGTCAACAAAGTCCCAGTGTGGCATAACAATTTGATCTTTATCAGCTTCATCATCTCTGCAAGATTCATCTTCATCAATGAATTCTTCGGTCTCTTCAAGATTATTGTCTCCTGTACCTGAGGTAATAGGTACATAATTCATTGTATTTGATAAAGTTTCAAGATCAAATAACCATTCTGGTCCTGAACCTGCCATGTTAGTTTTATTTTCAAGAAACTCAACATGCAAATTCTCTTCAATCTTCTTTGTTCTTAAGTTATGGACTCTGAAAGCCTTGATAACCATAGAATATCCAACAAAGAAGCCTTCATCTGACTTTTCTTCAAACTTTCCCAGATGATCAATGGTATTGAGAATTGTGACATGACATCCAAATGGCCTCATAAAATCCAAAATTGGGGTCTTCCTCTGAATAGCTCATAAGGTGTCTTGTTCTTTGTCTTCACCACTAAAACCCTATTCTGAATGTAACAAGCAGTGCTAACTGCTTCAGCCCAAAAATTCACTGGTAGCTTAGAATCAGCTAACATGGCTCTAGCAGCCTCAATTAGTGTTCTGTTTTTCCTTTCAGCAACTACATTTTGTTGAGGAGTTCTTGCAACACTAAATTCTCTCTTAATACCTTTGTCTCTGCAGAAATCATCCATAACTTTGTTCTTGAACTCTGTCCCATTGTCACATCTGATGATCTTGATCTTCTTATCAACTTAGTTTTCTACTTCAGTGATGAAAGTCTTAAGGATGCCTGTGGTTTCATCCTTGGTTCTTAAAAAGAAAACCCATGTAAATCTGCTAAAATCATCAGTCACAACAAGACAATACTTCTTCAAATTTATGCTGCTCACAGAGGTAGGACCAAACAAGTCCATATGCAGCATGTAAAGTGGATGATCAATTGAATTATATGCCTTGGTCTTGCATGAAGCTCTGTGTTGCTTTCCTTTTAGACATGCAACACATGTTTGGTCATTTTCAAATCTCTTCTCTGGTAAACCTCTAACTAGACCATCTTTCACAATTTTGTTAATGGTTTTGAAGTTAACATGACCAAGTCTTCTGTGCCAAAGCATTGATTCATCTAAAGTGGCTTTTGCAAGCAAACAAGTAACATCATCTCTAGCCACTATATTCTTCATGTCTATGCTATATAGATTGCCTTTTCTAGGGATTTTAAGCAAAATATCACTTTCATCAGGTAGCTTATAATCCTTAGATAAGATATAGCATTCATCCTCTGAGAATAGAACTCTATGTTTCTTGTCACACATCTGTGACACACTAAAGATATTGTACTTGAGTTCTTTCACATAATACACATTCTCAAATTCCAAGTTTCCAGCCTTAATAGTTCCTTTACCATAAAATTTTCCACCAATACCACCTCCAAAGCTGACAAATTGTCCGTCATAAGGTTTGAAATCTGAAAGATAGGACTTATTGCCAGTCATGTGCCTGGAACATCCACTGTCTGAGTATCCTTGATATTCTTTAGGCTTTGAATGTCCCTGCACATAAAATAAAGGAATTAGTTCCTTTTGGGGACCCAAGCCACAAATGACTTGGATCTGCCTCGTGTATCAATATAATTATATCTGTCAAAGGTCATTGATACACCATTGGGATTGTTTGAGGTGATAGTTCCTTTTGGTTTCCATTCCCAACGTGCTGAGGCCTTAACAACATTTCCCAAATTTACCCTTTTGTTGTTCACAGAACCACCAGTGGAAACTTTTGGCCTTGCAGTGGTAACTGCTGACTTAGCAGTGGTAACTGCTGGTTTTGAAATTTTAGGTATCCACTTGTGGTTATTGTAAACTTTCTTTTCAAAATAGGTCTTTTTCACTGTTTGTGCAGATTTAACAAAAGTTGTAATAGGTTTTGCACTCTTAACAAGGGACTTAAGGTAAACTCTGTTCATATTTCTGGCAGTGGAAAATGCTGGTTTAGCAGTGGAAAGAGATTTGATGCCAGAGTTAAGCAAAACATACATGGGAATCAACTTGCTTAGTGGATTTGGGTGAGTAAAATCGTTAGAATTATTTCCATTCACCCTGGTATTCCCAAACACTTCCCTTCTACCCATGTGATAGTTACAATTATAATGAAGACGTTCAAAGCTACCACATATGTAACAAGGCTTGTTGTTAAACACAAATCACTACCAAATTGTCTAGATTTAATATGATTCTAACTCCTTTTGTTGCCCCTAGGAGTTGTTGACCTTTTTCTGTACATCTCAGCATATCTAGTAGTGGGCCTAGTATTATTAGCATGCACTCTAGGCTTCTCATTAACAACTTCAGGAATACTCTTGTTAACCTCCACTTTAATACTCTCAGGAATACTAGTTTTAGACTCAACATTCACACTTTCATCTTTAAGAGATGAGTCACTAGCACTATCAAATGTATCAACCTCAACCTGAACTCTTTCAATAGCAAATTCTTTAACAAATTTTGGGCCATAGGTCATGGTTGGTTCCTGAAACTCTTCTAACCCTGTGTGTGCTAAGTTAATACCAGGAGGTAATGGAACACCTCTTAGGGGTGGTGGAACTGTTTTATATCCTACTCCTGATTTGGCTTTATTTACAGCTTGGGCCTCCCAAATTTTGTCAATACACTTAGATTGATGATCTAGTGTATTACAAGTTATCTGTATATTCTCATTGGCCTTTTTAACCTTCTCTAACTCTTCCCTAAGAGCCTCATTCACAGCTATCTGATAATCTAAGTCTCTTTTTAAAACAACAATATCATCATTGGCTCTATAATGCTCTAACTGTGCTTCTAAAACAACAAGACCTCTTTTATGATTTGCAAAGTTATAATTAGTTTGATTTAACTCTAGCAATTGATCATCATATTGTTCTTTAAGTTTCTCATAATCTTTTAAAGCCTTACAAGTTTTAGAACAAGCATTATTGATTTGTACCTCAGACTCAGAAAAAGCCATAAGTGCAAGCTCTGTAGCAATCATTGCATACTCTTAACCATCTTCTTCATCCTCAACCATATAGCTCCAATCATAGCTCACTCCATCAATGGCCAAAAGCACCTTTGGTTCTTCAGTTGTAGGTTCTTTCTTCTTGTCCTGCTTATACCAAGTTGACCTGTTATCAGGCTTCTTTGGTTTCCTGCATTCTCTTGCAAAGTGCCCCTTCTTATGACAGTTGTAGCACTCCACCTTCTTCTTATCAAAACCTACAGTTTCATTGCCATTAGTGGTGATCTTCTTACCTGTCTTCCTCCAGAACTTCTTTGCCTTTAAGTTTAGCAATGAAACTTGCCATATAATGTCCATCTCTTCCATGTCATCCTCATCAATTTGATCCAAGTCTTCATGTGTCAGAATTGAACCATTCATTTGACTTGAAAGAAAGGCATAAAAAGTAGAATCACTAAGACCAGCAACCTGCCTTTTTGAACTAGCAGTGGGAACACCTCAACTACCAGTAGAAACAACAATGTTAGCATCATCATCATCACTATCACTTTCTTCATCTGAACTATCATCAACAGATGATGATATAAGTGCTAAGTTCCCTGATCCTGAACTTAGTTTTCCAGCCTTCTTCAACCTCTGTTCAATAACTTTAAAGTTATTGTACAAATCATTCAGCTTCATATTCTCCAGTTCTGGCTTGTCTTCCCACACAGCAACATTTGTACCAAACTCAGAGGGTAAACTTCTTAAGAACTTTAAATTGAGGTCTTCCCTTTCCACCTCAATTCCAAACACCGTGAGTTGAGTAACAATCTTTTGAAGCCTTGTGAAGATGCTATCAATAGATTCATTACTTGTTGAACCAAAGTTTTCATAAGTCTGTTCCAACAAGGTCTTCTGTGTCTTCTTGGTGGAATCATTACCACCAAAAACATTGCAGATCTCCTCAAACAAGGTCTGTGTAGTCTTGTACTTGCTGAATGCTAGAATTTGATCTCTGGGAAGGGTCATCAACAACAATCCTCTGGCCTTCAGATCATTCTTCATCTGAAGTCTTTCATCATTAGTGACTGGTCCAGTGTTGATCTTTTGTACTACCTTGCCATCAATTGTTTGTGAGGTAGTACCAGGTTTGAAAGAATTTCCAAACATAATGATCTCCCAAAGTGCATAGTCTTGCACCATAAAGAATTGTTCAATCATTAGCCTCCACATCTCATAGTCATTCAACTTAAGCTTGGGAAGCTTAGCAGCAATGTTGGACTGACTGGTCTCTGTCTCCATTGAATCTTCTGAGTGAACTTGGGGGTCTTCTAAATCAAAGTATCAAAGCCTGGCTCTGATACCACTTGATGGATCTAAACACCTTGATCTGTGTTAGAATGATACTTTGAGTTATACCACTAAGTATGCGGAATCTACTTAGTAATACTTAGAAGTTTAGTTGTGAATAAAAAGCAATTGTATATGAATGAGAAAACTGTATGAATCAAACTGTTAGCTCCAATATTATTAATAATAATAATACGAGTGATCTTTGTATTACTAGAGTTACAACCTTGAAGCTCTAAGAAAAACGTATATCTAACCTTAACCTAGGACCTCCTTTTATAGCACAAGGAGTCCTCTTCTACAAGATACGTATAATGATAATAGAATAAGATATACACACGATCTATTCTATATTTATCTATACAAGTTTCCTAACAGTTATCCTAACATCAGTGGTAATAATATGTACTAGCAGTGGTAATGAGTTTCCACTACTAGTGCATTCTTCAGCAGTTGTAATCTTCATACTAACCGTGGTAACTGTTAATATAATTCCCAACAGGTTGCATAAAAAGAATTAAATCATTTTTGGACAGCAAGCCTATAATATTTACTGGCTCAATACTTTACTCTGTGTACTTTTACCCTCAATCGCAATTTTCAGAGCTGTTGAAGGGACATAAACCCAACAATTACCAAGGTATGTAATTGACTAATTTCTCCCTTCAATTGCTTATTTTATTTTATTTTCACCCCCAACTGCACGTATGCTTAAGGTTTTCTTTTTTCCTTCCATGTTTCAGTATTTAGTTATTTTAGAATGTTATTAAGGCAACCCCAGTAAAGAGGGTCAATCCCTCCCATTTTCTCCAACGACCTATATGTGATTGGGCGCCCCAGTAAGAGTGACCTTTAATAATATTAATTGGAAAGTGGGAGTTTTGCTTTTATGTATGTATTTGAGTCGATGCGACCTTGATCTCTCCACAACTACACTCGATCGATTCCCCACAATAAGGGGATCGACATGTGATTCGATCGACCAATTGATCGCCTACAATTACTGGGGGCAGCCTAAGGTTGGGGACATAGAGGGTGTTTGGGATTGTTGTTATTTTTTCCTGGTTGAGTACACTGGTTGTGGTGGCATTATAGGCATTTTTTTGGGTACATATGGCTTGGAGCCACCACAGCCAGCATATATTTGATATAGGGAAGAAGCCATCACCATGAACTACGCTATAGAAACATATACTCTCTCACCCAATATAATTGTCCCCTACAAATAACACAAAGTGAAAAACATAATTTAATTTTAATGTCGTCCTTAAAGTTCGTAATTTAATTTTAGCCAAAGGTAAATAGTAAACTCGATTAAACTTCCCTATCTATTTTAAGTAGTGACAATTAAATTGAGACATCCGGAAAAAAAAAAAAAAAAAAAAAAAAAAAAAAAAAAAAAAAAAAAAAAAAAACTTGTCTATTAAGTTGGGACGGAGGGAGTATATTTTTTTGGATTTTTTGCACGTGTTTGTGTTATTTTGTGGGTCCCATGGTACCTATAACACCATATACTAGTGAACGTGTTTTTGTATTGTGTTAAAGGACTCATGTTGTAATTAAGTATAAAAGTTAACAAACGCTTGTGTCTCAATGATACCTCAAATTGTGTGAGAAGATCTCTAACCAAATGGTTTTGGGTTCAAGTTCTGATTAGGACGTGTGAGATAGATTTTTTGTGTAAATATTGTGAGATAGTTAGTTACCGTTCGAAAAAAAAGTTATAAAAGTAAATGTGGCAACACTATTAATTATAACATATACCTATAACACATTATGACACAATGCTTCATTTCAGGAAATAGGAAATAGCATTTGGATTTACTTATTTTGTACAAAATGCAATGTAGTTGGAATCTCATGTTGATTTTATTCTTTTTTGAAAAATATAATTCAAATCTATTAATTTTAGTTTTATTTCACATCATCACTATGAAATAAGAAGTTCTTTACATGGTTATTGATAAACGGCGTCTGTTACCCCCATAAATAAGCAAACAAGTACACATAGCTATCACACGAAACTGCTTATACCTAAAACTAAACAGGAAAAAAAACCCTATATGTAACATAGTTCATTTTCATATATGACTAAAGTTTGGATCAATAGTTTTGTGTAGGAAACCTAGCTAGAGAACAGCTGTATCACAGAAATAGTAGCCGCTATGGAAATACTCCCGGACGATGTTAATAACCAACATACTGATCCGTTTACCAGCCAAACCACTTGCTAAAGTGAGGTCTGTCTCTGAAACATGTATTTAGAAATCACTAAAGAAATGAAAATACAAGTTCAACGGCCACAAATCACTTTAGAATCAATAATCAAGAAACATGACTCAAAAGGATTTGTTATTAGATGATGAAGTTTGTTACAATGAGTTGATAAAGAGAACATAGAGAATTACAAAATCAGAGTGAATGAAAATGACAAGTGAAAAGAGTATAAAAGGAGGTTTGGCAGCTTTTCCCACCAAATATTGTTTGACTTTTTGTGTTGACTTTTCTATCTTTGACTTCTTAATTCCAGCTTGTTACGATCCATCCCTCTTATGAAATTCTGAGCTAATTCCCAAGTAGCATCTTCTTCTCCATGGTTGGCCCATTTCACTAGCCAATAGACATCAGCTCTATTGTTCACCTTTGCTAATTTTCTGTCAAGAATCTTTTCAGGCTCCACTGATAGCAACCTATCTTCACCATAATGAGGTAAAATACCCATTTTCAAGGCATTACCTTTGCATAGCTTCAATTGGGATACATTGAAGGTTGGATGGATTTGACTAGTACTAGGTAACTCCAGAGTATAAGCAACTGCACCCACCTTAGCCACAATTAAAAAGGGACCATAATACTTTGCTGACAATTTATTCTGTTGACTTGATCTGATGGTAACTTGCCTATGGGGTTGAAGCTTCAAGTATACCCACTGACCAAATTGAAATTCCCTTTTAGACCTTCTTCTATCTGCATAACTTTTGAACCTATCTTGAGTAGGGCTGCAATCAAGTCAAGCTATTATCAAGCAACTCGAGCTCGAGCTTGGCTCGATCGAGTCAAGCTTTTATCAAGCTCAAGCCCAAAAATTAGCTCGAAATATTTAACAAGCCAAGCTCAAGCTTTGGATAGCTTGGCTCGAGCTCGTATCAAGCTTTTATCAAGCTTTAATATAGATATTTTCATATAAATTTTATACAAGTAATTAGGAGCAAATTTGGTTATTAAGCTAATTATAAGGGCTTAGTTCGTAAATATTGGATAATGTATTCTAGAAAAGAAGTTCATTTTATTTACTCAACTCAGTAATGATCATTAAGGCTGCAAAATGGGGTATATCATAAAGGGTAATCTGTAACAAAGTGGCAACAGGAACAGGTCTATTGTTTCTTGCAACTAGTTTTGATGATGGCGTTAAATTTAAAGTGTTACCACATTGTTGTCATAGGTATCATTGTGAGTGTGTCGATAAGTGGTTAGTTACACATTCGATTTGTCCTATATGCAGAACTACTGTACGAGTCGACGACTCACTAGGGTAAAAAGAGTGCTTAGTTGTGAAATACAGAAATAGTATTCTCACTTTTATTGTAAGGATCTGATGTATCTTTAGTTTTGAAATAGTATTGCACTTTTATTGTTAGTGTATTTAACTTGTTGCAAGTTGCAAATGCATGAAGCCAAGATATCTTTATGTACGATGCATGAGTTAATATCTTTTCTTCAAGAAGACAAGCACTAACACAATATAAACTCCCAAGTTCTTAAAATAGAATGCTAAGAAAATCATCAAGTTAGAAGATCATTTTGCTCAAGAATTCAAGATATGTGAACCTTATGAAGCCTCACGAGATATATTTTGTTGATATGTTTTAGACATTTGAACCTTAATTAGTACTTTGGCTTATGTTTCATTTTGATGTTCGACTTGGGTACGAGAATGTTGTTCTTGGTTTTATTGGTGTTAAATCAATCTAATTTGGTTTTCAAATATAGTTTAGCTTGTTTTACTTTGTACATATATATCTATTGTTGAGTTTAGCTATTGAATACAATATTTTTTTTATTTATTCAAGCTTTTCAAGCCAAGCTCAAGCTTTCCTCGAACCTACTCAAGCCTGGATGATGAAAGCTTGACAAGCTAACAAGCCAAGCTCAAGCCTAGTGTTTTTCTTTCAAGCCAAGCTCAAGCCTTGTTGAGCTTGAGCTCGGCTTGACTCGACTGCAGCCCTAATCTTGAGCCCTTTTCATGTGAAACTTGAGCATTTCATGGCAGATTCTCTGGCTTGTAAAGTCCTATCCACAGTCTCCACAGCACTTTCCCCAGCCAAGTATGGAATATGAAGAGGTGGTTTCTGGTCATAAACTACCTCAAAAGGGACATTGGTGGATGAATGCTTGTTTGTATTGTACCAAAATTCTGCCAAAGGCAACCATTGGACCCATTCCTTTGGTTTCTCCCCTGACATGCATCTTAAGTAGCACTCTAAACACTTGTTCACAACTTCAGTCTGTCCATCTGTTTGTGGATGGTAGGCTGTGGACATTTTAAGCTCCACTTTCAACAACTTAAAGAGTGACTGCCAAAAATGGCTAAGAAACACATTGTCTCTATCACTGACAATTGAAGTTGGTAGACCATGTAACTTGTAAATAGAATCCAAAAACACTTGAGCCACAGAACTTGCAGTGTAAAGGTGACTAAGTGCTATGAAATGTGCATATTTACTTAACCTATCCACCACCACAAAGATCACAGACTTACCTTGTGACTTAGGTAGGCCAGTGATGAAATCCATAGAAATGTCAGACCACACTTTCTCAGGAATAGGTAAGGGTTGTAAGTAGCCAGGATAAGCTGCCAAATCAGGCTTTTGTCTTTGGCACACATCACACTCTCTAATGAACTGCTTGACCATCTTATGCATACCTTTCTAGTAAAACAAAGTGCCAATCTTATGAGAAGTAACATTAGTACCTGAGTGACCTCCAACTGCATCAGAATGGTAGTGTTGCACAATAGTAAGCCTCAATTTCTCATTATTGCCCACTACTATTTTTCCTTTCCTCTTCAACATTCCAGCCTCCAAAGTATACTTAGTCCCATCATATGAACCATCTTGTAACTGTTGAATGACCCCTGCTAACACATTGTCTTGCACACAACTGTCCTTAATTTGTTGCAACAAATCACTGGTTATTGTAGATAGGATCAAGGAATTCAACTCACTACTACAATTGACCCTGGATAATGCATCTGCCACCACATTTTCACTGCCTTTTTTGAATGAGATCTCATAGTCATAGCCCAAAAGCTTAGGTAGCCATTTAGCTTGGAATGGAGTAGTAAGCCTTTGGTCTTGTAAGAACTTGAGACTGAAATGATATGTTTTTATCTTGAAATGCCTATCCAACAAATACCCTTTCCATTTTTCCAATGCCATCAACACAGCTAAAAACTCCTTCTCATAAGTGGACAAAGATGGTGTTTGGGAGAAAGGGTTTTACTAAGATAAGCTATTGGGTGTCCTTCTTGTTGAAGCACTGCACCAATTCCCATGCCAGAAGCATCAGTTTCCACCACAAAAGTCTTCTGAAAGTCAGGTAGTGCAAGAACAGGTGACTGTATCATAGCTTGTTTGAGCCTATTAAAATCCTGTTGTGCTTCTTCACTCCATTCAAAAGCATTTTTCCTCAACAAGTTTGTCAAGGGCTTACTGATCAAAGCATAATGTTGAATGAATCTTCTATAATAACCTGTTAGACCCAGAAAACCTCTTAATTGTTTAACTATCTATGGTGTTGACCATTCCTGCATAGCTTGTATCTTTGCAGGGTCTGTTGACACCCCTTCAACTGCAATAATATGACCCAAATACTCCACCTTATTCACCCCAAAGAAACATTTACTCTCCTTAGCAAAAAGAGTATTCTGCTGCATCACTTGTAGTACCTTACTCAAATGTACCCAGTGTTCTTCCTCACTTTTGCTTTATATCAGTATGTCATCAAAAAAAACCAACACAAACTTCCTCAAAAATGGTTTAAACACAACATTCATCAAGGATTGGAAGGTTGAAGGAGCATTAGTAAGACCAAAAGGCATCACTAAAAACTCATATTGACCTTCATGGGTTCTAAAATATGTCTTATGGATGTCCTTGTTAATACAAATATCGCCTAAAAACGTTATTTATATTTTACAATCTTTGCTAAGTTTTGTTAACGACAAAATGTAAACTTTAGTTTTTAGTAAAACATACTTTTAGTTTAAAGACTTGCATAATTAGACATTTGCTACATTTACATTTCATATAAAACACAACACTTTTTATATTTCTTAAAACAGAAAAATGTTAACATCACATCATACATTTATGGTAAGTTTGTGTGTTTGACTTACCATAACCTCTTACACATTTTTGGAAGCAATCCACTTTTGATTCAATGTATTTGACTAGAATTTAGTTGATGTGACTTTGGTTGGTTTGGAAAGATTTATTGCAAAACCTTCTGTCAGCCTGGCGGAACCCTGGAGATACACGGGCGGAACCCATCTGAGGGTTCCGCCGTATCCGCCAGACCTGCTGAAGGTTTTGCTATAAATACCAAGCCATTTGTTTGAATTTTGGCTTTATCACTTCTCATTACATTTCACACACATACATTCATATCATTCATCTAACCCCTTAACATTTCATTTTGATGTGAAGTTTCTTTTGTAGCAAAGAAGTTCACAAGTTCATATAAAGTTACAAGTATTCAACACAACGTTGCAAGACTTGTTAGCTTAGCATCGTATAGACTTTGTGTAGTTTACACTTCATTTGATTGTGTGTTTTCAGTTGTGATCGGTTAAGTATTTTAGGCCTTAAAATACATAGTGTGACGGGAGTTGTTGTACCATTGTAAAAGAACTAATGGGAGTGGTTGTACCCTTGTAAAAGAACTCGACATCTAGCTTAGTGTCGGTAATCGTGTAAGCGACGTGTAAGGTTTTTTCCGCCGGTGAAAGGAGCTTGTTGACTAGTGAAAGAAACTCTCGAGTTGGATACTCGGGGCGTGGACGTAGGGCAAGGAAAAAGAGTCCTTGTAGCCGAACCACGATAAATACTCGTGTTGTGGTTTGATCGTTTCTTTCTTTATGCTTGCATGTTATATATTGTCTTTGTGTTCATATCTTTGATTAAACGAAAAGTTTCAAAAGATAATTAAACGAAAAAACGGTAAAACTATTCAACCCCCCTTCTAGTTTTCCACAGTCCTCATCACTCATTCTTATTTGATGGTAACCAGATCTAAGATCAAGTTTTGAGAACACTTTGGACCCATTGAGCTCATCAATCAATTCTTCAATCACTGGTATAGGAAAGTTGTCCTTGATTGTATGCTTATTGAGTTGTCTATAATCAATACACATTCTCCATGCTCCATCTTTCTTCTTAACCATAACAATAGGTGAAGAAAATGGGCTCTGACTGTTTCTAATGACACCAGCTTCAAGTAACTCTTTGACCATTAATTCAATTGCATCCTTCTAATTGGGTGGGTGTTTGTAGGGTCTGATGTTCACAGGTGTTGTGTTTGGTGCCAATGGAATAGTATGGTCATGTGATCTCTTAGGTGGCAGCTCCTTTGGAACCTCAAAAACAGTAGTATAATCTCTAAGGAGTGTTTGGATCTGTGGACTTGTGGACTTTTCTTGCACAGCCATATGCATCAAAGTTGCAGGATACACACACATAGCCATAGAAGAAATATCAGAACCCCCCCCCCCATTTGACTCAAATTAGCTCGTTTCTGTTTCCCTTGGATCCATTGTAAGGTATTCTGTTGTGTGCCTCTCAAAACACACCTCTTCCCATTTGTCACAAAATCCATGACCAAATTTTTGAAATCACATTTGACTATTCCTAAAGTGGATAGCCATTGGATTCCTAACACCATTTCACACCCTCCCAAAGGCAAAATAATGACATCTGACTCATAAGTATTTCCTTGTAACTCCCACTTAAACTATTTACACTCATACAAGCTTGACATAACTTGACCATTAGCCACAGAAACTTGCAAGGGACATGTTTTTCTCATTCTGCAGCCTAACCTCTTAGCAGTGTTAAGGTCCAAAAAAGTATGAGTGCTACCTGAATCAACTAGTTGATGCAACACTTGTTTTCCTACATAACCCTTAACCCTCATAGTCTGGTAACTAATTACACCAGTCATTGCATTAAGAGAAATTTGAGGCATTTGTTCAACATCATTTTCAACTATATTTTCTATCCCTTGATCAGTTAAAAGCAAATCATCATTTTCATCTACCACATCCTCATCAACACATACTTCCAAGCTAAACATCTGTCCAGGACACTTATGACCTGGAGTGTATTTTTGGTCACAATAAAAACACAAATGTTTTGCTCTTTTTTCTTCCAACTCTTGTTGTGTCAATTTCTTAAAAGGCCTGTTTGGAACAGCATTATTAATAGTCCTAATTGCATTACCCCCACCCCTATTGACAAAAGCACCAGTCACATTGGTTCTAGGATTACTCAAAAGTGGTACATTTATACTCTTTGTCACAACAATATGGGCTTCTTGCAATTTTGCCAAAGAAAACACATCACTTAAAGTTGCAGGTCTAAACATTCTAACAGCATAAGCAATCTCATCTTTCAATCCTCCAATGAACAAACTTACTGTGCATGTATCAGGCAAATCAACCGAATCAACTTTATTCAAAAGAGCTTCAAAAGATTCTTGATATACCTGAATTGAAGAAGCCTGTTTGAGATTCTTTAACTCCATAACAGGATCAGAAAAAACTGACTCAAACCTCTTTCTAACATGTGTTTCATACACATTCCAAGTAACCACTTCACCAAACCTTCCCATAAACTGTGTATGCCAATTAAGAGCCTTTCCAAACACATGCATAGAAACAAGTCTGATCTTTTGGTCATCATCAACAATGTGATCCATGTCAAAAACTCTTTGGACCCTATAAAGCCACCCTAGCACATCTTCACCATCAAACTTAGGAAACTCAATCTTGGATAGCCTACCATACTGACCACCACTGTTGTGACTCATCTGACTAGTTTGACCACCAAGATTCATAGTTTGACCACCAAGAACACCATTCCTCTGACTAGTACCTTCACCACTATTGATCCTTTGTTGCATGAGCCTCATATCATCAGTCAAAGCATTAACAGCCCCCATCAAAGATGCTAACTGACTAGCTAAAGACTCAACTGTATTCTCACTGGTAGTTGTATTTTCTTGACGACCACCGCCATTTTCAAGGGATCTTGTTTGGACCACCATTACTAACAACTTTTCAAGATTCTGTAACTAACTCCAACTAACTTTTTGTTTCTTGTTTTCACCAATTGCAACCGTATTACTATCACTCATCAACCATGGAATAGTAACTACTTGCACTTGTTCTCGACTACCTAAACCAATTGCTGCTGATCAGCTTGTTCGAAGCTAGAGGATTTAATGAGAATATCGGCTAGCCTTGTGATCGTACAGTTGTTTAGCACTAGTCTGATGTAATAGAACAAGAGAATCAGCGGTGACTGATTCTTGGCCGGAATATCTTTGTTTTGTTGCCGGAATTTGACTAGAGAAGATAACCGGAATCAAGATTGTCAGTGTAACAATCTTGTGTTATGAAAATGATATGAGTTGCCACGAAAGGGAGCTCTGATACCACTGAAACGTGTATTTAGAAATCACTAAAGAAATATGAATACAAGTTCAACGACCACAAATCACTTTAGAATCAATAATCAAGAAACATGACTCAAAAGGATTTGTTATTAGATGATGAAGTTTGTTACAATGAGTTGATAGAGAGAACAGAGAGAATTACAAAATCAGAATGAATGAAAATGACAAGTGAAAAGAGTATAAAAGGAGGTTTGGGAAAAGCTGACAACTTTTCCCGTCAAATATTGTTTGACTTTTTCTGTTGACTTTTCTATCTTTGACTTCTTAATTCCAGCTTGTTACAGTCTCTAAACTTTGGAATCATCTTTTATGTTAACCTCACTTCCTAAAATCTCATCAACATCGTTCAATTTACATTAATGATGAAATTCTTTTGGTTTTTTACAACGAGTTTTATTTTGATAAACCATTCACAGCACATTTGTGTCGATCTCCCAATCTCTTCCCGACAAATTTATTCCCTCTTACTAAAGCATCATCACTCAAAGGTCGTTGCTCTATTATTGGTTCGGTTAATGGGTTGATATGTTTCTCTAATAGTCCATCAAATACTAAAAATCTTTACATTTGCAACCCATCTCTCTCAACCTTATCAGGTCTCCCACCATATATGCTTCCCCCAAATACGCCTTTTCGGTTTGGGTATGATCCCAAAAATGATGATTACAAAGTTGTTAACGTTACGGGATGTTATAATTATGTTGATGTGTATAGTGTGAGAAAGGGTTCTTGCAACTTAATCAGAGGGAAGTTTCCATCAAAAGTTACAAAGATTTGCAATCAAGACGAATTATGTGTGGATGGACATGATGGTCATATGCATTGGCTTGGTTATCTTTATGAGGAGCAAAAGCTACAAACAATAGTATCATTAGATCTGGCTGTCGAGACTTTAAGTGAGATAACTCTTCCAGATTCTCTACAAGACGATTCTATTGTGCACCGTCAAAAAGCTTTGGGTGTCTACAAAGGAAAGCTTTGTTTAATGTCATGCATTAGAGATGGTGAGTGTGAGGTGTGGGTGCTGAAAGAGTATGCAGTGGTTGAGTCATGGGTGAAACAGCTTGTGTTGCCGCTCTTTAGTAGTTCCATAACTCCATTTGGATTCACATTGAACAATAAGTTTCTTTTCGAAGATTATAATGAATGTTTAGCTTTGTATGATCCAGTTGAAGACAAAGTAAAACCATTTAAGGTCAAAGCAAGAGAACGTTACAAAACCAAAATTGTTCATCATGTTGAAAGTCTTGTTTGGCTAGCACACCCACTAAGAGTGAATTTGAAGAGGATGAGTACAAGGTTAGATGGTGAATGGTGTAAAATTAAGGGCGACAAGATTTATCAGATCAACTTATAATATCTTTTGTTTACATGGTATTGTGCTTTATAGTTAGGTTTATGTCTTTTAACCTTTGTTTTGTTCATTGTTAATTCTCTTTTTTAGCATGATGACGTGACATTGCGGTTGTAAGGGGGTTTTAGTTGGTTGTATTTATGGGTTCTATCTATGCACAAAAATGTTTGCTGTGTATTTCACATCTGGATGCGGTATTTTATTTCTAGAGTATTAATTGGATTTAATTATGGGTTATGGCACAAAATTGTTTATCCTAAAAAATACTTCCCTTTTTCAGCTTTATGGTCAAGGGTTACATGCGAGTCTTTGTTTTGGTTTTTTTGGATTAGCCAATGTACATATGTTAAAGTATTAAGGTGAATACTCTATAACTGAAGTTTTGCTTGATGTTTCAAGTCGAGTACTTCATTTATTGGGCTAATGGTTGGTTAAAATTTTAGAATTTAGTAAAACTAGATTAGTATAATGACGCTGGATTGCTGTCACAGCATCGACGTAAAGTTTTCTAGATGTATTTTGTGTTCACGTGTATAACAATTCTTTCATGAAACAGTCCAATGTATGTGACACCATCAGTAAAGATTTGGATTTTGTCGTTGGAGGAATCAATTGCAGAAACTAAAACTGATAAACTTGAGACTATCTTGAGTACTTTCACTTTTGCTTCATACTGATTGTTTGCTTAATGATTTTTAAGCTCTGCATTTTTCAGTTGCTTGGTTCGCCTTTGTTTTGCTGAACTGTCGTCTTTGGCCCACTAGATTTCACTTATACACTAGGATCGAAAATGGAGCTTATTCTCTCAGCCTCGAAACCAGGTCTTCCCAATGCAGAACTTTATACCAACAGCATATGCAGTGTTTTAAAGGGCCAACAAACATATCTGACAATTTAGTAGTTGTAGTGTAATCATTATTACTGTTTCAGATGTGCTTCACAAGGTTGACATCATTAGGGAGTTATGTTACAAAAACTTCAGAGTGATCACATAACACAAACAAACATTACACTTAAAGAAAATAACATACTTAAGAGTTAAGAGAGTCGCAACCATATTAAACAAGGGTACTTGCAGTACTTTAATTTGTGTGATGTGGCCTGATTCAAAATGTCAAGCAATTCGATATTTTAACATATTCAACAGAAGCATCATGAGTAGAAAAACATACAATAGTCCATGAAAGTAATGCAATCGGTTACAGCTGTCACCAACAATATCATATATAAGAGTCATGGTATCTTTACTCTGCAGTCTGCACTTTTCATACTACCGTCATCATCCTTAATCCGATGGATTTTTTAATAGAGTGGATCATGATATCTCCAAATTAGCATACCTTTCACTATTCCATTACCATGCTTGTTTCTTTGACAACTGTTCGGATATTAAGCTATTAGCAATAGAGGTAAAGAACGTGTCATACATGTCTGCATGAAATTAGTTGGTCAAAAAGATGTAGAGTGTACCTTCTTTCTTTGTGAAGGTAACTGCTAGTGTTGGTTGTAGATCACGGGGTATTCATAGAGCCCACAATGAATTTATGTCATGCTTGCTGAAAAAATCAATTAACTCGAAGTCAAGCTTTTTGGCTTTGAAAGAGGGAGACAACACAATCTAAATATTTGTCTGACCATTTTCTTGTTGAAGCAGCTTCTCATATGCAAACTGAAAGGACAATGATAAAGAATCAACTTGAAGCCTTGAGGCTCAATACTAGAAATTTATAGCTCAAATACTTGAGGTATAACAAACAATCTAAAACATGTTGAAGAACAATGGAAGTGAAATAACTAATCATATAAGCAGGTTGCAAAGAATACATACAATAACGTTCATTTCATTAAAAAAGACATATAACTTACGTCGGCAATTAGGATCCTTTCTTCAAATTTAATGTAACCAAAATTAGAGATTAAAGTTAGAGATCGAGGACGGCAACACCAAATTACAGCTTCCACAACAGCTAAATAAACTGACAATTCTTGTATGTTGTGCATTTCAAGCTCAACATGGTCAAGTTCATAAGGTAGTGATCGAATCTCCTTTAGCTCCTTGCAAGAAAGTTAGTAAATTCAACTTTGTGTCAGGATTATTCTATATCATTGCTAGGGAGTAGGGACTAATTACAAATAAATAAAATACCGCAGAAACATGCATCTTCAAAACTTCGAATCCATTCTTCTTGTCCAAAAATCGCCTCAGCTGACGGAACCAAAGAGTGTTAACATTTCGTTGTGGGTGACATTATATATGTGCTTTTTGCTGCGTTACAGCCGTTACCAAAGAAGCATAGGGTTTACGATTACTATGTGCGTGAGTAAATAAAATCAAATTAGGGGCATCAATCTCAATTTGTCCCAAATCGCAGTGTGAATGCAACATCAAATTCTTCAAGGAACGACTTGACAACTTGATGTTGTTGTATTGACTCAGACTAGTCAAAAACAAATTTTCAATGAAAGGGAAGTTTAATAAAAAGTGATCAAAACCATTCGACTTCGGGATGGGATAACCGTAGTAACACACAGTTGTTAGTTTTTCGCATGAAGCACAGTTTATATGTGTTACCCCTCTTTCTCTCCAATCTACTAAGTAAAGAAAACAAAGATTCGGAGCATCAATATCTATTCTCTCAAGAGCCTCAATGTACTCAATCTCAACTTTTTGAAGATTCTGATGCCCAAAAACACAAAATCTCTTGAAACCAAAACAACAATTAAGCTTAATTTCCTCAAGAAGAGGACAATTAGTCGTCAAATACATAATCACTTCATCATGTAGAGGGACGCTTTCAAGCGCCAACAATTTCAAACACTTGAACTTGAAAACACCAACCATCAACGACGAAGGCAAAAGACATCTACAAATAGTCAAAGATGTTAATGAAGAGGTGGACGAGAGTCTGTCAGGCAAACGATAAAACGGCTGAGGCTCAACATAATTCACTCCAAATTCAATAACCAGCACCTTCACGCCTCTCCTAAGAATAAATCCAAGACACTTGTCAAGAACATATACTTCTCTATCATCCTTAAGCACCGTAACAAAGTTAAACGTGTGAACACTCACGCTTTGCATGAGAAACTTAGCCATAGTATAAGCCACATATTTGAAAAAATTCTCCCTAACATTTCTACGGTGATACGGGATTCAGACTCTACAATAGCTCTATCAATTTTACGGAAATCAAAATCCAAAATGGGGAAAGAAGCGGTTAAGTCGAACCAGTTTTTGGACAATACACCCATTCGAACAAGCTCTTTAGGGGAATCCAATAATGAGAGTATGTGGTGAATAATAAATTCAGAAAGCTGTGATATCCGATCCATTTCCATCCTAACTTACTATTAGGTGCTTCTTTTTTTTTTTTTTTTTTTTTTTTTTTAAACAAGATAATCAGAAATTTAAAATCGATTGGTTTATAGAAACAAAATAGAGTGGTACCTTGTGACTTGTGAGATGGATAGAAAGAGCTAAATTGAGGTATAAACCTTTATTTTTTCCAATTTGACTTCTGATGAGACTGAAACCCTAACTTTTTTTATATCAGTGAGAGTGGGAGTGAGCTCAAACAGCAGGACTAGTATAAAGG
The DNA here is from genome assembly GCA_030686995.1 of Artemisia argyi. Lineage (NCBI taxonomy): Eukaryota > Viridiplantae > Streptophyta > Magnoliopsida > Asterales > Asteraceae > Artemisia > Artemisia argyi. The sequence goes on along the minus strand of CM060709.1, from coordinate 222,063,310 downwards.
CGTTTGAGAATTGAGATTGGGTGTTTGGAATTGCTTATTCAATTTCAATCTTTTTACCACAAGGACCAAATGCCTCCTATTTTATTGGGGTATTGCATATTACAATGGATTAAATTTTCAAATATAACAATCACATCTTTTTCTTTAATTTTAGATGTAGGTTTTAGACATCAAAATCATTTTTCTTTGTTTATTATTTCTTTCATCCCAAATTAATAATCCACATTTCTTTTTTTTGAGATGTCCTAATTTAGTTGTATACAACCAAAGATAGATAGAGAAGTTTGTTGAGTTTATTATATTACTTTTGGTTAAAATTATTATTACAAACTTTAAAAAGAACGTTGATTAATTACATAAAAATAAAACTGTTATTCTTCAAACAAAGTAAGAAATATTAAGTAGTACGATAATAATTATGTTTTTCTAAACTTATGTGTTTTTGTCGGAAGACAATTATTTTGAAACGGAAGAAGTAGCGTACAGAGTAGGGGTAAAGCTAAATATACGCAACATATTTCTACAAATAAACAAAAGTACGCAACATACTTAATAAAGTGTCAAACGCACGCAACATATTTTCAAAAAATCGTCGATCTACGCAATATGACCTGCTGGCAGCAGGTTACCCGGTCACCTAACTTTAAAAGTTACACCTTTGGTCCCTAAACTGTTTCATATCTCGCGTACATGATCCTATTTTGGTAACGTTCGTTAAATAAGTTTTTAAAAAAACTTTTAACAATTTTTTTAAATCGAGATAAAATCTTTTTTTTAACTAAAATTTAGAAAAAACAAAGTTAAAAAAAATTAAAATTAAAATTAAAATAAAAGTTAAAATAAAAAAAATAAAAAAAATAAAAATAAAATAAAAATTAATTTTATTTAAAATTAATATTTAAAAAAAATCAAAAATTTTTTAAAAAATTAATATTTGCGAAAAAAAATTAAATTTTTTTCACAAATAGGAATTTTTTTAAAAATTAAAAAAAAGGAAAAAAGTTTTAAAAATTAACTTTTTTTAAAGTTAATATTTAAAAAAAATCAAAATTTTTTAAAAAAATTAATATTTGCGAAAAAAAAATTATTTTTTTTAAATAATAATTAATTTTTTTAAAAAATGCGTATTTTTTTTAAAAATTAATTTTTATAAAAAAAATGCGTATTTTTTTAAAAAATGGGTATTTTTAAAAAAATAATTTTTTTATAAAAATTATTTTTTTATAAAAAAATAATTTTTTATAAAAATTATTTTTTTTAAATTAATTTGTTTATAAAAAAAATTAATTTTTTTTCTCAAATATTAATTTTTTTTTAATTTTGATTTTTTTTAAATATTAACTTTAAAAAAAAATAATTTTTTATATTTTTTTTTCCTTTTTTTTATTTTTTTTTAAAATGCGTATTTATAAAAAAAATATTTTTTTTCGCAAATATTAATTTTTTTTAAAAAATTTTGATTTTTTTTTAAATATCAACTTTAAAAAAAAATTAATTTTTAAAATTTTTTTTCCTTTTTTTTTAATTTGCAAATTTTTTAACTTTTTTTTTCTAAATTTTAGTAAAAAAAACAGATTTTATCTCGATTTAAAAAAATGTTAAAAAGTTTTTTTAAAAATTTTTTTAACGACCGTTACCAAAATAGAATCATGTACGCGAGATATGAGACAGTTTAGGGACCAAATGTGTAACTTTTAAAGTTTGGTGACCTGGTAACCTGCTGCCAGTAGGTCATATTGCGTAAATCGACGTTTTTTTGAAAATATGTTGCGTACGTTTGACACTTTACTAAGTATGTTGCGTACTTGTGTTTATTTGTAAAAATATGTTACGTACCTTTAGCTTTACCCTACAGAGTAATAGTAGTGTCGATCAGTTTTCTTAAACTATATACACTATATAAATGAACTTATAATTTACGACCGGAGTATGATTATAACAAGGAGGGGAACCCGCCGCGTTGCGACGGGGGCCTCTATATCTTTTTGGAGGTGTCGCGAGATGCAGAAAACTGGATAGATGTATTACGATTAGTGTTGTTACAAAATGCTGCAAGTTTTTTTTCGCTACGGGGCTTACACTTGCAGCTATACAGTTACTTATCCTTGGACATCTACCCTGGTTACATATTTCTAGCCGTTGTTACAAAATGCTGCAAGTTTTTTTTCGGTACGGGGCTTACACTTGCAGTTATACAGCTACTTATCCTTGGACATCTACCCTGGTTACATATTTCTAGCCAGCATTATAAGGTATGTACATACGGTTTTCTTACATAGCATGTTGTAGCTTTTGTTGTGCCATTTTAGTCGTGCTTGGCCTTCTTGGTTGGTTGACTGGTGCTGGTGTCTTCTTGTTCAAGGACTGGCTGCTGTTCTGGTGTTGTGCAGACGGTCTCATCCTAAGCTGTTGGTTGTGTTTCAGTGATTTCTGGCAGAACCTGTTCATCAACACCTTCAGTGAATAACTTCTTCACAACTGTCTTTGAAGCACTCTCTGACCTGTACTCTTTCTTTTCATCTGGGTCATCAGTATGACGTGGGGGTGGGGGGTTATCTGAGCTATTGGTATCTTTGTGGCAGCCTGTTGAGGAGAATGCTTTGTTAACGCGGTTGAAGAGGAAGGTTCTTGCGTAACAGCTGGAATGTTTGGTAATGCAGGCTCTGGAGCATCAATGGCATGGTCGAGGATGAATTTTGTGTTCCCTCTACGACTACAAGGTGCTATGTGGACCGTAAAGATGTGCCTTGTGTCTTCTAGGTCTCTGATTATTGTCGGGAGTGTGTATGGATCTGGTTCGGTTATGTAGCTTAGGATTTCAGAAACTGGCATGACCAGTGAGTTTGCTTGTGGGCTAAAACAGGTGACGATGATACTGCCGGTGCTGTCTTCAAGGATTGCCTTAAAGTTGTAGCTGTTCAGAGAAACACATTATATGTATTTTATTCGTCTTTATTGGTGGTGCATCAAGTATGTATTGAATGGGGTTTACTTACGTGTAATTTGGTGCTAGGCGAACTCCTGGGGGCTGACAATGTGGGTGTGGCCATCCATCTGCTATTTTCATTTGACATGTGCGGCACCGATTGTAGTACCATCCCTGAGTCTCGTCAATGCTTGTGATGACTGCCTCTATCACAAATGGTTTCAGCTGTTGCAAGGACGTTGTTGTATTAGGCCGTTTTTATGTGAAAAGTAAATGTAGTCACTGTGATACTTACCGTGTTTGTTTCAGGTTTTACTTCAAGCAAAGTTCTTATTGTTATATGGGCGCTTTGTGTCCTCTTCGTTAACATTTGGTTCAGTTGAAGGTGGTGGCAGTGGTGGGAGTGGACCCATGTATTCCTGGTACCTGGTTTGAATACATAGCAGCGTGAGCAATTATGAGCGTGCATGTGGTTAAGGGGACGGGTGTAGGGTTTTCATCATGGATGACTTACAGTGCTCTTATGGTATCTATCTCGGGTATTTCTGGGTTCAGATAGTAATATGTTGCAAAACACGCACGCCATCCATGTCATGGGGCTGCTGAGTAAGTGCAGCTGTATGGGATGCATGAGAAGAGGTCGCAGACAACAGTGGAACAACCGGTTCGACAGGAAGTTCTCGTGAAGATCCAGGGTGAAACATGGGATGGGAGTCATGTACCGTTGGCGGCGTGGCCGGTGGCTGGACGTTGTCTCTCCATGGTCTTTGTGAGGGCCTTTGGTCTGAAAATAGAGGAAACAGGAAAAATTAGGCATGACGTGCTCACCTAGAAAATCCTCATGCATTCTACGACGCCTTTTTCGTGATGTGTCTGCACGGTTGTAAATGGGAACGATTTATAAACTTTAGCCAGCAATAACGACAATTTATATGACCAACCAGCTCACCTGTTGATGATGACTCTCCAAGGCCCAATCCGTGTACGCCGTTGTGACACCATTCGACACCATCATGGTCAATAGTGTTAGCATATCTGATAAGACCAGCCCCAAAATCCAACATAAGCGGACCACCGTGGATGTCCTGATAGCCTGCAAACAACAATAACGGCAAGTGATAAGAGAACAATCACAATATGATGGCATATCCGTAGCTGCACCTTGGACATGTAACTAACAACACAGCATGACAAATGGAAGACACCAGGTGATATACTAACCATGGGATGAAGGCTGGGCCACAACATCGGGATGAGACGCCGCTGACACACATGGAAACCCAGGGGCCAACGCGGAGGGAGCCCGTTCACATGTGGGAATGGGGCTGACAGCATGTGGCATGGAACCTGCTGATACATGGCACTGCAAGACAGAGAGTTAGAAACCAATAAACGAATACATGATAAAAGCAGCGAGGGTACATGTAAAAGCTGTTGAGGCAATAACCTGGTGCAGCTGGTTCAACATGGATGGACCCTCATTGGCAACAGGTACAGATGGCACTATAAGAAGCATAAAGAACTGATATACACAATGTCCGACTATGCATAACAGGAACGCATAAGACGCACAACAAACCTGGGAGCGCAACCACCAGGTCTATATCACCACGCGTCTTCTTTCGTGAACGTGCACGACCAACATGCTCCAAGACCACTCGTTGTCGTTTATAACTGGATCCATCACATTCAGGTAATGCGACATCTCCATGGACGACACGTGCATGTCGTTCCATGGGCAAATTTGTTTCCAATGGATTTTCTAAAGATTAATGAGCACCATTGGGACCAATATGTTGGGCAGGCAAGTGTGTTGGACATGGCACATGTTCAGGGAACGGATCGTTTTGTGATTTCATTGGCAGACTATTGTAATCATAACAAAAGCATAACACCAACAAAAATATACCAAAGGGACACACAAAGAGACACAACAATGGAACATAATCCATGGCACACAACACCATGATACATCAAAAGGAGTTAGTAAACACTCACAAAGTAGCTGAAGACAGTAAACATAAAAACCAAACATGCAACCAATAGAAATACAAACCGCACAACTACATCCCTCCCTAATAAACATGCAGCTAACGTAAATGCATCTGAAGATAAAAAAACATGTCAACATAACATATTAAGCTAAATGCGTACCACATATATGCCAGCAGATAAGAAGAACTTAAATCAAACAATCTATCGAAATATGAACCGAATTTGAAAGTTTGATCCTAGCCTTTTGCAAAAGGCAAAAACCTCATAAGTTTTGATCCTTTAATTTTAAGAAAATCACATTATAAGTTATAAATACTAAAACAATTATTTGCGCATAGCGGTGAGGATGTATAATAGCGTTAATTTATGTGTGCAATTCTTTTTATGTATATATGAGTGTTGAGTAAGTGAAATTCAAGAAAGTTAATGGTTTAAACTCAAATAAAGTATTTAAATATTTAATAAATCGCACTTTTATAAATAGGGGTATTTTATTCTAATTAAGGCTATGTGTTGGCGCTGAGTTTTTTGGAGCTTTTTGAGGCTTTGACCGATGAGCAATGAGCTTTTTTATTTTTATTGTTTGTTTGGAAAATGAGCGGTGAGCTTTGCTATTTTTTAGAAAAGCTCATTTTTTCAATGTTTCTTTAAGAAGCTGTGATTGGTGAGCTGTGAGCTGTGACTACTGAGCTACAGCTCACTACTACTTTTACCAAACACAATCTAAGCAGATCTATTTTCATCATAAATAGATAGCAATCTTCAACATTTTAAAAATTTTGTAGCCCATAAAATTAAAATCTTTAGTAACCAATCTTGAACATATAATTCCTAAAAAAAGGGATCTCAAACACTCAATCACTAACTCATATGGAAAGACATTATCAATGCGCAACATTTTCAAAAACTTGAACTTGCCAACATCAACCATTAGGACGTCCATAATAGGGACAATTTGGACGCGTTTTAGTCCGAGGTGGCAACCACGGATGCGTCTTGGGTTATTATAACTATCAAGGTGGGCACATCTTCTAGCTTAAAAAATGGAGACTCGGTCTAAAGTTCGACCGAGTTGTGGGTATGTGTTGTGTAAAGTGTTTAACAGCAAAAATGGCGTCTTCAACAACAAAATGGCGTTTTGTGTTGCGTGTTTTTAAACCATTAAGGTGGCATTTGGTATGGGGGTTTGATTTGAAGGGATTAGACTCAAAGTAAAAAAGTAATGTTTGTTTTGTATCTTGGGTTTTAAAATCTGGTCTCACGCATCTGTTAGAGGGGTTCCACAATTCCCAAGGAGGACCCAAGGTTTGCTCTTTGTTAGTTTGTCATTTCTTTTTGTTTTTCACTCTTTTTTTTCTTCATGTAATAAAGATTTTTTTTTTGTTTTTTTTCATGTAAGAAAGAAAAAAAGTCACATGTTTAATATGATTAATTTAATACTAAATTTTTTATAAAACAATAATTTAATAAATTTATAAAATATTTTCTCTTTTTACATTAAATTCAAATTTAAATCATAACCCAAAATCAAATCAAAATAAAAATCCTAATCCTAAACCCTTTTATAAACCAAACGGGTAAAAGTATGGTAGAAAATGTTTTTTTTTTTTTTTTTTTTTTTTTTTTTTTTTTTTAATTTTTTTTAAATTTTTTTTTTTTAATTACATAACTTTCAATATGTTGTCTTACAGTTTTAGCCCCTAAACTTTAGAAAAGCGGTATGGTTAATCACAATTGTAAAAAAAATGTATACTTAATTTAATATTTTTTAATTATTAATAAAATTTTAATTTTAGTGTTTAAAAAACTGAAAAAAAAAAAAAAAAAAAAAAAAAAAAAAAAAAAAAAAAAAAAAGACCACCGGCTTATTAGACTAATATGTCTTTTGTTTTCTCCAAAGAAGAGCTTCTAGCTTCTTTTATGACGTTCGACGAACTGTTTGCCACTTTCGACGACGGGTCTGTAACTCCGGCGACATTTGACTTTGGAATCAATTCGTGGGTTTGAAAAAGAACAAAGATCTTGTAATTGTGGATTTATCCATTTCTCTTGAAGAACAATAAGAGGTTGTAAACAATCTCTCTTTTCATAAAATCATTTTATACTACATCTTATCAATAAGAGGTGGGAAAAGAGGAAGAGGGTTTTACCTGAAGTTGATTGTAGAGAGAAAGCTGAGTTAGCGTTGATGTTATAGTGGTGGCCGCGGTTATGGGGCTTTCTTATTACACTTAATATTAAGGACAAAGGAAACTCACACTTACATACAATCATCATATTTACATATTATATGAGCGTATGGAGTTGATAAAATCGCCAGAATTGGAGATGGTCAAAGTAGCCTTTTATCTCAGTCGTGGGTCTTCCTCTTGGGTTTAATTCGTCACCAGTAAATCATGTTTGAATAGAGGTCATAATAGATATGGAAGGGTTGCATAAGGTAACCAGTGAATGATAAATGTCGTTTCCGACATCAATTATCCGATTATTCGAAGAATTAACATTTATTGGCATTGTGCAACGTAAAAAGAAAAAACAAACGCATTTTTTTATTTCCGTTTTCCACCTTCAAATATAAGAGGAAAAAACAAATCTATCATTTCCTCTTCCAGACAAAGTGAAAATAAAGTGCTCTTAAAAATAAAAATCGCAAAGACACAAATCCAACAAGAACAAGTAAAACCAGCAAGGTATAGTAGCAGCTCAAAAGAACTCAAAGAAAAATATTAAGCAAACACTTTTAATGTAGAAAAGCCCCATAGATATTGAGTCATCACATCATTACCAATATTCAACGGGTGAGTACATACTAAAAGATTAAAAAGCGGAATATTTAACAAAAGGTCCAATGCAACATGTGCATACTTTGGAACTGATCGATTTCCCCAAGACACAAAAACCAGATCTTTACTAGTACTCTGCACATATGCATACTTCCTTCCATACGTTTGACATTCATTATCCTGCTTCTTGGATAGCTGTTTGAATATTAAGGAATGTGTTACGCATTTGTACCTTTAATTAGCTGATACAAAAACATACTTAAGAAAAGAAATATAGGGTACCTTCTTCCTTTATAATAGTGATTGTTTGTCTGGATCCGTCACGAGGTAACGCTGTCAACAATGAAGTCAAGTCACTGAAGTGCTTCTTGGCTATGGAAGAGGACGATATCACAAACTGAATGTTAGTGTGGACTGGGTCTTCTTGTTGAATTAGCTTCTCATATGTAAACTGCGAAAATAAATGAACAAGGTCATTAAAGACAAATAGTAATAGCCGTCCAAAACATATGATTTAGTAACATTTTTAATTAATTACAGCCTATAAAGAGAATCTGAACCATGTTGAAATGCAAAGCAAATGAAAAATCGATCCTTTTGTGCGGTTCCATAAACAACATATGAATCTCACCTTGACAAGACGGCTCCATTCTTCAAAATTAATAGAAGGAAAGTTTGATTCTATAGTTAGAGATCGAGGTCTGCAACACCAGAGTACACCATCCACAACAGCTAAATAAATTGATAATTCTTTTATGATATCTGGTTCTAGCTCAACGTGTTCGAGCTCAAAAGGCTGCCCTTGAATCAACTTTAGTTCCTCAACATTGAAGAGATGCTATAAAAGACAAAGTAAATACATCATTGCGTTAAGATTATTTTATATAAGAGCTTGAGAGCAAGTACAAACACATAAATGACTCAGTGGAAAAAAATTAATGTGGGTAGATACAATACCGCGCTAAGACACAACTTCAGCTCTTTGAATCCAACTTTCTTGCTCAAAAACTGCCTCAATTTCTGGAACCAAAGATTGTCAACGAATTCAGAAGGATAACATTCCATACGTGCTTTTGAAACTACTGACTCCCTTTCCACAGGAAACGGAGGATGTGCATGACCTTTGTAATCAAATGAAAGCAAATTAGGAGTATTGATATCAAGTTCATCCAAATCACACTCTGAATGTAGCACAAACGTTCTCAAGGAATGACTTGACAGCTTCAGGCTCTTGCATAACTGAGGTAGATCCAAAAACAGAGTTTCAAGGTAGGGGAAGTTGGATAAAAAGTCAGAGTCAGATAACCCTTTCCGTGTTAGAAAGGGATTCCCATAATAGTAGACAGTTGTTAGCTTTTTGCATGAAGCCACATTCAAACATGGGGCCTCTACCCCACCCGAACCCATTAATAGAAGAAAACATAGGTTTGGAGCATCAATGGATACCCTCTTAAGTCCATGATTATAGCAAAACTCAACAGTTTGAAGATTTTGAAGTCCATAAACACAAAATTTCTTTAAACCCCTGCAAAATTCAACAATGAATTCCTCAAGAAGAGGGCAACTAGTGGTCAGACGCTTAATCATTTTCTCGTCTATAGGGACATTTTCTAGTCGTAAATGCTTCAAAGACTTGAACTCGATAGCATCAACCATCAAAGACGAAGGCAACTCACACTCACGCAGCGTCAAAGATGTTAATGAAGAGGCAGATAAGAGTTTGTTAGACACACGGTACTTCAGTGCAGATGAAGGCAGAAAAATCACACTCTGTCCGTCAATCACCAACACCTGCACACCTTTCATAAGAATTAACTCAAGGCATCTGTCAACAATGTTTACTTCTGAAGGACCCTGAACTGACGCAATGAGTTTGAATGTGTGCACGCTGACATTTTGTTGGCAGTATCTGGAAGTGGTATAGTCAACATACTTGAAAAAGCTATCCATCACATATCGATTACATTCGTTTCGGTCGGAAGAGATATGTGATGATTTTATGACTTTCCAAAACTCATATTCATCGAAGTCCAAAATGGGGAAAGAGGCGGTAAAAGCAAACAAGTGCTTAGACAAGACGCTCATTCGAACACGGTCTTTAGGAGAATCCAAAAAAGACATGATGTGATGAATGATAAACTCGGGAACCTGCGAAATCCGATCCATTGAATCTTCTACGTTTTCAATTAGCGAACACCCAAAATACAAACTGATGTTTCTACCTAAAAAATTGCAAAAAAAACCATAAATGAAACTGAAACATACATCAATTTTAGGTATTTGATCAACCACAATTCATTTTCACTAGATATTCTTAAACATTTGGGGAAAATAAAAATGAGAACAAGTAGTAAATCTATTATCACTAACAGCTTTCAACTATATAACATTATGGGGAAAATGTGATATGAAAATGAGAAGAATAATTAAATAAATAGTCACCTATTTATTGTTGTTTTGTTGAATCAGAAATCCTTTTTTTTTTTTTCCTTTTTCTTGGAGGTGAAAACCATCGTACTTCAACTCCACTTATTCAATTGAGTATATGAACACTTTGGTTCCGCTTTATTACTTTATCAGTCCCTATATTATATGTAGAGTTCTAATGTGTTTGATATGTTGCCATGAATCACAATAGGTATGATTTTAATAGTAATGGTGGGCTCTCATGTATGAAAAATCAATAACTTGCCTTTTAAGGTATATGGAACATATGTATCATTCATTCCCATATTTAAATCTTAAATAAACACATGATTGAAATGAAAATTCATTCCCTCATTCCCATTCCGGGAAAGTACCCTTGTTGTATCAATATAAACTCAATATTTTCGGTAGACCCAATAAACTAAGGTGGCGTTTGGTTGGAGTAAATTCAAGGTAATTGATGGGAATTGAAATTAAAATTGCTTCAATTAACTTGTTTGGTTCACAATAAATATGTGGGCCTAGAAAATTTATTTGCATGATTAAGGCTAAAAGTGGGCCATTTTAATTTCCTTCCACATAGGAAGAATTTAGATTTGCTTAGAATTTTAAATAACACCTTTTATATATCTTGAACCAAACGCACCCTTAAGAGTTAATTCTTTAAATATCCTAAAAGTACAAAGTACCTACACCATATGCTCCAAAATAATCTCATTTCTCTAAATGTTCCATGGGCGAAGGTCACCCTGAAAATCTTGAGCGACTATCATATTAGTGGCACGTGTCCCAAGGTAGTTTTTTTTTTTCATAGTAAATTACAAATATATCATCACTTTCTCTATATATATTTTAACCCCTTCCTCATTCTCATCTCTCTCTCCACCCATCTCCCACCATCCCCGCCACTACATAAATCCACCACTACCCCCAAACCCCTCCTCTGCCGGCGACTGTAAAAAAACACCCAAGATGTTATAAAAACTCATATCTACATATGAATATAAAGATCTCTAAAAAAATAATAATACAAAAAAGCCTCTAAAAATTGATAAATATGAATAGATCTAGTAAAAAAAAAACTCAAAAAAGTACCTCAAAACCTTTAAAAAAACGCGAGTCAGCGGCGGCGACTATTTTTCGGTGAGTCAACAGCCACGGCTTCTGGTGCCTATAACAAAAAAAAAAAAAAAAAAAAAAAGCAAACAAATATATTAGAAACTCAGATCTAGAAATAAAAAGCAAAGAAAACCTTCAAAACTTTAGATCTATTAAGAAGCGCCACCCTCCTTCGAATTGTCATCTTTGGCGTAAACAAATTAGATATGATCATATGTTATTTTCTTCTCTGTGGGATGAGGACGAGAATATGAGTATACTTGTTTCTTATTGGGTAAATTGTACAAATTGAAATAAACACCAAAAAAAACCTCGATGGTGGCGCTTCTTTGGTGGGTTCGAAGGAGGGTGGGTTTCAGTGGTGGTGTTTTGATTCGGCGGAGGAGGGGTTTGGTGATGGTGGGTTTATGTGGTGGCGGGGATGGTGGGAGATGGGTGGAGAGAGAGAGAGAGAGAGAGAGAGAGAGAGAGAGAGAGAGAGAGAGAGAGAGAGAGAGAGAGAGAGAGAGAGAATGAGGAAGGGGTTAAAATATATATATAGAGAAAGTGACGATATATTTGTAATTTACTATGGACAAAATAAATAAATAAATAAACCACCTACCTTGGGACTTCGACGGTTTACAGAACTTTCGAGCCTCGAAACACTTTATTTTAGGAGTTATTTGCATTTTAATGTTTTTTCTGATTTTTTTGGACTTTGTTTATGTAATAACTTTTGGGTCGTTTGTCTTTTAGGACCCATTTCAATTTTGTATCTTTATTAAGAGTTCTTTTGTAATGTGGAATAATAAGTTCGAAGAAATATCAAACATCTATTTTTGGCAGTTTTCTTGCTAAGAATCCTAACAGTCGGTATTCGGTATTCTATTGAATCAACGATTATTGGTAGAATCGTTCCTCGTACTCGTGTAAATCAACAGGTCCGATTTGTGTTATCTCATTATTTGGTCTACATCACTAAGCTAAAACTTGGTAGTATATTTCTATATTGAAGTATGTAAATCATTATCATATATCAGTGTATTGGATTTCACTTACCTTTCTTGATGTCTCGATCCTATTGTTGAGTCATACATCAACATCAAGTGTTGGGCCAATTCAATGACCACTGGTTTACTAAGATTTGAACATAAAATAATCTAATTGTAGAATTAGTCCACAAATGTATATATTCAGGGAGTTATCTTCGTAGTTCTTTAGAGAAGAATAATAAGTCCCTCTACTTATTGATACGGTACTCAGTGAGTAGCGTCCATAAACCAAAAGAAGATGATGGAGTCAGTGTGATTTGATAATGTTTCACTAACTCCCTCTGATCTCCTCAACATCAAAAAACATTCTGAGAACATCAAAAAACATTCTGAGAACAAACACTTAGGAAAATATCTAAGTATCTAAATAAGTTTAGGCGATAACTTTCTTGGAAAGATAATGGAAAAACATTATTTACCAAAGAAAGTCAAAAATGGTACAAGTGTTGGTATAAAAGGATAAACAATTGTTAACATTGTCCTCTGAAGTGGGATTTGACACATTTTAAGAATATAAGAATTTCATGAAAGTTGGTAGAAGTGTACTACATGGTTTAATAAACGACACGTACCTTACGGGTATCCACCTCGATTTTAGCCTATAAAAGAGAATGTTTCAAAAAAAGTAAATGCTTATATCTTGCAATTAATGTGGAAAAAAAAGCGTTTACTCCTCTTTGAACTTAGTCTCTAACATATTTAGGGTAGTCGCCGTGGGATTAGTCGGCTCGCAATGTCGAGTCGGAAACCCATGTTACCAAAAAAAAAAAAAAAAGTTTATACTTGAACGCCTACTTTGGTTAGTGTTTAAGTTAATGATAAGATCACCATACTTTTCATTCAACTGAGATTGTTATTCCGCAAACACTTTGTAAATTCTTGATTCATTCAAATAAGAATTTAAATGTTATCTTGTTAAAATTGTGTTTCTTACTTATGTTTTAAATTACATCAAGTGCTATATAAGTGTTCATAAAACTTAAAGTCTATCTCAAACAAACACTTTAAAAGGAACAACTAATAAGCACGTGGTAAATATGGCGGTTTTAGTCAAATGAACCCTAAAAATGTGTAAGAAAATAAAATGTAAAGAATATGCAACACTTAATTTGATAGTTTGTACTTTGTAGTAACAAACATGTTAATTAAAATTTGATTGAGATCCTCTATAGTTCAATTTGAACATGATATGTCATGTTAGTGTTATTTTGAGTTAGATTTTAAATTCAATTCAAATAAAAATGACACATTAAAAGGCCCACATTTTTTCTCTTCTCACAAAACATCAACATGACCTGCTATGTTCAATTTTAACTTTAGAGAATCTCAATCCATTAAATTATGCATTTAAAAAGAACATATATGGAGTATTATTTTTTATTTATTGTGTTTAGAGTTTCATATGTAAATAAAGCACTCCAACAAAACAAAAACATTATGTGAAGCAAAAGTAGTAAAGGAACATATATACATTATCATAATTCAAAGCCATCAAACATTCAAAAAGACCTATGAATGAAAGGTTAAATGGAACTTGTTCATATATATGATTCCTCCAAAACACAAACCCAAATTCTTTACTAGTACTCTTCAATTTTCATGCTAACTGATACTAATTCTTTATCCAATGCATCATGAAATCTCCCTGTTTGCAAACCTCTTGACTATAAGGTAAACTGCTCGCCTTGGACGACTGTTTGGATAGTATCATAGTAACATGTGAGGTAAAGAATGTGTTAAACATTTGTACTTTTTTTTTTTTTTTTTTTTTTTTAAAGAAAAGGTACCTTCTTCCTTCATAAAGGTTATTGTTTCTCCTTGCAGATAACACAACGATACTGCCAAGAATGAATTCAAGTCACAGAAGCGCTTTTTGGCTTTGGAAGAGGAAGTTAGCACAATCTGAATGTTTGTTTTGCCTTGATTTTCTTGTTGAAGTAGCTTCCTATAGACTAATATAGGTATAGACAACAGATTTAAACCATGTTGAAGTCCAATGCAAGTGATATAATCAATCATCTTTCTCGGATTCTCAGAAGAGATCCAATCAAGTGTAATGAACTTTTTATCCAAGAAAGTAGATACGAGTGTTACCTTGACAATATAGTTCTAGTCTTTGACATTAGTAGGAAACTCTGATTCTAAAGTTAGTGATTGTGGACGAAAACACCAAAGTAAAGCATCAACGACAGCTACATAAACTGGTAACTGTTTCTGATGTGGGATTCTAGCTCAATGTGCTCGAGTTGAAAAGGCGGTGACTGAATCATCTTCAGTTTGTCAACATCCATAAGAACTTATTAGACAATTAATAAATTTATTCAAACGCAACTGTGCTATGTAATTGAAGTATTGTATGTCATTTGCCTGGGTCTAATTGAGTACAAAAAACATAACTGACTAATCAGATAAATGATTTTGAGTAAACACAATATCGGGCTAATAGATAACTTTAGCTCTTTGAAATGGCTATTCTTGTCCAAAAATGGCTATCCTTATGCTGCCAACACTTAGGAAATATAAAGACTCTAGAAAGGCCTCTCAGTTGACTTCCTTATTTTTGAAAACCTGACTTTTCATTATTTAGCAACCCAAAAGACTAAGAATTTTTAAATGTGATTGTTTCTGGAAGCTTTTTGATTTGCTGCATCAAAACATGTCTAAACACGCCCTTCAGCACGACCCAACACTTGCCACATACCCAACCGAGATATGGAAACGACCCAACTACAATCTTAACCAAGACCCATAACCACAACAATCTACAATATTTCCTTCTAACCATGACTACAACAATCTGACAAAGAACCGAACCACAATCAGACAAACACAATGACCCTCACCTGAGCACAAACATCGACCATGACCAAAATCACTTAACATCAAAAACTGAACCACGGCCGCATCAGATCTACCTGTACCCGAACCTTACTCGAACCTCGAGCCATACCATACCCGAACAAGATCTACCTCAAACCGAAACTCGAACTGCACCACTGGCACCATATCCGAACCTTGATCAAACTTTGAAACACAAACTGAACCTCGACCCATCCTTGAACCACAACCTGAACCTGACGTAATAAATGACCACCGCCTCGACACCAGCATACCACCTCATCCACATCAAGACCCTACCGATCTGAACCACAACCCCATCACTACCTGAACGGCTGAACCTGCTGGAAATTAGCAACCAGCCCCTGATCTTGAAAAATACTCCATCTCTCCTAACTACATGACTCTATCACTATTAAACACTGGAAAACGACCCCACAAAACGGAAAAAAGACAGACAGAATGATGCTTAGGCAACGAGTGAAAAACGGCATGTGAAAACGAAAATGAAAGGCCATATGTAGTTATGTACATAGAAGACAAGACTATACTCGCTCCAGACCGGCGGCCGAAGCCAACAGCAGCAAAAGTAGGGTGGCGGCTGTGTTTAGTTTTAGGGTTTTTAGAGAAAGAAGAGAGAACTTTTAGATCAATATTCAAAACCATCACTACATACTTATAGAACGAAAAGGAATATCTACTAGGATAAATTATTTCATCATACTCAAGAGTTAATCATGCATAGAAAAACATACAAGAGCCCATGATATATTATATGCAGTGTGTCCATCTCCAGCTCTTCATTAACTATCAAATATCATCGGATATAAACCATGTGTCCGAGAATTCACGAGGACAGTCGACATTAATCAACCATCAAGTAAAAGATTTTACGATGCAAGAATGAAGAATAATTTATAACATACAGTTATTCAGTCGTAAAATTAACTTTTTGGTATCAAAGACATAATAATACTTATCAGCGGTTTCAACTTGTTCAAATTTATTAGTTGTCTCTAGTTTCTGCAATTGAATACTTTGCACTTTTCATGCTAACTCATAAAATCCTTAATCCAATGCATCATGAAATATTCATGTTTGAAAAACCTTTGGACTATTCAATTATCCTGCTCTTCAAAGACACCTGTTTGGATAAACACGTGAGGTCAAAAATGTATTATACATGTCTATTAAAATTAGTGGGTTAAAAAATAAAATATACCTTCTTCCTTTATAAAGGTAACTCTTTCTCCTTGTTGATAATGTGGTAATGATGTCAATAAAGTGTTCAAGTTATTGAAGTGCTCTTTGGATTTGGAAGACGAAAATATTACGATCTGAATATTAGTACGGCCTTGACCTTCTTGTTGCAATAGCGTCTCATATGTAAACTGGGAAAGAAATAAATAGTATATCACTTAAATATGGCCACAAAACAGAAATAAAGGGTAATGAATATGTCATAAAAGAAAATACATGTGATCGTTACCTTCACAATATGAATCCAATCTTCAAAATCAGTAGAAGGAAAGTTTAATCCTAAAGTTAGAGATTGAGGACGACAACACCAAAGTATAGCATCCACAACAACTACATAAACCGATGAATCTTTTATGTTGTCCCATTCTAGCTCAATTTGCTCGAGTTCATAAGGCGGTGACTGGATCACCTTCAGTAGCTCAACATCTACATGACCCTATAAGACAAGACCATCCGTAAATACAACTTTGTTAAGGCATTATTCTATATCAATATTTAGAACAGAGTAAAAACACATAAAATGACTCATCAAATAAATGAGTCTGGTTAAATAAAATACCGAAAATGCACTGATGCACAACTTCAACTCTTTGAATCTAATCTTTTTGTCCAAAAAGCGCCTCAAGTTTTGAAACCAAAAAGTGTCAATAGAATCTTCAGGGCAACATTCCATACGCGCTTTTGAATGAACTGAATTCGTGACCAAAGGACCAGGATTATCTGAATATGCTTTGTAATTAAACAGAAGCAAATTGGGGCTATTGATATCAATATCTTCCAAGTCACAATCTGTATGTAGTGCAAACATCCTCAAAGAATGACTTGACAACTTCAACTTGATGCATGCATCAGGAATATCCAAAAACAAAGTTTCAAGGAAGGGAAAGCTGGATAACAAGTCAGCAAAACCATTTGATGTCGGTGAGGGATACCCTAAATAAGACAATGTCGTTAGTTTTTGGCACGAATCCACATTCACAGACGGTGCCCCTCTTCCTTCCAAATCCATTAAGACAAGATGGCATATATTTGGAGCTTCAATATCTATCCTCTCAAGTTCACCCTTAAAGCAAATATCAACTAGTTGAAGATGTTGAAGCCCATAAACACAAAATCTCTTGAAACCATAGCAAAATTCAACAATTAACTCCTCAAGAAGAGGGCAACCGATGATTAGACGCTTGATCACATCCTCATTTAGAGGGACGCTGTCAAGGTGCAACCTCTTCAAAGACTTGAAGTTGATAACATCAGCCATCATGGACAAAGGCAACTCACACTTATATAACACCAAAGATGTTAATGAAGACGCAGATAAAAGTTTGTTCGGCATACGGTACATTTGTAGAGGTTGCGGCACATCAAGTATATCAACCCTCAACACCTTTACGCCTTTCTTAAGAATTGATTCAAGCCATCTGTCAATGACATCTAGTTGTGTAGAATCCTGGAGGGGTGTAACGAGGTTGAATGTGTGTACACCAACATTTTGCTCACAACATCTGGATATAGTATACTCAACATACTTGAAAAAAGATCTGGTATCATTATCATTGTCGGTTTCAGAAGGGGTCGTTGATAATTTTACGAAATTGCGGAAATTAAAATCCAAAATGGGGAAAGAAGCCGTAAGAGCAAACCATTTTTTCGATAATACGCTACATCGAACAAGATCTTTAGGAGAATCCAAATATGAAAGTATGTGGTGAACAATAAATTCAGGAAGCTCTGAAATCCAATCCGGTGTGTCCTCCTCCATCTCCATCCAAATTCTAATTTTTAACAACAATCAACTGCTGCTTTAATTCCCCTAAAAAGACATGGAATTTGCACAATTATTCAACTTCTATATCTTTGGCTTGAGAAAAAAAAAATAGTTTAGCAGCATAAAAAAATTTGACTAAAAAGTTTACTACTGTACATATATTTATGTGATTTGTTCTAAAACAAAGATCATTAATTAATATGAAATGGATTCAGATTAGAAACAACTAAATTACTAACCTTTAATCGTTTTGCTAGCTGATAGGAAACCCTTTCTTTTTCGAGTATCCATTTTCACTCACTTTGAGAGAGTTTTACTCCATATTTGTTAGGTAGACATATGTTCGTGTTAATTTATTGATTTTGTAGGTCGGATCCGGTGGGTATTAACTTCACTTTAAACATGATCCGACATTTATTAAGACTACACAGAGTGGCCGTGACAAAGGCTCGGTGACATGCCTTGTCACGCGCCACCTCCAAAACACAAGGCAAGGTCACGGCAATTTTGTGCAAAGTATGGTAACCAACCCCGAGTCACTACAAACAAAAGGATTTTTGGGGACGGGAAAATTGTTTGTGACGACATAGTCGTCACCAAATTGCTATGGGCCCAACCTTTTTCAACCTCAGATTTTAGTCAAAACGAGCGGAGGAACCCGCGCGTTGCTGCGGAAATGCCGTGCTATTTATTTTTTATTTTTTTACATCTTAGGGCTTAGGGACTAAATTGCAAAAGACTATTATTGCTTCCACTGTGGCACTTTAAATGAATTTTGTTAATAGATTTTTCAAATCTTGTCAAAAATGTATTTTCATGAAAATTTTTAATAATCAAAATATCATTTTTTTTTCCAAATATTACAAAAAAAATGAAAATTTTTAATAATCAAAATATCATTTTTTTTTTCTTCCAAATATTACACAAAAAAAAAAAAAAAAAAAAAAAAAAAAAAAAATGGTACAGTACCGATGCTACAGTACCTATGCTACAGTACCCCCACACACAAAATCACTGTTTCGTCCACTGTAGCAAGTACTATAGCTGCTACAGTGCTGCTACAGTAGAGCGTTCCCCCTTTTAGTATATATAATAATTAAAAGTGGGGTCTACACAAATTAGTGACACCAATTATTTTTCATACACTTTTGGTTATTTAATCTTTATAAAAAAACAAATATTAAGTTTAGTGATTTTTATTTTATTAAAAAATATTTTTTTAATTATATTTCGTTTAATAAATAAGTTTAGTGACGATATAGTCGACACCAAATTTTTAACCCTTTAAAAATAATATTTAAAAATAACAAATAATGATTTTTAAAATAATGTTTTTTGATAAATACATTTAGTGACGACAATTTCGTCACCAAATAATAATCTGAATTTAATTATTTTTATTTTATTAAAAATACTTTTTAAAATTAATAAATTATAATTTTTGGAATAAATTTTGTTTAATCAATAAGTTTTGTGACGACATATTCGTCACCAAAATTTTATCCTTTTAAAAATAGTTTTTACAAATTTAATTATTTTAATTTTATTAAAAATACTTTTTATAAATGATTTAAAATGATATAAATAAATTCAAGTTACTTATAAATGATTAATTTTTTATTTAGATTAGTTATAAATTATTAAAATTATATTTAAATTAATAATAAATAATTTAAATTAATTATAAATTATTTAGATTAGTTATTACTGATTTAATTAATTATAAAAATAATTTGACCGGGTGTGAAGATGGTAGTTGATTGTATTTTGATCTCGAGATTATCAAACGGTTGTGATTCAGTGATTTATGCTGCAAGGTACTTAAAAAAACTTTTTAACAAGAATTAATAACCGATGATTTTTAAAATAAATATTAAGTTTAGTCACGACAATGCATTATAACAATAGCATCTCGACTCATCCGTTTAACATCTCATGTATAACAATATCATCTTGACTCATCCGTTTAACATGTCTTGTATAACGATATCATCTCAACTCATCCGCTTAACATTTCATTTATAACGATATCATCTCAACTCATCCGTTTAACATGTCTTGTATAACGATATTGATGAGGCGAAAAGTGTACCGCTTTTAAGGGGTCATTTAAGCCCGAATTCGAGATTATTTGATCAATTATTGCCCCAAAATCGTTCCTTTTGTCATTTTAGGTACTTTTGAGGAGAAATCTGAAAAAGGAGGCGTTTTGTACGTTTT
The DNA here is from genome assembly GCA_030686995.1 of Artemisia argyi. Taxonomy (NCBI): domain Eukaryota; kingdom Viridiplantae; phylum Streptophyta; class Magnoliopsida; order Asterales; family Asteraceae; genus Artemisia; species Artemisia argyi. The sequence goes on along the minus strand of CM060709.1, from coordinate 222,042,943 downwards.
TAGAGCATAAAAGTAAAGAAAACGGCAAAGTCTCAAAATTCCTTGCTGGAACATCTCATGTATAATGATATCTTTTCGACTCATCCGCTTAACATGTCTTGTATAACGATATCATCTCGACTCATCTGTTTAACATCTCATGCATAAAGATATCATCTCGACTCATCCGTTTAACATGTCTTATATAACGAATATCGTCTCGACTCATCCGTTTAACATCTCATGTATAACGATATCATCTCGACTCATCCATTTAACATCTCATGTATAACGATATCATCTCGACTCGTCCATTAAACATATCATGTATAACGATATCATATCGACTCATCCATTTAACATGTCTTGTATAACGATATCATCTCGATTCATCAATGTAACATTTCATGTATAATGATATCATCTCGACTCATCCGTTTAGCATCTTATGTATAACGTTATCATCTTGACTCATTCATTTAACATATCTTGTACAACGATCTCGACTCATTCGTTTAACATCTCATGTATAACAATATTATCTCAACTCATCCGTTTAACATGTCTTGTTCAACGATATCATCTTGACTCATCCGTTTAACATGTCTTGTATAACGAATATCATCTCGACTCATCTGTTTAACATCTCATGTATAACGATATCATCTCGACTCATCCGTTTAACATGTCTTGTATAACGATATCATCTCGACTCATCCGTTTAACATATCATGTATAACAATATCATCTCGACTCGTCCGTTTAACAGCTTATGTATAACGATATCATCTCGATTCTTGTGTTAAACATATCATGTATAACGATATCATCTCGACTCATCCGCTTAACATCTCATGTATAATGACATCTTTTCGACTCATCCGTTTAACATGTCTTGTATAACGATATCATCTCGACTCATCTGTTTAATATCTCATGTATAAAGATATCATCTCTACTCATCCGTTTAACATGTCTTGTATAACGAATATTATCTCGACTCATCCGTTTAACATCTCATGTATAACGATATCATCTCGAATCATCCGTTTAACATCTCATGTATAACGATATCATCTCGACTCGTCCATTAAACATATCATGTATAACGATATCATATCGACTCATCCGTTTAACATGTCTTGTATAATGATATCATCTCGACTCATCCGTGTAATATTTCATGTATAATGATATCATCTCGACTCATCCGTTTAACATCTTATGTATAGCGATATCATCTCGACTCATTCGTTTAACATGTCTTGTACAACGATCTCGACTCATCCGTTTGACATCTCATGTATAACAATATCATCTCGACTCATCCGTTTACATGTCTTGTTCAATGATATCTTCTTGACTCATCCCTTTAACATGTCTTGTATAACGAATATCATCTCGACTCATTCGTTTAACGTATCATGTATAACGATATCATCTCGACTCTTAACATGTCTTGTATAATGATATCGTCTCTACTCATTTATTTACTATAGTATGTATAACGATATCATATTGACTCATCTGTTTAATATCTTAACTCGTTTGTTTAACATCTCATGTATAACAATATTATCTTATGTATAATTATCTTGAAAGGTCCATTTAACATATAATGTGTAACGATATTATCTGGACTTATCCGTTTAATATCTCATGTATAATTTAAATCATTTTTGTTATAATTTAAACAATTTTTTAATCATTTACAATTAATCTATTTTTTGATCATTTATAAGTAATTTAAATTATTTTAAATAAGTTTTAATTAATTTAAATTATTTTTAAATTATTTATATATTATTTATAAGAGATAAATAGTCTAATTTAAAAAAAAATAAAAATAAACACTTAGTGACGAGATAGTCGTCACCAACCCACTATAAGACAAAACCCAAAATTTCACGAAAAGTTATATTTCCCTCCGCAAAAATTTCACTAAAAGTTTAAACCAGATCTAGATCTATATCACCAATAATTGCTAAGTCTTATTTTTTTACACAACACCAACCACACCATCCATCTCTCTCGATTTTTACACCTTCAACACTATAACCGGAAATCACCTTCAACACCATAACCGGACCCCACCACAGCCAGTTCAACACCACCATCACCCGAATCCACCACTTACACACGCACCACTGGGCACCGTGAGCCACCAAATCCACCACTAAATTAAAGGTATGGTTTTTGTTTTCTTTTATATTTAAAGGAATGTTTGTTAATCTGTTTTGTTACGTTTGGTTGTTTAACTTTTGTTTTGTTTGTGTCGGGTTAGCATCATCGCCGGCGAACCACTGTGAACCACCCGCGAACCACCACCTCTCTTTGTTCATTTGTTTTGTTTAATTAAAGGTATGTTTTTTTTTTCAAGTTTTTTTTTTTTTTTTTTTTTAAATTTTTGTTGGTTAGATGGCACCACCGTGAACCACCACCATCGAACCACCACTGCAGCAGGAACACCACCGCAACCGCACCACCACTCCAGCAGCACCACTCCCATCTCATTACCAGATCCGTCACCCGACCCTTACCGATACTTCCGTCAAATGAATCCGGTTGTAGCCGCGTTCCAAGGGAGGACGAATATGTTGTTACTCATGAAGACATTGATGATGATCAAAATGGTAATGAAAATAATAATGAAAATGATAATGAATCAGATGACTAGTATGACGAGTAGGATGTGGTATATTATTTGTATTGACATTGTTTGGTAGTATTAGCTTAAGTGGAAGAGTAGGTATGTAGTATGGTAGTGTATTATTTCTGTTGACATTGTTTGGTATTAACGAGTAGGTTTGTATTAGCTCGTATTTGTGTGAAAACGATGCCTTCATTTGGTTGTTTTGAAATGATCAAGTGGACGGATGAAGTTGAATGGTTTTGTTTCATATTTTTTGGTCACAAAACAATTTATGGGTTCAGTTTTGGTAGATTTTTCCGGACATAAATTCCGGAAATGTGGAAATGCAGCAATAGCTGCTGTTTTTTTATTATATGCAGGAAAATTTTGTGACGACTTTGTCGTTACCATTTTTCTAAAATTAATTTATAAAAAGTATATTTGTTTTATTTAGAATCGAAATATTTAAATATTGAAAAAATTTTGTGACGACTTTGTCGTCACCAGTTTTTTAAAATTTAATTTACAAAAAGTCTTTGTTTTATTTATTTTAGTTTTATGTAAAATAATTTTGTAAAATAATTTAGTTTATGTAAAATATTGGTGACGACATTGTCGTCACAAAGTTGCTATGACCCACTTATGTTTAGTCCTTGTGTTGAATATTTGCGGGCCCCTTATGTCGTCACTAATTACACTGTGTTTTGTCGTCACAAAGTTGTTTTGTGACAATAGATTGGTGACGTGAAATCCGTGACGACATATCGTCACAAACACACTTGGTGACAACAGCTAGTGTAAATTGGTGACGACTTTGTCGTCACGAAAGGTGTTTTTTATTTGTAGTGAGTTTTTCAGTTACCAATAGTATTTTTAAAATTTATTTAACAGAATGAGTACTTTCAAATTTATTTAAGATAACAAATTTAACAGAATGAGTACTCTCTTTAGCCTAAGCGGAAACCTAATCTTAATTAAACTTCAAAATGCATAATATGTGCAACTAATTTATATTTTAAGGGTTAATTACCTGTGTCATATTTATCATTTTTTGTTATTGTGTCACTTTTTTTGTTAATAAAAAAGTAACGAAAAAAAACAGCACAAGTTGCATTGTATGCCAAGTTCTCAAGTTGTTGGTAAATGCAGCATACATTACATGCACAACAATATGCATTTAGAACATACATTAAACATGACACTCCAACCATTTCTTTAGCAGCATTTAAAGCACACATTAAACATGACACTCCGACCATTTCTTAAGCTAAAGAAAAGCTACTACTTATCAAGTGCTATTGCTTAATTATTAGTTGTAAATCGAACCATTAGAATAATGCTAAATATAGACGACAATTGCCTGGAGGCTGGGCGAATTAGTCACCTCCTCAGTCCTTGTGAATTAATAATAGGTCACAAACAAACACTTCCAAATACTTATTTTAAACAGCAGTCACACAAAACAAAGTCAAACCAGCAAGTCAAAATAATAAACTTAATAAACATTAAGTGAACAATCAGTAATGAAGCAAATGCACCATAGATATAGAGTCAATAGATCTTTTATCAATATTTAAATCATCAGTACTTGATACTTAAAGCTCAAAAGGCATAATAGATATGAAAGGTTTCACTCCAACTTGTTTAAGTTACTACTCTCCAATTTGCAAACTTCTATTCTCACTGATGGCTTCTTGAGACACTGTTTCGTTATTAACTATAGATGAAAAAAAAATGTGTTACAGATGTGTACATAAGACTAGCTGATGAAAAAACAAAGAAATGCAGTGTACCTTCTTCCTTTATGAAAGTGATACTTTGTCTTGGTCCATCAAGAGGTAATGCTGTCAACAAAGAATTCAAGTTACTAAAGTGCCTTTTGGCTTTGGAAGAGGATGACAACACAATCCGAATATTAATTTGGCCTTGATCTTCTTGTTGAAGTAGCTTCTCATACGTAAACTGGAAAACAAATAACAAGATAATGCATGTAAGGGAAAATAAGTTAGTTCACTTCCTTTGCATGAAAAATTAAACACAAAACAAAACATATGCATAAATGAAAATATCTTGAAGATTGAATTCTCATCTTAGTACATTACACGTTCAAATATTCGAGAATCAGGGTGTTCTAAGAATTGAACCCTTCAACCTATTTGAATACCTGAAGATAAAATACACATACATTTTCAAACACTTAAATAAACCTGACACTATACAAGCCATGTGTCCCACTACAAGAAATAAGACATCAGGCGACGATAGTTATCCCGTCGACACAATGTCGACGGGACAAGGCAGAAAACGACAAAAAATCCGCTTGACCGAAGCCAAGTGCGTTGAATTTTTTGGATTGACATAATCCCGTCGACATGTCGACGGGAACAAATTGACCAAAATTTCCAGCCTCAATAATTGCCAAAACTTTGGCGCGAAATATCCCGCCTTTATTATCCCGTCGACATGTCGACAGGATAATATTAAAAATGAAATTACTGCGTAATTAACGTTTGGTTAGTGTTAATTACGTGTTTTGTTTATAATCCTGTCGACATGTCGATGGGATAATAAAGTGAAAATAATAATAGTGAATTAGTGGTCAATACAAATGGCGAGATTTTTTCCCGCGTGTTTTTCCCGTCGACATGTCGACGGGATTATCTCCCCAAAATACTCTCCCCCATATATACTCCACAAAAACATTCCCATCTCATTTTTTACCTATATACATTCTCACAAAAAAAATTTCGTCTCATTTTACACATCGATTCTTGATTCTCACAAATAAGTCAATCGTCAATTCTTACAAGACACACATGACTTGGCGTGGTTGCACTGTTGAAGAGGAGTACTCTAAAATCTTGTCACACGAGCTCCTCTTTAATGAAGTTATGTTAACTTTTGGTCATGCAGTTTATGAGGAATATGGTGATTTTAAGGATGCTGAACCGTGGATGAGAGACAAGATTATCGAATGGTGTAGGAAAAAGCCGTACTACAAAGAGTACATGGACGAGCTAGATGCTGCTGAAGCTCAAGCTGTTGCTGAAGCTCAAATTGTTGCTGTTGGAGGTGACGACGAAGCTGAAAGTACGTTGGAAACAAAACTTGATAATCTGGGAAATAGGATCACAAATCTTGAAGCTACGTTTGCACATATCAAGGAAATGAGAGCAAGGAAGGGAAAAGATGGTGCGAGTTCGAGTAAAGCGGGAAGTAGCCGCAAAAAAAAAAAATAAACGGGTTGTTTCGTTTGATCTGTTCTTTTGGTTGTCGAGTTGTTTAGTTTGAGTTGTTTCGTTTGGTTGTCGAGTTGTTTAGTTTGAGTTGTTTCCTTTGGTTGTCGAGTGGTTTAGTTTGTTTGTCGAGTTGTTTAGTTTGAGTCTGTATGAAAATGCATGTGGTTGAGAACTCTTGCTTGTTTTAAATAAACAGTTTGCCTTTGTGTTTGATAATTATTGCTCCTTCAGTTATATTATTTGTGCGTACGAATTTAAAATATAAATGATGTTCAACATTAGTTAACAAAACAACAACAACATTTTATTAAACAACAATAATAACAATAACAGCAAACAACATCAACAACAACAAACAACATCATTTTATTAAACAACAACAATAACATCAACAACAACAGCAAACAACATCAACAACAACAAACAACATCAACAACAACAACAACAATAACAGCAAACAACAACAAACAACATCAACAACAACAACAACGTACAACAACGATAACAGCAACAACAACGATAACAGTTCTACATATGAAATTTATCCATGTCACTTAAAAGGTCACGGAGTATTGCATCCGACTGACATGCGTGGTCGTGGTTGGGATACGTTGCCATGTCAAGTTTTGCCTCCAGCATCCTTAATTTTGTCTCTAACACGTTTTTTGTGCCTCCAACACCTGTTTTTGTGCCTCGAGCATGTTTATTCTAAGATTTTTTTCATGACACTTTGAGCACCTTGTTGGAGCAGATCCAGAACCGCTTGATGTTGAAGCTCCAAGAGAACCGATCATCATTTTGGCGAGTCGTTCCTCCTTCCATAAAAAAAATCACATCCATGGTCTTTTGTCCCAGGCTGTTAAAGAGTAAAAACTATTATTTTTAACAACTAACCAAATTATTTATATAATACACGAAAAAGTATGTAATTGTTCACCCGCGAGAAAGGACACGCATAGTATAGTTTACCACGGGAGTAAGATTTACACGATTCTCGCAGAATCACGTCTCATCGTTCACAAGGACAAGGAAAAGCTTCAAATTCTGCCATCTTCTTCACCATGATAACAGTGTATGTTTGTGGTTGTGAGGTTGAGTGGTTGTGAGTGGTGGAATCGTGACCGGGGTGGCCCGATCTACAAGTTGAGGTGATAAAAGGTGGTGGCCGGAAAAAGATTCCGACGGCCGGAAACTGATGGTGTCGCCGGAAAACGAAAACTACTAGAGTGTGTGTGAGAGAGAGAGAGATAGTAAGATGAGTGTGTGTGTGTGTGTGTGTGTGTGTGTGTGTGTGTGTGTGTGTGTGTTTTTATTGAGAGGATGAGTTGTTAGGTAGGGAAAACCATGCTCGTTCGTTTAACATCTCGTGTATAACCATTGCATCTTGACTCGTTCGTTTAACATCTCTTGTATAACCATAGTCGTTCGTTTAACATCTCGTGTCAAAAAGAAAAACAACAAAAAACCAAATTTAAAATTAGTGATAGCTTCTATTTAATAGATTCTATTTTTTTTTTAATTTTCCTTTTAGCTTATTAATAAGCAATTTCATCATTTTCATAATTTTCTTAATTTCCTGTCACCTTAAAGTATTTTCAATAATTTTCTTTTATCAATAATATCTGACGGTTTATCCCCAATCACATCTCGAATCGTTCGTTTAACATCTCATGTAGAACCATAGAATCTCGACTCGTCTGTCTAACATCTCGTGTATAACCATAGCATCTCGACTCGTTCGTTTAACATCTCGTGTATAACCATACCATCTCGAGTCGTTCGTTTAACATCTCATGTAGAACCATAGAATCTCGACTCGTCTGTCTAACATCTCGTGTATAACCATAACATCTCGACTCGTTCGTTTAACATCTCGTGTATAACCATACCATCTCGGGTCGTTCGTTTAACATCTCATGTACAACCATAGCATCTCGACTCGTTCGTTTAACATCTTGTGTATAACCATACCATCTCGAGTCGTTCATTTAACATCTCATGTACAACCATAGAATCTCGACTCGTCTGTCTAACATCTCGTGTATAACCATAGCATCTCGACTCGTTCGTTTAACATCTCGTGTATAACCATACCATCTCGAGTCGTTCGTTTAACATCTCGTGTATATCCATAGCAAGACTTGAATTTTGACCGGTTGTGATCTCGATGTTATCTAATTATTATTTATTTTATAAAAGTATTTATAATAAATATTTTTTTAATTATATTATAAGTAATTAATTTTGAATTTAACTAGTTATTTTTTAATTTTATAAAACTATTTTTTAAATATATATATATATTTTTTTAATTTTAAAAAAGTATTTGTAATAAATAAAATTTTTAAAAATTATATTAAAAATAATTAATATTAAATTTAACTAGTTTTTTTAAGTTATAAAACTATTTTTTTATAAAAAGTTTCTTAATATATATTTTATTTTATAAAAGCATTTATAATTAATTCCTTTTTCTTATAAAAGCATTTTATTTTATCTTATACCGTCGACATGTCGACGGGATAAGAAAGCGCCAAAATTTCGTGAAAAATTCATTTATCCCGCCAAATGCTAAACGACAAATTATGTTAACGATCCCGTCGACATGTCGACGGGATAAGAAAAAGATATACCAAAACCAGATTTGGTCAAACACTTAGAAAAAAAACGCAAAAACAACACCCCCTTCCTCCGGCGATTATTGACCCACCACTGCACCATCTCCGACGCCACACCAATACCACCATCTCCGACACTACTACCACCACCACCACCACATTGTACCCCGCCAACACCACCATCTCCGACACCACAGCTCCACCACCACAGTCCAACACCACACACTAGCACCACTGTGCACCTCCCCCCCCCCCCCCCCTCCTCATATACTTAATTCTTCCTCAACCCCTCCTTTGTTTAATTCTTCTTCTTCCCCAACCCTCCTTTCTTCAACAACAGCAGGTAAAGAATTTTTATAATTTTTGTTATTATTATTAATTTAATTGTTATTATTATTGTTTATTTTTGTTATAATTATTGTTAATTTATTTTTTGTTTATTAATTTTTTAATTTAATTGTTATTAATTTTGACAGCAGGTAAAGAGGGTGAGAGCCGAGAGCGAGAGCCGAGGGTGAGAGCCGAGACAACCAATACAACAGGTAATGTACCTCATTTTATTTTTTTTATTAACTTTTGGTATCCCGACGACATGTCGCCGACAACAGTTTTTTGTTTAAACTTTTTGATATATTAATTTGCTATGTTTTATTATAGTCCGAACCCAAGACGAGACCACAGCCGAGACCACAGCTTAGCCATAGCCGAGTCCACAGCTGATACAGGAGCCGAGACAGTATGTATTCTTTTTTTTTTTTTTTTTTTTTTTTTTTTTTTTTTTTCATTTTTATGCTTTGTTGTATTTTCGTATCCCGTAGCGTTTGTATACTAGGTTTTGATATAAAATGGATTGTTGCGGATTGTGAAATGTGATTAAGTAATAGCTTACGGATTAAGTATTAAGTAGGATATTGCGTATGGTAATTAGTTGTTTGGTTTTTTTTTAACGACACAACCAAGGTCGGTTGTGCTCATTGTGTACCCACGGTGCAAATAGCACCTTGGGGGACTTGGTATTGAACTAGCCGTAGGATATTGCTTGTTTGGTTAATAACTATATAAAAAATAGTTTCGGCTTATATAACGGGCTTATGGCTTGTTTGGTTTTCGGCTTATGTTTCATAAGCTAAATTTTTATGGCTTATTTTGAAACTTTTCACCTTACATAGTTTCAAAATAAGTCACAAAAAATAAGCTTATGAAACATAAGCTGAAAACCAAATAAGCCGTAAGCCCGTTATATAAGCCTAAACACACAACCCCTTAGATATATTTGATATTCTTTCTATTAATTGTTTGGTTTTCGGCTTAGTATTCATAATAGTTTCAAAAATAAGTCACAAAAAATAAGTTTCAAAATAAACAAAATAGTTTTTACATAAATTTATATAAACAAAGCCGAAAACCAAACAATTGTTTATATTCTAATTGTTTAACTTAAAATATATGCTATTAATTGTTTAACTTAAAATAGTCGATTTGTGTGTTATTGTTAGACTTATGTGAATGTTTTAGGATTTTAGGATATTAGTGATTAATTTCGGAAAGTCCTCGTCCGCAGTTAATCATCCTATAGAAAACCCGTCCGAAATTAATTTATTAGAAATTAATTTCGGAAAGTCCCCTGTTTGGGACTGCTTTTTGAATGTTTTGTCTCATTTAGGATATGGATGCGTATAATTGATTTACTATTTGAGATGATTTCGACAGCGTTTCTCCTTTACTCCTACGAATATGTCTTTAATGCACATATTTGGGGAGTTGAGGGGAAATGCTGCCGAAATTTTCTCAAATAGTAAATCAGTTATACGCATTCATATATGAGATGAATCATTCAAAGAGTGGGTTAGGATTGCCTTCCATAGTTGCACTAGGTGAATAAAACAACTAGTAATAATTCCATAGTTATATGTTTTTATGTGTCGATTATTTTGAATGTGTAATAACTAAGAGTTGAACAAAACAAAATGCAGTTATGATACTTGATAAGAGTTGGACCCGTTTAGACAGTCGTGTTTCAAGAGAGTTTTTTGATGGTCTTGCCGCATTCATTGAACATTGCAAGCCGTTATTAAATAGTTACGGAAACATAAAATGTCCATGTCGTCTTTGTTGTAATGTTCCATGGGTATCTCTCGACAAACTTAAAAGCCACATAAGCCAAAATGGGTGGGACCCAACTTATACACAATGGGTAGATCACGGTGAACCGGATCCTCTTCCTATAGAAGATAACACAACACAATGTGAGATGAGTGACATGCGTGCGTGCCTTAATGATATTATTGATATTCCTCTAAATAATGAACAAAATGAGCCAACTCCTCCAAATATTGGCGAGACAAGTAACGAGCCGACTCAAGCAACGACACCTCCTGTACGTAACGAGTATGAAGAGTTACTTGCCAGTTCCACCCAGCCTCTTTACCCGAGTTGTGACTTTATGACAACCTTGGATTTTATGTCAAAGTTTACGCATCTCAAGGTCAGCGGTAAATGGAGTGATACTTCATTTAACAATACGCTAAAATTTCTCCAGGAGGTATTTCCTCCCAGGTTAGGTTACAATCTCCCACCATCATACTCTGCTATAAAAAAAAAACATTTAAAAAGGTCGGGTTAGGGTATGAGTCGATACATGCTTGTGAAAATGATTGCTTTTTATATCGGGGGACTGGTGCCGAAGATTTGGAGTATTGTCCTGTCTGTAAAACGAGTAGATGGAAAGACAAGAACACAACGGGGAAGAAAGTTCCTAACAAGGTGTTGCGTTACTTTCCTATCATTCCTAGGCTACAACGTTTGTACAGATCTATTCATACCACAAAACATATGACTTGGCATGCTACTGGAAAGTCAACGGTAAACGGTATGATGCAACACCCGGTTGATGGTGAAGCATGGCAGAAGTTTGACAGCGGTAAATATTCGGCTTTTGCTAACGAACCGAGAAACGTTCGATTAGGGTTGGCTGCTGATGGTTTCAATCCGTTCGGCAACCTTTGTCAGACTTACAACATGTGGCCTGTTATCTTAACAACATACAACTTGCCTCTGTGGTTATGCATGAAAGAGACTACTTTGATGCTAACGTTGTTGATTCCTGGACCTAAATCACCCGCGAAGGACATTGATGTTTACTTAAGGCCTTTGATTGATGACCTTCAGAAATTATGGAAAAAACCAGGTGTCCTGACTATGGACGCTGTTACAGGCAAAGAATTCAACATGAGAGCGATGCTTTTATGGACCATCAATGATTTTCCTACTTGTAGTAGTTTGTCAGGTTGGAGTGGGCAAGGTTACTACGCATGCCCTACATGCAAAGTAGGCACTCCGGCTACGCGTATAATAAGAAAAACAGGTTATGTTGGCCATAGAAGATTCTTAAAAAAAACCATAAATGGAGGAGGGATACTACTACATTCAATGGTGCACCTGATTTTACAGATCCTCCTAAAAAAGATACTCCGGCTGATATCTTGACTCAACTTGCAATATTGCCCACACGTTTGCCGGGGAAACATCCAGATTATGGGGGTGGGAAGATAAAACGTAATACTACAACCGACCTGAACTGGACTAAACGGTCTATTTTCTACGAGCTTGAATATTGGTCTTCTCTTACTCTAAAACACAATTTGGATGTCATGCATATTGAAAAAAATGTGTTGGAGAGTATCTTGAACACTTTGTTAATGAATGAGAAATCTAAAGACACCGCCAAGGCAAGACAAGACTTGCAAGCTTTGGGCATTCGACGGGAGTTGTGGCTCGGAAACAAACAAAACGGGAAGTGCTCGAAGCCTCATGCTAAGTACTCCTTCACACCCGATAAAAGAAAACTCTTCTGTCAATACATCAAAACAGTTAAACTACCAGATGGGTTCGGATCCAAGTTCAAGTCGAAAGTGACCAAAGATGATAACAATATAACAGGCATGAAGTCGCATGACTGTCATATAATGATGCAACGGTTACTTCCTTATGGACTTCAGCAATACTTGGACGCACAAACTTATGCACCATTGATCGAGCTTTGTTCATTCTTTAAGCAAATTTGCGCCCGAACTTTGATGGTGAATGACATGGTGAAAGCTAAAGACCAGATGATCAATATTTTGTGCAGACTCGAACAAATATATCCTCCTGCTTTTTTCGACATTATGATTCACTTGGTTATGCATTTACCTGAAGAGGCTCTTCAAGGGGGGCCTGTTTCATTCCGGTGGATGTATCCATTTGAAAGATACATGAAGAAACTAAAAAACTATGTACGAAATAAAGCTAAGCCGGAAGGTTCAATAGCGGAGGGTTATGTTGCAGACGAAGCATTAACTTTTTGTTCTCGGTATTTTCGGGGTGAAATTGGGACAAAATTTAACCGTCCCACTCCATCTGAGGTTTGTCCTCGCCCAACAAGTGATTTTCAGGTGTTCCGATCACTATGTAAAAAGTCTGGTAAAGAGACAATTATTCAGTTAGGTCTCCCAGAAATGAAGAAAGTGATATGGTATGTACTTCACAACAGTCCTGAGATCGACGCGTACATGAACGAGTTCCAGAGGTACGCGTTTTTATTTTGAAATTTCTTTTTCCCAAGTTATCTTTTCGATTAATTCTAAAATCATGAACATTTTCAGTGAACGTCCTGAAAGCGACATGCATCAAGAATTTCCTAGATGGTTTGAGTCGAAGGTAAACTTATTATATGTATTTCCTTGTATAAATAACGACTACATTACTCATCTCTATGTATTCTTATCTTTGTTCATAGATCGGTAATCTTTACACAGCCAATGACCCAAGATGTACCCCCGACTTATTCGCTTTGGCTTGTGGACCATCATCGACCGCAACCTCAGTCAACTCTTGCGTAGTCAATGGTGTGAAGTTTGTCGTACACAGCCGCGATGTAAAACGTACAACTCAGAACAGCGGAATTTGTTCACCTGGCGAGAAGGAAGGAGAAATGTATTATGGTCTGCTAGAAGGAATTTTGGAGTTTGAGTATACCCAGTTCAAAGTAGTGTTTTTTCGAGTTAAGTGGTTCGACTTAGCCAAAAGAGGTAGAGTTGAACGTTATAACACTAGAAACAACATGACACAAATTTGGGCATGTAGCACAGCGTTTGAAGATCAACCTTACATTCTCGCAACACAAGCAAAACAAGTCTTCTACCTTGAAGATCCTGCCAGACGACCACCCCATTGGAAGGTCGTCCAAGAAGTGAATCACAACACAACATGGGATGTTATCGTGGTAGAAGACGATGATGATGTGATACATGGCAACAACTCATCTAATCTTCGACTGTCTGCTAATTTTGATGCTTTGGAATTGTCCCCCTTAAATATCGATGGTCAATCAACGTTAGTTGAGGCACCACCACCAATCATTCCTGTTTATGACGACAATGATTTTATTGATGATGAAGAAGACGATCCTTATGATTTAGTAGATTCTGATCCAAACAATTCTGATGATGAAGTTGAAGTTGCAACTAGTGTTTATGATAGTGATGTTGATTTAGCAGATTGATCTTAATTTTTTGTAAAACGACACTTATTTGAATGAAATTGTTATGGATTGTTTAAATGTGTATATTTATTTCGAATGTGTATGTATTTGAATGTGTGCATGCTTATGTTAATTTGTTCATGTATTTCTATACGTTATTCAACTTGTACTTTTACAGATGGCAGCAGCAGTCACCCGTGGTCATGGTGGTGACGGTGCCGATGACCCACCACCTTCCCCTACCCGTCAGATTGATAGCGGTTTCCGCGGTGGTGGTAAGAAACTTAAACTTGATTAATTGAATTTTGTTACTTGTTATTTTTTGACGTTTTCACTCACTACATTTGTAGGATCGCGGGGACGACGACCTCGACGGGGAGGTAGGGCTAGCGGTGGAGGAGGCAGGGGTGGAGGTCGGGCTGGCGGTATGCCACAGACCCGCCAAGCCAACAAGAACGTAGCGCTGAGGAAAGCTGTAGAGTTATATGGCCCGCAGTCGATCGAGTTTGAGACTAAGGATCTGGAGACGTATGATCATGTCGGGCCCCACCGCGCTTGGTTCAGTAACTACGTTGGCGAGCTGGTTAGGACCTTACCGTTGCACTATCCCTCCTGGCACGATCTTGAGAAAGCGACTCGGGCTGCCTTCATGAACCGACTCGGGGTCGGTTATTTTATTTTCCTTTTAATTATATCTCTATATTTTAATATTTGAATGTGTACATTTATTTAAATTTGTTTAATTGTGTATATTTATTTAAATTTGTTTATTTATTTATATCTTTATGTTAATATTAACTATTAACTATATTTGATTGCAGCGATTCTTCGACTTGGAGACCCACAGGCGCAAGCCCGACTGGGAACTTATCAAGAACAGCCTCAATCAATATATAGCTAAGCGCTACTCCGACAATAAAGGCATCATGAAGAAAACTTATTTTACCCTGAAGGGTGGAGCTGGGGCGGCGGATGTCATACGACAGAACCCTCCTCCGAACCTTGAGCCGTCGGTGTGGGAGGATCACATGAAGTTCTACCTGGATGAGAAGAACATGGCGCGAGCTGCGGTGAACAAGGAGAACCGAAAGAAGAACAAGGTGTACAGCCGCCACGGTTCCAAGTCCTTAGCCGCTATTCCCCACGAATATGTAAGACACATTTTATTTTTATAAAAGTATTTTATTTTTATAAAATTATTTAATTTTAATTATATATTAATTAAAAATTTTAATTATATAAAAGTAATTAATTTTAATTTTTTAAAAGTATTTAAGTTTAATTAAAATATATATAGTGTTTGATTTGTCAGTTTTAATTTGTTTCATCTTATATGTATGTGTATATACAGTTTGAGAACAGCAAGGACAAGAAGTACCCATCACTCATCCAGAGCTTTTATGACACACACTGCGACGAGGATGGTGCTTGGTTGCAGGATGAGGCGCGGGCTCAGTATGTAAGTAATGTTTTTTTTATTTATTTATTTTTTTTTATTTTATTATTATTTATTTATTTATTTCCCCAAACACGCACTTTAATGATTCATTGAAACATAATCTTGTAATTAACCCGACATATATATTAATTTTCTCAAATTTTTTTTCAACTAAATAGGAAGAGATGGTTCGTCTGAGAGATTTGGGAGCGAATACGCCTGAAGGGGTGGCATATACAGAGGAGCAGATACTTGCCATGGTTATCAAGGGCAAGCAGCGGAGCCACATTGCCGGACGGGGTAGGGTAGTACCCGGCCTGAGGAGGCCACCGTTACCAGACACCCTGCCTCCACCTCCAGGTATGTACAGTGTCATAATATTAATTATAGATTACTCATGACTCAATTTATGTATTGCAATGGCTGTTTTTAAATTTTGATTATTTCGTTTTTAGGTGTTGTCGAACTATCTGCTGAGCTTGCTGCAGCTCATAAGAAGATTGCTGAGGCTGAGAAGAAGAGCCAGGAAGATGCTGAAGAACGCAAGAACATGATGAAGAAGCTCGATTTGTTGATGGGTTTTGCCTCGACCAACCCGCAATGGTCTCAGTATATTAGTCAGATGGATTCTCAGCATGTGGATGGCTCGGGCAGTGGAGCTGGCGGAAGTGGGAGTGGAGCTGGCGGGAGCGGGAGCGGGAGTGGAGCTGGCAGGAGCGGGAGCGATGATATGGATGTGGATGTTGATAGTGATCATGATGAGTGACTTTTGGGGATGTAGAGGTACAAACTTAGGTTATATATTTTGTGTTGTACTTATGGTTGAAACAATATTTTCGCGATCCTTATCTTAGTATTTTCTAGTTTAACCTTTTGACGATTTGAACATCGCGGGTATTGAAACATTTGTGGATATGGCAGCTAGGTTTAGATATTACCACACCCCGTTTTGTAGACTTTATATGTTTTAATGCATTTTGAGGGTGTTTAGCGATAATTTGAAAGTGTTTTAGCCGATGTTGAATTGTATGTGTTAGGACATGTTGATATTGAGTGGTTATAGCTTATGGTTACAGGTTTAGGTATTACAGGTTTTGGTAGATTTTTCCGGAAAATTTTCCGGAAAAAATCTGGAATATTGCCAATATTGCAGCTTCCTGTTAGCTGTATATAACATTGGTACCGTCGACATGTCGATGGCACCATAAAAAAAATAATATAATTGTTTAATTATCCAGTCGACATGTCGACAGGATAATTATACAAACATTGACCAACACGTTGACCCTTCAAATTGGTCCCGTCAACATGTCGATGGGATAATTATACGACGTTGACCAACGCGTTGACCCGTCAAATTGGTCCCGTCAATATGTCGACGGGATAATTATACAACGTTGACCAATACCATTGACTCGTCAAATTAGTCCCGTCGTCATGTCGACGGTATAGTATTAAGTTAATTAACGTTTGATAATTAAGGTGTTAATTAATTATACTATCCCGTCGACATGTCGACGGGACCATTTTGACAGACAATAGATTTCTTTGACTGAAAAAGGCCGTGGGACCCACATTGTCGACGACGATTGTCGACGGGGATGATGTTCCCAACGGGGCACAGCCGTCGTTATTATCCCGTCGACATGACGACGGGAACACACTATGCCGTCGACATGACGATGGGAACGTCCAAAAAAAAGCGACGGGAGAAGTGTCGATTGTACTAGTGTCCATATCCAATTCATAAATGTTATAAAAGCTAAAATCCAAAGCTTCCTGAAGCGGCAAAACTTCAACATTTACATAGGTGGTTCCTCTTTATTCATGCTCCTGCTTAGCACTTTTTCAAAGAAATTAACCATTGAGAAGTAAAGACTTCATCCTCCTTTTCAGCAGGTTCTGAGCACAACCTTGGGATGACAATAAAACATGTGCTCCAGTCTACTAAATGTTCAGCTTTCCACATTGAACTCAGCTCCCAAGTTTCTTCAGGAGAGAGTTGGGTGTCTTAGCATTCAGTGACTAAGTTGGACTTCAAACCCATCCCTTTAGCATACTTTAAAACCAAGTCTCTAGCTAAACCCTTCGTCAAGTGATCAGCTAAGTTTTGTTGAGATCTAACAAACTCTATAGATATCACCCCATTCATGATAAGTTCATGAATCATGCTATGCCTGACACCTAAGTGTCTAGACTTCCCATTGTACATCTGGCTATAAGCCTTTGCCAATGTAGCAGCACTATTACAATGGATAGAAATAGGTGCCATAGGTTTAGGCCACAATGGAATCTCAAGAAGCAAGTTTTTCAACCATTCAGCTTCTTTGCCAGCAGCTGCTAAAGCCACAAATTCAGATTCCATGGTTGAACTGGTAATGCAAGTTTGTTTCTTGGATGCCCAAGAAATTGCACCTCCACCAAGTAGGAATACCCAGCCACTAGTAGACGAATTGTCTTCAGTGTTACTGATCCAACTTGCATCAGTATATCCTTCTAATACAGAAGGATAACTAGTATATGAAAGACTATAATCCATAGTTCTCTTCAAATACTTAAAGACCCTCTGAATTGCTTGCCAGTGATGAGCACTAGGATTACTAGTATACCTGCTCAATTTACCCACAGCAAAAACAATATCAGGCCTTGTACAAGTCATGGCATACATCAACCAGCCAATCACCCTAGAATACTCAAGTTGAGATACAGCTTTGCCAGTGTTAGGCATTAGCTTCTCACTTGTATCTATAGGAGTACTCACTGGAGTACACTCAAAGTAATTAAATTTCTTCAACACCTTCTCAATGTAATGAGATTGAGAAATAGAAATTTTGTTACTTTCATGTTTAATCCTTATACTAAGGATAACATCAGCCTCCCCCATATCCTTCATGGAGAACTTTGATGACAAAAATTCCTTTGTAAGGTCAACTTGATTTTGGTCAGTACCAAAAATCAACATGTCATCAACATATAGACAAATGATGACTCCTTTACCAGATTCATCAAATTTGCTATATACACATTTGTCAGCCTGGTTAAGTAAATAACCACTTGATAAAACCACTTCATCAAACTTTTGATGCTATTGCTTAGGTGCCTGTTTTAGTCCATAAAGAGACTTAATCAGTTTACACACCTTGTTTTCATTGCCAGGCATGATGAAGCCCTGAGGTTGGTTCATATAAACTTCCTCATCTAAGTCACCATTCAAGAAAGCTGTCTTCACATCTATCTGATGAATAATGAGATTGTGAATTGATGTCAAAGCAAGCAGCAATCTTATGGTACTGATACGAGCCACTGGAGCATAAGTATGAAAATTGTCTATTCCTGACTTTTGTCTAAAGCCCTGAATAACTAGTCTTGCCTTGAACTTTTCAACAGTTCCATCTACCTTCATTTTCTTTTTGAAAATCCATTTGCTACCTAGAGGTTTGCAACCAGGTGGTAGATCAGTCAACACATAAGTGTTATTGCCCATGATGGAGTCCATCTCATCATTAATTGCTTCTTTCCAGAAAGCAACATCCTGGGACTTCATTGCTTCTTCAAATGTTTTTGGATCATCCTCAACAATGAAGCAATAGGAGTATTGATCAGAGACCTCACTCCTTGTACCTTCAATTAAGTATAATTGAAACTCAGGTCCAAATGACTTTGGAGTCCTAACCTTATTACTCCTTCTAAGCTCAGGTTCAGGTTGTTGTTCCACAACCTCATCAGGGGCCTGAGATGATAATTCATCAGGGACCTCTGATGCACCAATGTCATTAGTTCCATTTGGAATCCTTTGACTTGGTCTAGGGACGGATGAGAATCTATTCTCATCAAATAGTGCATCCCTTGATTCAATTATTGAGTTAATTGAAACAGATTCATTAGGTTCAATGACATAGAACCTATATGCCTTGGAATGCTCAGCATATCCAACAAAGATGCATTCAATGCCTCTTTCACCCAAAGTTTTCTGCTTTGGATCAGGGAGTCTTACAACAGCCCTACAACCCCAAACCCTGAGATAATTTAGGTTGGGTTTCTTTTTAGTCCAGGATTCATAAGGGGTAACTTTGTTCTTTTTATTAGGAACCCTATTTAGTAAATAGCAAGCTGTTAACATAGCTTCACCCCAAAACCCTTGACTCAGCCCTGAATAGGACAACATGGAATTAACCATCTCCTTTAGCACCCTGTTTTCCTTTCAGAAATACCATTTTGCTGAGGAGTATAAGGGGCAGTCGTTTCATGGATTATACCAACAGACTGAAAATACAGAGTATCAATGTACTCACCTCCCCTATCAGTCCTGAATCTTTTGATTAGAGACCCTTGTTGTAATTCAACTTCAGTTTTAAATACTTTAAATTTATCTAATGCTTCATCCTTAGTATGTAACAAATAAACGTAACAAAACCTAGAAGCATCATCAATAAAAGTCACAAAGTATTTCTTGTTCCCCAAAGAGGGAGTAGCATGAAGATCACATAGATCACTATGAATCAGCTCCAAAACTTCAGTTTCACGTTTTACACTTTGAAATGGTTTCTTAGTTATTTTGGTCATCATGCAAGTTTTACACTTTTCAGTGTCCATATCAAAAGCTGGAATTAACCCATCCTTAGACATATCTCGCATTCGTTTAAAGTGTACATGGCCAAGTTTTGCATGCCATAGGGTTGAATCATTAAGTTTAGAGGTTGAAATAAAAGCAGAATTAACATTATCATGAACAATATTAAGTCTGAACATTTGATTACACAAATAGCCAAACCAATAAACACACCATGTTTAGATAAAACAAATTTTTTAGATTCAATCACTTGTTTATAACCAAAATTATTTAAAACACTACTAGAAACCAAGTTTTTTCTAATATCAGGAACATGTAAAACATTAAATGAAGAAACAATCTTTCCAGAACTAAACTTCAAATCAACACATCATTTTCCATGCACCAGGGCAGTTGATTCGTTTCCCATATGAAGAATAGAACCATCATTCATTGACTCATAGGTCTTGAACCAGCTTCTATCTTTACACACATGAATTGTTGCACCAGAGTCAACCCACCAAGCAACATCATCATCCTGCACAAAATAAATTTCAGATATATATGTAACATAATAAATCTCAAAAGACTTATTAATTATATTCCGACCTTTCAGAGAATTGGTGTTACCATTCCCACCACTTGTGCCTGATCCATTGGTTTTATTGCCAATCTTAACACCATTACAATCCTTCCTGAAGTGTCCAGTTTTACCACACTTCCAACAAGTCACTTTTGGTTTCTTGTTAGGATCAGATTTGGTGTTATCATGATGCTTACGCTTGCCCTTGTTGTCATTGTTCCTGGAGGAGTTGTTATGCTCCACCATATTAACAACTGATGGACCAGTAGCATTGCTACTCTTTGGCTTGTCAATGTCTTGTGCTTTGAGTGAATCCTCAATGCGCAAGTGACTACCCAACTCAACAAGAGTTAATTACTCCTTCTTATGTTTTAGCATATGCTTAAAATCTTTCCAAGAAGGAGGTAATTTATCAATGATACAAGAGACTGAAATAGCCTCATCCATGTTCATCTTGTGTTGTGTGAATCGGCCAACTATACTAAGAAGTTCATTGTATTGTTCCATGACAGGTCTAGAATCAACCATTTTGTAATTGTTAAAATTACTTACAAGGAACTTCTTACTTGATCCATCCTCAGCCATATACTTGGCTTCCAAGGAATCCCATAGTTCTTGAGATGTTTCAACATTTTGATAAATATCAAATAGAGAATCAGACATACCATTGAGAATTAAACCCCTGCAGATATAATCATCATTCTCCCATTTGCTTCTTGCCCTCATCTGCTCCATAATAGCAGTTTCTCCATAATCTTCTGGAATCTCAGTTGTCAGAACATATACCACATTCATACTTGACAACAAGAAGTGCATCTTCTTTTGCCATCTTCTGAAATCAACACCTTCAAACTTTTCCAACTTGGAAAAGTTAGCAGCTATTTGTCTCATAGCAGCAGCCATTGATTATCACTAATAGTTTCTATTGATTGTTGGTTAATTAATGTTAACAAGTGCTCCCAGATTAGGGTTAAGATAATCAATAAAGTACCGGATATTCACTTGAAATCGTGGTATCACTGTCCAATAGAAACTATTCGACCCTATGCCTGGGTTACACGAATATCTCTATGGGATAAGACCAAGTGATGTTCTTGTTTTAGGCACAAATCAAGAACAGAATTATATTCAAGTGTTTAGGGTTTGTGTTGATAATCGTATATCCATGCAGATGTATTATGACCTCTATTTATAATAGAGGATACTCAAACCCTAGCCCATGGAATTATGTATAATTAATGGCCCATTAATTATAACATAATACTTTCCATAATAGTAGGAATCAGTGGTTAAAACGTAGCAGTACTTTCCATAATAATGAAGTAGTACTTTGATCAAGCAGTACTTTGATCGAGCAGTACTTTGATCAAGCAGTACTTTGAAGCAGCAGAGTCTAGCAGCAGATTCAACTATCAGCAGAATCTAGCAGTAGATTCAACTATCATAACCACTATTGAGTCAAGGGATTCAATGACCAAATGGGTGTACACTCCATACCTCCAAACCCATTACCAGGTGTGAATTAATCCTTCAAGTGCACTAAATTTTCCAACATGGAAGAGGATGACAACACAATCCGAATATTAATTTGGCCTTGATCTTCTTGTTGAAGTAGCTTCTCATACGTAAACTGGAAAACAAATAACAAGATAATGCATGTAAGGGAAAATAAGTTAATATCTTAACGAGTATTTAAATCATGTTGAAGTGCAAGGAAGTGAAATAATCGATCACTTTTGTGGGGTTCTTAGATGACAACTAAAAAAGAAATTACATTTTGTTCTTACCTTGACTATCTGGCACCATTCTTTAAGCTCAATAATACGAAAATATGGTTCTAAACATAGAGATCGAGGACGGCAACACCAAAGCATAGCATCCATAAGAGATACAAAAACAGATAACTTAAAATCGCCAGCTGGTTCTAAACGAATGTGCTCGAGTTCAAAAGGTGACCAGTCATTAATCTTTAGTTCCTCAACATCAATGAGATCCTACAAGACAATTAGTTTATAAAACTTAATGTTGGGAGTAATTTCCGTCATTGATTGAGAGAAAGTAAAGACACATCAAAGAATGGTAAAATAAATGAATGTGGGTAAATACAATACCGCTTCAATCTCAAAGTCCAATTCTTTGAATCTAATATATCTGTCCAAAAATTGTCTCAACTTTTGGAACCAGAGAGTGTCAATGGAAGCACTAGGGCGTCGACACTCCATACGTGTTTTTGACGGGACTGAATTCATTGCCACATGAAAGCAAATTGGGGGTATTGATATCAATATCATCCAAATCACACTCTGAATATAGCACAAGCGTCTTCAGGGAATGACTTGACAACTTCAGATTGCTGCATTCCTTAGAAAGATCCAAACACAAATGTTCAAGGAAGAGGAAGCTGGCTGCCAGGTCAGCGAATCCTTTCAATGTCAGGAAAGGATCCGCGTAATAACGCAATGTTGTTACTTTTGGGCATGAAGTAACATTAACACAAGGAAGTGGCACATCTCTTCCATGTTCACTATATAATAGAAGAGTACATAAACTTGAATCTTCAATATCTATTATCTCAAGTCCAGGATGATAGCGTAAATCAAATTTTTGAAGATTTTTAAGTCCATAAACATAAAGTTTTTTAAAACCATAACAATTATGTACAGTTAACTCCTCGAGTAGAGGGCAACCGGTGATCAGACACTTGATCATTCCATCATTTAAAGTAACGTAATCAAGGTACAACTGCTTCAAAGACTTGAACTTGACAACATCAACCAACGAGGATATTGACAGTTCACAACCACGTAATTCCAATGATGTTAATGAAGAGGCAGATAAGAGTTGGTTAGGCACACGGTACCTTGAAACACCTTGCGCATATTCACCATTCGTTATATCAATAACCAACACCCGCACACCTTTCATAAGGATTTTTTCAAGGCATCTGTGAGCAATGTTTACTTCTTGAGGAACCTTGAACTCGAGCTCAGTCACGAGTTTGAACGTGTGTGCACTAGTGACATTTTGGTTGCAAAATCTGGAAGTGGTGTAGTCAAGATACTTGAAGAAAGCTATCATCATATCATCATATTGATGCTCAAAATATTTGTCAAAAAAGATATATGATTCTGTAGTGACTTTTTCAAATTTACGAATATCCAAATCCAAAATGGGTAAAGAAGCATTTAGAGAAAACCACTTCTTAGACATGTTAAAATGGTACAGAACAAAGGCAATAATCACCCAACCAACCTCCCCTTGGTGATATTCTTTTATTATAACAATATACACAGCAGATTAGTCCCCAACACAGGTGCTAACCAAACAAATACAAAGAAAAGATTGTTGTCCCTCTAATAGGTGCAACAATAGAATACAGCAACTCACACTCTACCAAATCTATAAACAAAACCAAACCAGAGATCAAGATGATCTACTACACTTGTTTACAATAGTAAACTACCCAGAAACCCACTTAAACCCAGATGATGATGACAGAATATTTGTGTGTGAAACTGAGAGGAATATAAGAGCGTAAGTTGTGAAACCCTAGCTGGATAGCAACATTATATAGCCCAGGATCTTACACTCTAAACCCTGCATAAACAGAACTTACAAACAACACCCAAAGTTATAAAGTTAGAAAAACAGTTATAAAATATTTACATAATAACCCCCTGAAGGTTCAACTGTTTGCCACAAGGAAGTAATACTTTCAATACCCCCCCCCCCCCCAAACAGATGAACCTGCAAACAACAGATTAATCAAGCCAAGATTTCTAACCATAACACTATGTTGCACTGACCCAAGAGCTTTAGTCAAAACATCAGCAGTTTGACTTTTTGAGTCAACCTTAACAGTTTTAATCAACCCAGAAGCAACCTTTTCTCTAATCAAATGCACATCAATATCAAAGTGTTTAGTTTTCTCATGCATCACTGGATTAGCAGCAATTTGAATAGCAGCTTTGTTATCACAAAATAACTCAACTGGCAACAAATTTTCTGTAATACCAAAATCATTTAACACCTTAAGAATCCACATAACCTCACAAGTAGTAGATGCCATACATCTATACTCAGCCTCAGTTGAAGACTTAGACAGAGTAGCTTGTTTCTTACTCTTCCAAGAAACCAAATTACCATTCACAAAAACACAATATCCTGAAACAGACCTTCTGGTAACTGGGCACTTAGCCCAATCTGAATCTGAATAGGCAGAAACTTTAAACCCTTGATTATTTTTACTAAAATGTAGCCCATTACCAGGAGAAAGTTTAAGATACTTTAATACTCTTAAGCCAATATCAAAATGAGATTTCAAAGGAGAATGCATATACTGACTCAAGCAGTGCACAACATAAGATATATCAGGCCTAGTCATAGTAAGATATATTAACTTCCTAATATTTTTCAAATACTTATCATCATCAGACTCTTTATTATTTAGCAAAATATTTTCAGGTAAGGGAGTTAAAACAGGTTTGCAACCAAGCAGACCATAATCATTCAACAACTCAAGACAATATTTTCTCTCGTTTAAACATAAACCTTTACCAGTTTTAAGCACTTCAATTCCAAGAAAATATTTCAACTCTCCTAAGTCTTTAATTTTAAACTTATTCCTTAGAAAAGTTTTAAAATTCTCAATTTCACTTTCACTATTACCAGTGATCACCAGATCATCAACATACACAAGTAAATACAACACTGAACTTCCTTTAGTTTTAACAAACAAAGAATGATCATTTTTAGACTGAACAAACCCAGCCTCAAACAAGGCCTCAGACAATTTAAGATTCCATTGTCTAGGAGCCTGTTTTAAGCCATAAAGAGATTTTTTAAGCCTGCAAACTTTTTTACTATCTTCGGAAAAAGACCAGGTGGAGGTAACATATAAACCTCTTCATTTAAATCACCATATAAAAAAGCATTGTTAACATCCATTTGAAAAAATTTCCAATCATTTTGAACAGCAATACTCAATAAGCACCTGACAGTGCCCATTTTAACCACAGGACTAAAAGTTTCATCATAGTCAAAACCTGGTTTTTGATTAAAACCCTTAGCCACAACTCTAGCTTTATACCTTTCAATTTCACCATTAGATTTAAACTTAAGTTTCCAAACCCATTTAGATCCTATAGGAATTCTTCCCTCAGGAAGATCAACTTCTTCCCAAGTATCATTCTCATATAAAGCAACAATCTCATCATTCATAGCACTTTTCCAGTTAACATTCTTTGAAGCTTCCTCATAAGAAGAAGGTTCACAAGACTTATTCAAACTAGCAACAAAACAACAATTATCAAAACTTAATATAGTATGATTAGCATATTTATTTAAACCATACTTAAGTTTAGAATCAAGCACATAGTCATTCAATTTTGCAGGCAAATTAGAAGATCTACTAGATCTTCTACAACTAGTAGTTCATTCCTTAGTTTGATTTTGAAACACATTTTGAAAACTGGGCACATCTAATTCAGATATAACATTTCCCTCAGAATTAATATTCTCATCTAAAGGAGTTGCAGAACTAGGATCAACTGGTTGCTGTGGAGCATCAGGGCTAAGTATCTGTTTTAAAGTATCATCCTGAACATCATCCACAACCCTACCAGACTAATCTAGATTACCTTCTCTACCAACAGATGCTACATCATTTGTTTCATCATTGGGAGAGGGACTAGGAGTTCTAGTTTTTGACTCAAAATTATTAAAGAAATGTAAAGTGTTGACTTCAAGATGAGAATCTGACAAATCAGTTTGTTTCATTTTATAAGGAAAAATAGTCTCATAGAATTTGACATCTCTGGAGTATAGTATAGACCTATTTTCCAAACTTAACAACTTATAAGCTTTCTTACCACTTGCATATTCAAGCAAAATACATTTTTCAGATTTCTCAGAAAACTTATCAGACTCTTTCAAAATAATAGCATAACAAAGACACCCAAAACTCCTAAGATGTGCCAGACTAGGTTCTCTACCATAGACCAAAGAAAAAGGAGATTTACCATTTAAAACAGAGGAAGGCAACCTGTTAATCAAATAAGTAGCAGTTAAAACACAGTCAGGCCAAAAAAACAAGAGGAATCCCCCCCTTAAACATAAGGCTTCTAGCTACATTAAGTAGATGCCTATGTTTTCTCTCAGCAATCCCATTCTGTTGAAGAGTAAATGCAACACTAGTTTGATGAATAATACCCATAGTATCAAAAAATTCATCCATTTTATTATTAACAAACTCAGTACCATTATCAGACCTAACAATCTTAATTTTCTTATTGAACTGGGTCAAAACCATTTTAAAAAAACTTTGAAACATCTCAAACACTTCATCTTTTCCTTTTAGCATATACACCCAAACAGATCTGCTAAAGTCATCAACAATAGTCAAGAAGTATCTGAAACCTTCCTTGCTAACCACCTTATAAGGCCCCCACACATCTAAATGTATAAGATCACCAAAAATAGAAGTCTTATGTTCACTTAAAGGAAAAGGATCCCTTGTTTGTTTAGCCTTATGGCAAACATCACAAGGTGCCCCATGATCAATATGAGTTAATTTTAAAGAACCTTTTAAAAGTTTTAAAACTTGACTAGCAGGGTGTCCCAATCTACTATGCCAAACATCTTTAGAAACAAAAAAAAAAAAACTAAGAAACTCACTTTTAATCACACAAGCAGAGGAAACTTTGGACTTATCAAACAAATAAAGACCACCAGACTCACTACCAGTCCCCAGCACCCTCTGCTGATTCAAATCCTGAATATAGCATTTAGTCTCATCAAAACCAACTCTCAATTTGCTATCTTTAATCAACTTATTAATAGACATAAGACTAACACAATACTCAGGAACAACTAAAACATCAAACAAAACCACATTATCATTAAGCTTTAAGTTGCCAACATGAGTAGCTTTAGCTAAAGTTCCATTAGGATGTCCCACAGTAATCTTTAAACCTGATATATCAACCAAGTTATGCATATTAAGAGGACTATTAGTTAAATGTTGATTAGCACCAGAATCAATTATCCATCCCAGATGATAATTGACCCCATCCAACTTAATATTAGCACCAAAAAACTTATAAAAATGCTGATTAAAGAAAACACTGCAGTTAAAAAAGGAACAAGAATCCCTACCTATCATTTTGGCATGAGTAGAGGTTCCTGATTTATCATTCAACAAACTTAAAAGCTTCATAACCTGTTCATTACTCAGAGACATACTGCCAGTACCATTCTTAGGACCATTATTAACCACATAAGCACTTTTTATATCATTGGTTTTATTAAAATTATTAGCAGGTTTCAAATTGGGATTCTTTTTAAAACCAAGTGGATAACCAATCATTTCAAAACACCTTTAAACAGTATGACCCTTTAAACCACAATGAGAACACAGCAAACTATCATAGTTTCCCATGTTATTAGACCCATAATTGTTACCATTATTGTTTCTTGTGACAAACGGTAATTTTCCATCTGATACTTTGATAATAAAAGCCAATTTATTATTTCAGAAATATTAAACTAAGCGCGCATGAGCTTACATAACTGTATCGGATGGGTTAGCCACACACAGTAGCGTACAATAACTCACTATATTACTAAAATTCATCAGGAAATATAAATTTCCCATTTTCTGACCATTACTGATTATTAAAAATTATACCAAGAAGTATCTCGCATGTACTAGAGCACGACACCGCACGTGTACTGGCACCGCTTAAATTACAGTTTAATTTTTATAAATTATTCCCGGAGTCAAAAATTTTGCGTTTATGCTATTCTTATGAAAGCGTTTCCGGAATTTTATTTCTTCGTGTCTATACAAAGCCGGGATGACACCATTACACCGGAGCTCAACGGGACACGGAGTACACAAAATACACTCTCTTATAATAAAACAAGAGATAAAAAGGCCTTATCCCTCCCCTGATAACAACTCACTACATAAATACGCCCCTTTTATCGTTTTCTGTATCTGACTCCTTCTCCAACTCTAAAGTATCATCTATCACTATCACTAACTAGAGGCTAGGTACCTTTTACTCTTTTCTAGAGCCTCTTGCACCTTCCCCCTCCAAAGTCAATGGTAGATGAGTCTCAGAAATTGAGGAAGAATGGAGGTTAACTTCTTTTGGGGAGATTCTCATCTTCTTGTGCCAAAAGAGAGTCCAAAGTTTACCTCATGTCTATCTTTAATATCAATCGATTCCCAGGTGAGTTCCACACCATCACATCTCACAACAAAGTCATCACAAGAATCGAAGTGCTCAAGAAAAGATCGGTAGTGTGTGGACTTGCTTGGAAGATCAGTATCGAGCCTTGTTGTTCATCACCATCAATAGGCCTTCTTGTTGTAAGAACCTCAAAATCCCTGTCCTAATGTTCCTTTTGTTTATGTCGATGTTAGTTACTGGGATTTTTCTTTGATATTGAATATATCTAGTTTTCTTGTTATTAAACTTGCTATTTAATTGTAATATTGCTAGACTTTTGGTCAATCGGCCTAAGTTCATAAATCCGAAAATGATAAACTTTCCTAGTTGTTCATTGGTCTTGTGCGGTATGCTCCTGATATTAATGTAATGTTTCATATAACAAGTAACTTATTTGTCTTTCACCACACTTTAACTCTTATAAGCCTACTGTATCTTTTGACTATAAATAACCTGAGTATTGGCTTAAGTAATGGAAGTTATTATGTTGCTCTGTACCTTGTTCTACCCTTCTTTTTGTTTGACACAATGTAATTAGTGCGCTTGAGTTTAGCATCGTAACGGAAACCACTGTGGCTCGACACAGTGGTGGATTGTCTTGTGATTGATTGAGGTTCGGCCTTGCTTAAAATTTTTGTTGTGACGAATTGGTTATGGGTCAAAACCCACTGTGGTCGAACCACAGTGGATGGGTTTTGGTTGGTTACCTCTTGTCTCAACATTACCGACTCGCAAAAGGTTAAATTGATACGTGTTTGGTTTTGTTGTGAATCAAAACCCACTGTGGTGAAGCCACAGTGGTGTATACCTTGTTGGGAGTTTGATGAGTTAACAATAGCTCCATTTTTTTTCCTGTCCGTCTTGCTTGCTGTCGAGAGCCACAACCCAACCAGTGGGTGACCCTGTTGAAACATCTAATTTGCTTTTGTTGAGATTTATCTTCCTTTTTGAAGTATCTATTTAATCTTAGTATTATAAAGATTTTATAGATATGTATTTGGTTTGCTCACATTTGGTAAATGTTATTTTACTTCTTAATAACTTTAAGTTTACAAAACTCAATATAGCACTAGCTTTTAAAACTGGGTTTCTGTTTCCCTACCTGTACTCAAGGCATAATAAAAGAGTATTTGGTCCTGCTGTAATTCGACCACCATCACCTACGTAGGGTGTCATGGGTTGGCTAACGACAACAGCACAAGGGTGCGTTGGAGCTGCTCTTTAATGGGCGTATCTTCTTGATCATTTTCCTGCACTAAAGGGGTACGTTTGGAGCCGCCAAATTCAACCCCTAAATGGTGCATCTTCTCGTTTATTTTCTGCATAAAGGGGCGTATACTTGTTTCACTTTGGGCCAGCCCACTTCACCACGTGTTAGGGTGCGTTAACATTACCGTAAACAAGAATTTCAATTATAACAATGCCTTTAACATAAAGTTGCTGCTCTATTTAGGATACTAATACAATGTAAATGGTATTCGTGTCTTTCTTATCTAGGCTGCAGCCACTGATTTCGAGTACTTAGCCATCAGTAGTTTCGACCTATCCAATGACTTATCCGAACTTGTTCTCAACCCGATTCACATCACACGACCGCGAGTTCACGACGTAATATAACGAGCTATGAAATTCACTTATAATCGAAACTCTAGATATATATATATATATATATATATATATATATATATATATATATATATATATATATATATATATATATATATATATATTTCAAACTTATAGAATTAGACTAAACCAAATCGTAAGTTTGAACTTGCTATAAATACTAATGGTTTATATCTAAATTTAATTGACGTACACCGGCTTGTAAAAGACCTCTTTGAGTTTTGATAAACAATATTCAACGGCTTATTAATCTGGCATGTACTTTGGCCATGCCCATTTTTCGTTGAACTATATATAATTAGCTTACAATTCTTTTAGCCAAAAATGAGGAATTTCATTCGTAATTTACCTTTAAAAATGGGAATATTAACTAAAGTGTTTTACTTAACTCTATTTTAGATGTTTTTATATATATAAATATACCCATTTAGTATTATATATACTCTTCACAATAATAAATACAAAGTCCGTCAACATGTAACGGCTATTCGTGATTATTTCCATGCCTCATCTTTCGGTCATTGTCCAACCAAGAGTTTAATAGTCCATAATATTTTACTATTGCCTATGTATATGCTAATGCACTTCCATGAGTCAATACTTATTCACATTTAGAAAACCTATTTTCAAACTTTGAAGCTGCCACACAAGCAACAACACTTTAAAACTTTTTAAACTTTGTTAAACTTATTTGAGTCTTAAATGGGAATTGTGAACTAAACTTGTCGTACTAATCTAGGTCACGTGTCGGTGCCGCTCATTACCACTACTTGACTTTTCACTTTCAGACCGCTTTTGCTGAGGTGAGTTTATAGCCCCACTTTACTTATACTTGCTTTACTAAAATTGGGGTGAGAAACATGCAAAACTTTTATGGACAAATACTATGTTTAAAACCTATTATGTGGAAAGCCTAAGCCCTTGATCCCATACTTATGCCCACTTTCATGAACCGTTAGTTCCTGCGGGAAACGCGATTGCTATAGATAGATCTATTCGGGTGACTCCCCCGTTCGGTTGGCCATACATAGGTCAATGCGAAACGTATATCATATCGGAATCGAGTGTATTGGGATAAACACTCGCAATGGGCCCCCTTATTTAAACTGTCGTAGTTTCGGTTGCATGAACTTAGTGCTAGCGTAATAGACTGTTTTGTATGACATTATATTCATCGTAATGTGCATATGCTCTATACATTGGTCCAATTATACTGCTTACTTTAAACCTATGAACTCACCAGCTTTTCGCTGACTTTTAAGCATGTTTTTCTCAGGTGTTTGATTCACGTGATTGAAGCAAGGTATGGGCATGCCAAGGGTCGTAGACTATTTACCTAAGTGTTTTTACACATCAATAATTTAGGTTAATTGGGACCACTTAAACAATGTGCTCTATTTCCCGCAAACGAACTTATTGTAAACTTTAACTACTTGGTGTAATATATTTAAACGGAGTATGTATTCCGTTCTTTATTCCTTTGTGTTGTGATTACCAATTTAGTAGCACCCCATGACCCGAATGCTTCCGCTAAACCAGATTTGGGGGTGTTACAGATTGGCCATGCCCATTTGTGATCGGGTGAATTTGGACAGAAAAGGGGTTTGAGTGATTAAACTAAAGAAATACGAATGAGAACGATCTAAACGAACTATATTAACAATAACGCGAAACCTAATTAACCTAAAACGTAATCTAAAAACTTAAAATTAAAGTTTGCTTAAAGATAAGCAGAAAAATAAGCCAAACGGCTTAAATAGAAGCTATCACTTTATTTATGTTTTTAGTTTTTCTTTATTTTACAAACTACTTTTACAAACGTAACCTAAATTTTAAAAACGTGAAAGTTATTTAAATAAAACGCGAGTGCGCAAAATAAAAAGTGAAATTTGAGCTACGCTAACCCTACGGACATGAAAATTATATTTTTACGAACCTAATGATAAAAGAAAATTTTAGAAAAAAGAAAATTATTTTTTTGACTTTTTAATTATTTATTATTAATTAATTACTAATTAAACTTAATAAAACTAATTAAACTAATTTAATTAAAATAAATACTAAACTAAGTTATAAAATTATAAAACTTTTTATAAACCTACTTAACCATCACAGGAATCTAAAAAAAATATAAAAATTATTATTAAACTATTTTAGAAATTAATTACTTATTATTATTTAAAAGCTAATTAAACTACTTTAATTATTATAAATACTAAACTATTTTATAAAATTACGAAATTTTTTATATAAATACTTTATACTAACAGGAAGGTGAGAAAAATATAAAATGGTACAAAAGCTTATAAATAAGCAGTATAAATAAGCAAAATAGGCTAAAAGGGCTATAACTATATTAAGTATTTAATTTGGTATGAGTTGAATGAAAAAAGACCCTAGGGCACTTGGCATCCAGGTACCCACTATCACTCTCAACAAGGGGGAGGTCTCAGGTTCGACCATGCCTCACCCCTTTTTACCAAACATTTTATTTTTTTGTTTTTCTTTTTACAAATCTATTAAAAGGCTAATTATAAACAACTTTAATAAAAGCAACTTTTTCAAAACTCAAAATTAAGCTCTCAGTAAGCTTTTTAGCTTAACAGAGGGGTCACTAAGCCAAAACTTGGATTTTGGAGTTGAAATAAGCAACAAACAAGCTACAGACTAGAACTTAAGTGAAAATAAGCTAGAAGTAAATGACAAAGACTTAAAATGAGCCAAGATAAAAGACAATTCCAACTGAATAAGCTGTTAAATCCAAATAAGCAGTTCCAAACCCATTGAAAAACACCCAGGCCTGCAGGCTACTAGGGGAGCTTATTGAGCTTATCAAATAAGCTTGAAAAAGTAAAACAAGCCTGGAATGGTTGAGTTGGGTTGGAGGGCTTCCCAAAAAGCCAGAGAACATAGCCTGAGGCCCACTGATAAGCTTTTAAGAAGCTTGTGAAAATGGCTCAGTCACTGTGGTGCAGGGCAGTCACAAGGGTGATTAGGCCACTTTGGAGAGGCTTTTCAATAAGCAAACATGCTTCAAAACCCAATTTTTCTGTTGATTTTGCTAAACATGCAGCAAAATAACACATAACAACAATTATCACCTAATTTCTATGATCCATGAAGTCTAGACCTGAGCTTGAGTTTTGCTCCAAATTGACAGTTGAGAAAAAAATTGACTTTGCAAAATTTCTAAAAGTTTGACTATTTTGAGTTTTGATTGTTCACAACTTACTGAAAATGATGTTATAACCTAATTTGAATCAGAATCAAACAAACTAATCAAGATTTAAACTAATTTCATGATTATGAGTCTCTAAAACACCAACAGTTGGTTGCCATAAGGACTATTAGCTATTTTTGACTTTGCACTTTGAAACTTCAAATGTTAAAGCTTAACTACTCTAATTTGAACCTAAGTAAGAAACCTAGACTGATTTTATACCCTAAAAGTAACCAAAGCTTAGTGAAATATGCTAATCCAAACACCCCCAATGGGACTGCATTAACAGATTAAAAAAGCAACTAGAAGATTCAACAACTCAAATTGATTAACTAAGCTAAAATAAACTAAGTGGGACTTAAATAAACAGATTCAAACTACCAATAGACATAATGATCATATAACTTAAATTATGACAAAGGAGTGAGTTGTGACCTACTTGTAATCCAGTGCCAAGGGAAAACCAAGAACCAGTAACCAACTATATCCTAATGTCCCCCATGGGACTCTAAACCATTCCAAGAGTTCTTCAAAACAAGCTCTGAATAAGTTAATACTTATTTCACCATAAGTAGACTTTTTATAGACCTTTTATTGGATAATTGAGCTGAGCAATTTTTCTGTGGAACCAAAGGGCTGCAAAGACTCACAATAGGCTAGGAAGCTTATGTGAGCTTATCAAACTATCCAAACTACTTTCAAATTGAGCATGAACCAGAATTTACTCTCGAATTTTTTTGCTTTTCATTAAACTTCTAAAAAGATCAGAACAATGTGAATTCCAATACAAACAAGCTTAAAATGGATTTGAAACAGAAAACTAACATAACTGGAATAAAAACATTACATTCTAATATTAATTTTACTACATATTAAAAAATACTCTGAATACTAAAAACTAGCTTTTTCTTCTGCTTCCATTCTTTTCATTTATAGGCTTCAAAAAATGGCTTCTTGGAAGTTTCTCACTCTTGTTTTGGGCCTTTGGATGAGTAGAATGGCTCATGGCCGTTTGATTGGTTTTGGCGGGATAAAGTGGAGCTTTGCACTTTGGATTTTAGGACTTGGCAGGGGGTGGTATTTTGGTGTTTTGTGGTGGAAAGGTAAGTGTGGCAGGGGTGGAGTGTTGGAGAGGAGTAGGATAGGTGTGATGATGGGATGTTGGGTTTTGCAGAAGTAGCAGGGCACGAGGAGGTGAGGTGGAGGAGGTGGTCAAATGTGTTTGACCTGGGAAATAATAAAAAGAGAAACGGGGTGTATTTTTATTCATATTGGAGTTGGGCCAAGGGTTTGGTTTGGGCTTTGGGTGTGGATCAGGGAGGATATAAGGTGTTGGGTGGATTGGTATATGTTTTGGGTGGGCTTTTGGATTAGGAATAACTTTGGTCCATTTGGTTTATAGCATGTTTTGGCATAAGGACCAATTGTGTTAAAAGTTAAAAGTTGAGGGTGTATTTTGCCATTTTCCCAAATTTGTTCCAAGGACTAATCCTGTTAAGTTTCAATAATATGAGGACCTTGAGTAATTATTTTCCAAAATGAAGTACCCGGGGACCAAGATTGCCAAATGTGAAACTTGAAGGACCAAAAGTGTAAATTCTCCAAACATTACTCCCAGGACCAATTATGATAAATTTTGACTTCCAAAAGACCTTTGTTGACTTTTCTTTTAAAATAAGCTCAGGGATTATTTTTGCCAAATTCCAAAGTTGAGGGGCCAAACATGTAATTTTCTCAAACTTTTTACCGAAGGATCAAATTTGGTAACTTTTGACTTTTAAATGCCTTGGGTTGACTTTTCTTTCATTTCGAACCTTCAGGGACTAGTTTTGTCAAATTTTGAAACTTGAGGGACTGAAACTGCCAATTATGCAAACTTTGTTCGTTTTTCATTTGTTTTTAAACATTTTGCATCTAAAACATATAAAACACAGTTTTGGGATAATTTTTGTATTTTGATGCATTTCTGAGTGTTTTTGGATGTTTTGGCAGTTCAGATATGATAAAAATGATGAGTATTTACATATTCATCAGCACCCCATGACCCGAATGCTTCCGCTAAACCAGATTTGGGGGTGTTACAGATTGGAATCAGAGCCAGGTTATAGAGAACTAGGTACATATAAACCCTAAACTATAACCGCCTTTTACAAAAAGATCACTCTATGACCGCCACTTGCCTGCCTGCCTTGCTTGCCATTTTAATTACTGTTTGCTTACCTTAACTATATGTTACACTTTACTATTTTACGTTTTATATGATATAAGTATTTTCTGTATACTTACACATACTCACCGCCTTGTCACAAATCATGTCACCACCGCCTTCGCCTACTACTCACGGTGATGTCCAGGTAGACACCTCAGCTGCAGGGCATGCTTACTCTTTGGGCCAGCTCACAGGCACTGCAGAAGACCCATATGTCCAAGCAGTACAGGTAGCACAACCTGACATCACACCTACTCAGCTTACACCTACTATCACTACAAACTCCACCATTACTCCACCACCATCCATCCAGGCCACCCCACCCACTACTGGCCATCGTACTACTTATAAGAGAGTCCGAGGGTATAACATATTGTCCTCATCTCAACCTTCCCTAAAAAGGACCCGGACTACCTCCACGGGCATCTCCATTACTCCATCCTCACTATCACCCGCATCATCCCCCGCCCCATCTCCCACTCACTCACCACCTCACCAGGGTCTCAGTAGGACTAGTGACATTCATTCAGATGATGATGAAGAGCCCCAAGAGGAGTCTGAGGAAGACCCACAAGAGGAACCCGAAGAAGAGCTTGCTACAGCAGCAGCAGCTAGAGTCGAGTTAGCACCTGTTGGGCACATCATTGATAGTGCATGTGGAGACAAGGATGTGGGGGTACAGAAAGAGTTGGGTCAGGAGAGGATTGTGCCATGGTATGACCAGATAATCCTTACGGATGTACCAGATACCTTTGAGTTAGGGCAGAGTTCAACAGCTGCACAGATTCAGGGTACGGATGCACCATTAGGATTGGGACAGAGAGCTGCAATGATTCATGCTAGGGCAGAAATTTTGGATGGTATCCCTACTACCTTTGAGATTGGACAGAGCTCTAGGGGAGCTTATCAGGAGGAGAGTGATGGGGTGATATGGAGAGACATTGAGTGCATGTTTAGCACCACACCTCGAGTAGAGAGTCCGGACTACACACCTACTACACCACCTTTTCTGATACCACCTTCCCCAGTTGCTCCCCAACCAGTTTCCCCACATACTGAGGAAGAGGATTTGACTGATGAGGAGCGGATTATCCTACAGTTAGAGACACACGACAGCCTTTTGGATGTTCATACTGATCAGTTGGAGAGGCTACAGGGGCAGGAACAACGGATTGAGACTATGGACCAGGCTGCACGTGTTTTGTTTGAATGTGTTGACCTGATTAGACAGGATATGTATGGTCTGAGGGGTAGAGTTGATAGGATGGAAGGATATTATGGTCGTGGGTTTCGAGATCTAGATGCTAGGATTCGTAGCCAGGGCAGAGGAGTTACCGGACTATACGGTAGGGTCGAAGAAGTAGAAAGGACTCTATGGGTTGCACGGGACTCTGCGAGGACTCATTGGGAGAGGACTACGGCTTTGGAGTCCATGCTCGCTGCAGAAATGAGGTACGGCCGGGAGAGCCGTAGACGTATTGAGGAGCTTGAGGCCACGCAGCTAGAGCTGATTACAGGGATTCAACGATTGCGCCTTGAGCGTGATCAGGTTTAGGCATAGCTGGTAGATGTTGTTGTAACCACTTAACTGAGTAGTCATCAGTTAGTGGCAGTTATGTTTCCTTTATGTATCCAAATCTAGTACTTTTCTTTTATGTATTCGCAGCTTGTAATTTTCTGGACGTGTAACGACTCTAATCTATAACAAGCTCGTTTGTTTACTCTATCGTGCCATTTCTTATATCATTGATTTTATTCATATACTCTACCTGTGTTGATCTTACTCTCGGGTGATAACAATTTCTCTTTATGAAACCTCATTTGTCTTTATCTCATTTTCGTGATATAGCAAGATGCCTCCCAGGAAAAGGTCAAGCAGGACTGCTCGTGCGCAACCAGTTACCCCAGCCTCAGCCAGGGTTAATGCAACCACTCCACCTGTGAACCGAGCTATACTTGATCAGTTAGTAGAGGAACAGGTGGCAGCAGCACTAGCTGCAACAAATAATTCCACCAATGATGTCAGAAACTCACGAACGATAAACAATCACAATCGCGGTTGTAACTACCAGGAATTCCGAAAGACAATGACTGATTTCTTTGGGGGAACTGAGGGAGCTGTTGTCTTGATCAGGTGGGTGGAAAATTGGAAACTGTGTTCAGAATATGTAATTGTGCGGATGAAGACAGGGTTAAGTTTGCATCATTCACTTTCAAGGATGCTGCTTTAACCTGGTGGAACAATTATCTGAAGTTCGCCGGATTTGACGCCGCCTACTCAATGCCATGGGAAAACTTCAAGGATATGGTGCTCAAAAAGTACTGCCCTCGCAATGAAGTTATGAAGTTAGAGGTCGAATTTTGGAACCTCAAGGTGCAGGGTACTAACATGGCGGCATACAACCAACGCTTTCAAGAGTTGGATTTGCTATGCCCTGAGATGGTCCAAACTGAGACTCGCTTACTCGAGAGGTACATTGGAGGATTACCCCAGACCATCAAGGGTAATGTCACTACTGCTAAAGCTACAGATCTTCACGAGACTATGGAAGTGGCTAACAAATTGATGGACCAAGTCATTGAGGATTCAGCTGAAATGGTTGTGACTAATAAAAGAAAATGGGATGACCACTCCCGAAACAACTACAACAACCATAAGCAAAACAAAAGACAAGAAGTTGCTAAGGTTTACCCAGCTGGATCTGGAGAAAGAAAGCCCTATGAAGGGACTGCACCACTATGCAACCGATGCAAACTACACCATAAGGGTCAGTGTACGGTCAAATGCCGCAATTTCCAGAAGATTGGACGTTTGACTAGGGACTGTAGGTCTAGGCCTCTAGCAACGACTCAAGCAACACCAACTCAAAATCCAAGGGTCGATGCAACCTGCTTTGGGTGTGGTGAAAAAGGGCATTATCGGAGTGAGTGCCGAAATCCCCGAAACCAGGGAAATGGTGGTAACCGAGGTAACCAAGGTAATCAGGGTAATCAAAGGAACCAAGGAACTGGTGGAAATCAAAGAGCCACTGGATCTCAGGGAAATCAAGGCAATGGTGGAGGAGGCCGTGGAAGGGCCTATGCAGTAACCAAGGTGGAAGCTCAGGAGGACCCGAATGTTGTGATGGGTACGTTCCTTTTAAATAACCGTTATGCATCTGTATTGTTTGATACGGGAGCAGATAGGAGTTTTGTTTTAACTTCATTTAGTCCACTACTTGGAATTGCCCCGACCACTTTAGACAATGTGTATGATGTGGAATTAGCTAATGGGAACGTAGAAAGAGTAGACACCATCATAAGAGGGTGTACACTAAACCTTTTAAACCACCCCTTTAACATTGATCTTATGCCGGTAGAATTGGGTAGTTTTGACGTCATTATCGGCATGGATTGGTTGTCAAAATACCATGCTGCCATTATATGCGACGAGAAGCTC
The DNA here is from genome assembly GCA_030686995.1 of Artemisia argyi. Lineage (NCBI taxonomy): Eukaryota > Viridiplantae > Streptophyta > Magnoliopsida > Asterales > Asteraceae > Artemisia > Artemisia argyi. The sequence goes on along the minus strand of CM060709.1, from coordinate 222,003,653 downwards.
GTCCGACTGCCCTATGGAGATGAAATCCTAACTATAGAAGGCGACATAAGCGATAGGAGAGCCATATCAAGATTAAACATCATATCTTGCACCAAGGTTCAGAAGTGCATTGAAAAAGGATGTCACCTCTTTTTAGCACAAGTCACCGAGAAGGAAGAAAAGAAACCGGAAGGGAAACGTTTGGAAGATGTGCCAATCGTGAGAGACTTCCCGGAGGTCTTCCCCAAAGACTTACCTGGACTCCCGCAACTCGATAGGTCGAATTTAGAATCGATCTAGTGCCAGGTGCTGCACCCGTGGCACGAGCACCTTATCGATTAGCTCCGACGGAACTACAGGAACCATCGAACCAATTGTCAGAACTTTTAGATAAAGGGTTCATTAGGCCGAGTTCTTCGCCTTGGGGAGCTCCGGTCTTGTTTGTCAAAAAGAAGGATGGGTCCTTCAGAATGTGCATTGACTACCGAGAATTGAACAAGTTAACCATCAAAAACCGATACCCACTTCCAAGAATCGATGATCTTTTCGATCAACTACAAGGTTCAAGCATTTATTCAAAAATTGACCTGAGGTCTGGGTATCATCAACTTAGGGTTCGGGAAGAAGATATACCAAAGACGGCATTCAGGACTCGTTACGGCCACTACGAGTTTCAAGTTATGCCTTTTAGCTTGACCAATGCACCAACAGTATTCATGGATCTTATAAACAGAGTGTGCAAACCATACCTGGACAAATTTGTAATCGTCTTCATCGACGACATTCTGATTTACTCTAAGAATGAGAAGGAACACGAGGAACATCTTAGATTAATCCTAGAATTACTAAAGAAGGAGGAGTTGTATGCTAAATTTACAAAGTGTGAATTTTGGATACCAACTGTTCAATTTCTGGGTCATGTAATTGATAGTCAAGGCATACATGTGGATCCTGCAAAGATCGAGTCAGTGAAGGATTGGGCGACACCCACGACACCCACTGAAATACGCCAATTCTTAGGACTTGCTGGTTACTATAGGAGGTTTATTGAAGGGTTCTCGAAGATAGCGAAACCTTTAACTAAACTAACTCAGAAGAATGTAAGGTTCGATTGGGGAGAGAAGGAGGAGGGAGCCTTCCAACTCTTTAAGGATAAATTGTGTAGTGCACCTATTTTGGCATTACCTGAGGGTAGTGAAGACTTTTTAGTCTACTGCGAGGCCTCACATAAAGGCTTGGGAGCCGTTCTCATGTAACGAGAGAAGGTGATAGCATATGCCTCTCGACAACTGAAAAAGCACGAGAAGAATTATACTACACACGACTTGGAATTGGGGTCAGTAGTGTTTGCACTCAGAATCTGGAGACACTATCTCTACGGCACCAAGTGCGTAGTCTACACCGACCACAAGAGCTTGCAACATATCCTTGACCAAAAAGAGCTTAACATGAGGCAACGTCGTTGGTTAGAGTTACTTAGCGACTATGATTGCGAAATCAGATATCATCCGGGCAAAGCAAATGTTGTAGCTGATGCCCTTAGCCGGAAAGAACGACCAAAACCCTTAGGGTACGATCATTGGGTATGACAATCATTTCACCTCTTCCATCCAAAATTCTTGTGGCTCAGGCAGAAGCCCTCAAGGAAGAAAACCGATTGAGCGAGAAAATCTATGGTATGCCTGAAAATAATAATGGGTTTGTTAAGAAATCAGATGTAATTTTGTGTTTCAAGGACAGGAGTTGGGTCCCACTCTACGGAGAGATGCGTGACCTCATTATGCACGTGTCCCACAAGTCTAAATACTCCATCTACCCCGGAGCTGACAAAATGTATCTTGATCTGAAGAAACTATACTGGTGGCCCAACATGAAAGCTGACATCGCATTGTATGTCAGTCAATGCTTAACTTGTTCTAAGGTTAAAGCTGATCTTGAAAAACCATCGGCCTTACTTGTAGAACCAGAAATTCTCGAGTGGAAGTGGGAACGGATAACTATGGACTTTATCACCAAGTTACCAAGGACGTCAAGCGGTTACGACACTATTTGGGTAATCATTGATTGTCTCACTAAGTCCACCCACTTTCTACCAATGAAGGAGAGCGACAGCATGGATAAACTCGCACGGTTATATGTGAAGATCGTTGCACGACATGGTGTTCCAATTTCCATCATCTCAGATAGAGATAGTCGTTTCACATCAAACTTTTGGAGATCACTTCAGGATACTTTGGGGTCCGACCTTGATATGAGTACTGCATACCATCCCCAGACCGATGGTCAGAGTGAGAGAACAATTCAAACTTTAGAAGACATGCTGCGAGCATGTGTGATAGACTTTGGAAATGGTTGGGACAGGCATTTACCATTAGTCGAGTTCTCTTACAATAACAGCTATCACACCAGCATCAAAGCTGCACCATACGAGGTACTTTACGGCCGAAAGTGCAGATCACCCGTATGCTGGGCTGAAGTAGAGGAAAGTCAAATTACTGGTCCAGAACTAGTGCAGGAAACTACTGAGAAGATTGTGCAAATCAAGAGCCGAATGCAAGCGGCTCGTGACCGTCAATAGAGTTACGCAGACAAAAGATGAAAACCACTTGACTTTCAAGTTGGAGATAGTCATGCTCAAGGTTTCACCATGGAAAGGTGTAATCCATTTTGGAAAACGTGGGAAACTAAATCCCCGTTACATTGGACCTTTCAAGATTCTTGCCAAAATTGGGCCGGTAGCCTACCGACTCAAATTACCACAAGAACTCAGCTCTGTTCACAACGTGTGCAACCTTAAGAAATGTCTCGCAAATGAAACTCTTGCTATTCCCCTAGAGGAAATCCAAATCGATGAAAGACTAAACTTCATCGAGGAACCCGTTGAAATCATGGACCGAGAAGTCAAACGGCTTAAGCAAAGCCGTATCCCTATTGTCAAAGTCCGTTGGAACTCACGAAGAGGTCCTGAATTCACGTGGGAGCGTGAAGACGAAATCAAGCGTAAATACCCTCATATTTTCTTAACTCCATCGGGTAACTCTAACTGAAAACCGAGGACAGTTTTCCTTCTAAGGCGGGAAGGCTGTGACAAACGGTAATTTTTCATCTGATACTTTGATAATAAAAGCCAATTTATTATTTTAGTAATATTAAACTAAGCGCGCATGAGCTTACATAACTGTATCGGATGGGTTAGCCGCACACAGTAGCGTACAATAACTCACTATATTACTAAAATTCATCAGGAAATATAAATTTTGCATTTTCTGACCATTACTGATTATTACAAATTATACCGAGAAGTATCTCGCATGTACTAGAGCACGACACCGCACGCGTACCGGCACCGCTTAAATTACAGTTTAATTTTTATAAATTATTCCCGGAGTCAAAAAATTTGCGTTTATGCTATTCTTATGAAAGTGTTTCTGGAATTTTATTTCTTCGCGTCTATACAAAGCCGGGATGACACCATTACACCGGAGCTCAACGGGACACGGAGTACACAAAATACACTCTCTTATAATAAAACAAGATATAAAAAGGCCTTATCTCTCCCCTGATAACACCTCACTACATAAACACGCCCCTTTTATCGTTTTCTGTATCTAACTCCTTCTCCAACTCTAAAGTATCATCTATCACTATCACTAACTAGAGGCTAGGTAACTTTTACTCTTTTCTAGAGCCTCTTGCACCTCTCCCCTCCAAAGTCAAGGGTAGATAAGTCTCAGAAATTGAGGAAGAATGGAGGTTAACTGCTTTTGGGGAGATTCTCATCTTCTAGGGCCAAAAGAGAGTCCAAAGTTTACCTCATGTCTATCTTTAATATCAATCGATTCCCAGGTGAGTTCCACATCATCACATCTCACAAAAAAGTCATCACAAGAATCGAAGTGCTCAAGAAAAGATCGGTGGTGTGTGGACTTGCTTGGAAGATCAGTATCGAGCCTTATTGTTCATCACCATCAATAGGCCTTCTTGTTGTAAGAACCTCAAATTCCCTGTCCTAATGTTCCTTTTGTTTATGTCGATGTTAGTTACTGGGATTTTTCTTTGATATTGAATAAATCTAGTTTTCTTGTTATTAAACTTGCTATTTGATTGTAATATTGCTAGACTTTTGGTCAATCGGCCTAAGTTCATAAATCCGGGAATGATAAACTTTCCTAGTTGTTCATTGGTCTTGTGTAGTATGCTCCTGATATTAATGTAATGTTTCATATAACCAGTAACTTATTTGTCTTTCACCACACTTTAACTCTTATAAGCCTAATGTATCTTTTGACTATAAATAACCTGAGTATTGTCTTAAGTAATGGAAGTTATTATGTTGCTATGTACCTTGTTCTACCCTTCTTTTTGTTTGACACAATGTAATTAGTGCACTTGAGTTTAGCATCGTAACGGAAACCACTGTGGCTCGACACAGTGGTGGATTGTCTTGTGATTGATTACGGTTCGGCCTTGCTTAAAAGTTTTGTTGTGACGAATTGGTTACGGGTCAAAACCCACTGTGGTCGAACCACAGTGGATGGGTTTTGGTTGGTTACCTCTTGTCTCAACATTACCGACTCGCAAAAGGTTAAATAGATACGTGTTTGGTTTTTTTGTGAATCAAAACCCACTGTGGTGAAGCCATAGTGGTGTATACCTTGTTGGGAGTTTGATGAGTTAACAATAGCTCCATTTTTTTTCCTATCCGTCTTGCTTGCTGTCGAGAGCCACAACCCAACCAGTGGGTGACCCTGTTAAAACACCAAATTTGCTTTCGTTGAGATTTATCTTCCTTTTTGAAGTATCTATTTAATCTTAGTATTATAAAGATTTTATAGATATGTATTTGGTTTGCTCACATTTGGTAAATGTTATTCTACTTCTTAATAACTTTAATTTTACAAAACTCAATATAGCACTAGCTTTTAAAACTGGGTTTCTGTTTCCCTACCTGTACTCAAGGCATAATAAAAGAGTATTTGGTCCTGCTGTAATTTGACCACCATCACCCACGTAGGGTGTCATGGGTTGGCTAACGACAACAGCACAAAGGTGCGTTGGAGCTACTCTTTAATGGGCGTATCTTCTTGATCATTTTCCTGCACTAAAGGGGTACATTTGGAGCTGCCAAATTCAGCCCCTAAATGGTGCATCTTCTCGTTTATTTTCTGCATAAAGGGGCGTATACTTGTTTCACTTTGGGCCAGCCCACTTCACCACGTGTTAGGGTGCGTTAATATTACCGTAAACTAGAATTTCAATTATAACAATGCCTTAACATAAAGCTGCTGCTCTATTTAGGAAACTAATACAATGTAAATGGTATTGGTGTCTCTCTTATCTGGGCTGCAGCCACTGATTTCGAGTACTTAGCCATCAGTAGTTTCGACCTATCCAATGATTTATCCGAACTTGTTATCAACCCGATTCACATCACACGACCGCAAGTTCACGACGTAATATAACGAGCTATGAAATTCACTAATAATCGAAACTATATATATATATATATATATATATATATATATATATATATATATATATATATATATATATATATATATATATATATATATTTCAAACTTATAGAATTAGACTAAACCAAATCGTAAGTTTGAACTTGCTATAAATACTAATGGTTTATATCTAAATTTAATTGACGTACTCCGGCTTGTAAAGACTTCTTTGAGTTTTGATAAACAATATTCAACTGCTTATTAATCTGGCATGTACTTTGGCCATGCCCATTTTTCGTTGAACTATATATAAAATTAGCTTACAATTCTTTTAACCAACAATAAGGAATTTCATTCGTAATTTACCTTTAAAAATGGGAATATTAACAAAAGTATTTTACTTAACTCTATTTTAGATGTTTTTATATATATAAATATACCCATTTAGTATTATATATACTCTTCACAATAATAAATACAAAGTCCGTCAACTTGTAACAGCTATTCGTGATTATTTCCATGCCTCATCTTTCGGTCATTGTCCAACCAAGAGTTTAATAGTCCATGATATTTTACTATTGCCTATGTATATGCTAATGCACTTCCATGAGCCAATACTTATTCACATTTAGAAAACCTATTTTCAAACTTTGAAGTTGCCACACAAGCAACAACACTTTAAAACTTTTTAAACTTTGTTAAACTTAGTTGAGTCTTAAATGGGAATTGTGAACTAAACTTTCCGTACTAATCTAGGTCACGTGTCGGTGCCGCTCATTACCACTACTTGACTTTTCACTTTCAGACCGCTTTTGCTGAGGTGAGTTTATAGCCCCACTTTACTTATACTTGCTTTACTAAAATTGGGGTGAGAAACATTCAAAAGTTTTATGGACCAATACTATGTTTAAAAACTATTACATGGAAAGCTTAAGCCCTTGATCCCATACTTATGCCCACTTTCATGAACCGTTAGTTCCTGCGGGAAACGCGATTGCTATAGATAGATCTATTCGGGTGACTCCCCCGTTCGGTTGGCCATACATAGGTCAATGCGAAACGTATATCATATCGGAATCGAGTGTATTGGGATAAACACTCGCAATGGGCCCCCTTATTTAAACTGTCGTAGTTTCTGTTGCATGAACTTAGTGCTATTGTAATAGACTGTTTTGAATGACATTATATTCATCGTAATGTGCATATGCTCTATACATTGGTCAAATTATACTGCTTACTTTAAACCTATGAACTCACCAGCTTTTCGCTGACTTTTAAGCATGTTTTTCTCAGGTGTTTGATTCACGTGATTGAAGCAAGGTATGGGCATGGCAAGGGTCGTAGACTATTTACCGAAGTGTTTTTACACATCAATAATTTAGGTTAATTGGGACCACTTAAACTATGGGCTCTATTTCCCGCAAACGAACTTATTGTAAACTTTAACTACTTGGTGTAATATATTTAAACGGAGTATGTATTCCGTTCTTTATTCCTTTGTGTTGTGATTACCAATTTAGTAGCACCCCATGACCCGAATGCTTCCGCTAAACCAGATTTGGGGGTGTTACATTTCTTCTCCAATTAGTATTTTTATTATCATAAGTCTTAGAAACAAAGGTAGACACCTGAGTTTTCTCAGTTTTAATAGTTGTGGTTGGAACCCCTCTATGGGATTACAATGACAAAAGCATCTTTGACTTCAAGAAGAACTTCCCTGGTTAAAAGAGTACTTCTTATGGGTTGATAAATGTCATCATGCCCTGATGAGGCGAAAAATGATCCGTTTTTAGGGGGTCATTTAAGCCCGAATCCGAATTTATTTGATCAAATATTGCCCTAAATCGTTCCTTTTGTGATTTTAGGTGTTTGGAGAGTGAATTCTGGAAAAGAGGCTATTTTGGACATTTTTGGAGCATAAAGTGAAGAAAACGACAAAGTACCAAAAATCCAAGCTGGAAATACAAGGTGACGGCGTCAAGGGTTTGCTCTTGACGGCGTCAGACATGAAGAATAATTTACCGTAGCTGGTGACGGCATCAGATGGAGTTATGACGGCGTCAAAGTGGCCAAGATTAATTTACCGAAGGTGGTGACGGCGTCACATAGGCCGTCACGATTGGATCTAGGGCGTCCGAGGAAGTGTATGGCGGCGAGTTGACGGCGTCAGATTTTACTCTTGACGCCGTCAGGACGATTTTCCTATATATAGTTTTCTAGTTTTTTTCATAAAAAAAGAGGAGAAGTTTTGGTGAAACCCTAAAGACGATTTTGGTGCCTCTTTTACAGGGTTTTCAAGGGTTCCAAACCCTTGAGACCTTGCATTGTAATTGAGATAAGTATACTCTTAATTCAATCAATATGTCTATGTGTTGGTTGTTTATCTTTTGTTCTTATCTTAATTCTACTATGCTAGGCTAGATCTCTCTTGTGTTTGCTTAGATCTAATGAAACCTAGATGTTGATTATGTGTTGATTACTTGTCTATTCTTGTTTTGAATGAATGATTTTATATGTTAGGCTTAAGAAAACTGGCAGATCTCCAAATGGTAACATGCTTGAACGTCTTAAGAAACATGAACCGAGGCGTACTAGTTCTTTATTGGTTGTATTTAATGCATGAGCCACTGTTTACAATCCCTATAGTTGTGCTGGGTCATGGTGTAGGAGGAGATAAGAGCTCATAGAGTTGGGGAGTTATGTATGCCACTCCACGAATGGTATTAAGGAATACAACCCGTCATTCATACAAGTGTAACAAGTAATTAACATGTAAAAGATATCTAGGGAGTAATGAAGTCTAAGTAAACACAATTTCTCCAATTACTGCTCACAACCTTAGTTTAATTAGTTTAATTTTATTTTTATTGTTTTATTTTGATTGCATCTTAGTTTTTGGGTTAGTTGATTAGCAACTAATTCCGCCCACTCTCCCAATACCCGAGATTTTTACTTGCTTTTCATAAAATATAAAAATACAAAAAGAATCATCTTTCACCTTTAGACCTAGTTAGATTAATTTCAATCCTAACGACACTATTCCTAGCTGAACGATCAATCCCCCGGTACTTGTCACTATACTATACTACAACGATCAGGTACACTACCTGGTGGGGGTTGTAAGCTTCTCGAGATCCCTCGAGAGGTAAAGCAAGGTGTGATTCCCACGCATCAAGTTTTTGGCGCCGCAGCCCGGGGAATAGTTATTGTCTAGGTTAGAATTTCTTTTTATTAGGTCTACTTGCTAGATTCCTTTCTAGTAAGATTTTTTATTTTTATTTTTAGGTCTTCTTTAGTCTATCTTATTTCTTCGTGCCTTTGTTTGTAACTCTTCACCATTCACCATCATGGCAACCAACGAATTCTCCAACCTTAGGATCACTAGAAGTCGTAGCACCACTAAAGACCTCGTCTTGCCTTATGCAGAACCCGAAAGAGAAATGTGTAGGTTAAGACGAACTCACTCAACACCTGAACCATCCAGCATTGCTATCGACTTTGATGCACCTCTCTCTGAAGAAAATTCAGAAAATCACATCACAACCCCGAGCTCCCACAATGAGACGAATACTCCTATAATACCCCCTCCTAAGCGTCTCAAGGATTACTCTTCCCCAACTCCTCGTGGGTTTTCCAATGCCATTGTTTATCCAAACGAACACACCAACGAGGTCTTGCATGCGAATGATATTTGGCTTGTCAAAAGTGTGTGTAAGTTCCACGGACTTGATGAGGAAAATCCGATCCAACACATCAAGGACTTCCTAAAAATAGTGGATACCATCCATACGGGTGGGACTACTAGAAACACATCCCGACTGCGATTCTTCCCTTTTACCTTATACGGGAAAGCCCAAGAATGGTATAACAAACTCCCTTCCGAATCTATTTTCACATGGGAGCAACTCATATCCAAGTTCTATGAGAAGTTCTTTCCACCTAGAAAAACCTCAGCATTCAGGGATAGGATCCTTCGTTTCCGAAAGGGGAAGGATGAACCCTTCCATAAAGCGTGGACTAGATTCAAGGATTTAATAAGACAAGTTCCACATCATGGCATTGAACTTTGGCTCTTGGTCCAAATCTTTTACGAAAATATCTCCTCTAATGACCGGAACGGAATCAACCAATCTAGGAAAGGAAGATTGGCCAATCTTAGTGCCGAGGAAGGATGGGACAGGATTGAAGAATATGCCCAAGACCTGGATGACACTTGGGATGAACCTGAGTCGACTATCGGCGTTTCTGAAACCACCTCGGATCGATTGAGCAAAGTTCACAAAAGAATGGATTGCCTTGCTGGATCACAACCACCTAAAATGCTGTCTAATCCTTACTTGATCTGCGATTACTGTGGAGGTCCGCATGAGGTGGAGGAATGCGGAGGAGCAGCCACAACTGAACATGCATGCTTGTCAGGAGGAGACATTTATGCTGATCCCTCCCTTTTGCCTTTCTACCAAAATGATGATTATACCCTTTGGGGAAATCTAGTAAGGAAAAGAGAAGGGGAGGGAGGCCCTGAATTCAAGATCAGGAGCAATTTCGAAGATGACCTTGGTCACTTCACTCAAGAAAAAGACTTGCAAATGAAAGGGCTTAATGAGCTTTTCGACGAACAGCAGGAGGATGTCGGAGAATTCTTCAGCAAGCTTAACTCAGCCCTAGATGACCTCCAACCACCGTCAGAAAGAGGAAAAGATCCCATGCTCGCGATAACCACACGGGCCGGAACGACAACCAAGGACCCTCCTTACCCAAATTCGTCCCCAATCACACTCAATTCAGACAAACCTGGGGAGGAGGAGCAGGATGTCGTCATTGGCACCCCGGACCAACCACCAGTAACAACCCCCTCCCCATCAGCCCTTCCTAACCCACCTGTGAGAATTCCATACCCATCCCGACTAAGGAACCAAAAAACGGAGAATGATAACAAGAGGTTCTTGTCATACCTAAAAGACTCGGTTGTCACCATACCTCTCCTGGATGCTTGCTATCACATGCCAAAGTATAGTACATATTTCAAAAAACTGCTCGCTAACAGGAAGAAGCTCGAGGGTCTTGTAACCCTAGGGGAAGAATGCTCAGTGGTGACCCATAAAGGGCTACCAAAGAAGGTAGACGATCCGGGCAGCTTCACCTTGCCATGCTCTATAGGTCCTCTATCAATCAAGAATGCTCTTGCCGATTTGGGAGCAAGTATCAACCTCATGCCTCTCTCTATGTTCCGTAAACTAGGATATTCCGGATTGAAGCCTACCCGTATGAACATCCAACTAGCCGATAGATCAGTCAAATACCCCGAAGGGATATGTGAGAACGTGCTAGTCAAGGTTGGGAAATTCAAATTCCCTGTCGACTTCGTAATCCTGGATATGGAGGAGGACGACGTGGTACCTATCATTTTAGGTAGACCATTTCTTGCTACCGCTCGTGCAGTCATCGATGTCTACGATGGCAAATTGACCTTACGAGTAGGAGACGATAGCACAACCTTCGACATTAAGGATTCTATGGACCTCTCCCTCGAAGCATCCAACCGGCTCTACTTTATCGGGGAAGTAGATGAGCTCACAGATATCATTGATAACTGCATCGATGAACAAATCGATGAAGGCTGGCTACGGGACGAGAGTTTTCTTCCTTTGCTGGAGGTGGAAAAGATGGAGGAAGTTAATGCAGTCTCCTTCTACCCCAGACAAGAGACAACGGAGCATCTCGAGCTCCGAAAGCCCGAGAACAAGCTAAAACCTTCTATTATCGAGCCCCCTGACGTTGATCTTAAAGAACTCCCTAATCATTTGGAGTATGCCTTTCTTCAGGGAGAAAACCAACTCCCGGTAATCATAAATTCTTCCTTGGAAAAAGAACAAAAAGTTAAACTCTTAGAGGTCCTGAAGAAATACAAGGGGGTACTCGCATGGAGTGTGGCCGACATTAAGGGGATTGACTCCACTTTTTGCACACATAAGATTCTTATGGAGGAAGATTATAAACCCACTGTGCAACCCCAGAGGCGAGTTAACCCTAACATTAAGGAGGTAGTGAAGAAGGAAGTTATCAAACTTTTGGATGCAGGACTGATTTACCCGATCTCGGATAGCCCATGGGTTAGTCCTATGCAGGTTGTACCTAAAAAGGGTGGAATGACTGTAGTAAAAAATGACAAGGGTGAGATGGTGCCACAGAGAACTATCACTGGATGGCGGGTATGCATTGACTATCGAAAGCTCAACGATGCCACGAGGAAAGATCACTTTCCCTTACCATTCATTGATCAGATGTTAGAAAGATTATCTGGACACGAATACTATTGCTTCTTAGATGGATTCTCTGGATATTTTCAAATCCCCATAGCACCTGAGGACCAAGAAAAGACCATGTTTACTTGCCCCTATGGAACGTTTGCCTACAAACGGATGCCTTTTGGGCTATGTAATGCCCCCGCCACTTTCCAACGTTGCATGACCGCAATCTTTCACGAACTCATGGAAGACAGCATGGAAGTATTCATGGATGACTTTTCAGTCTTCGGGAACTCCTTCGACCGCTGTCTTGCTAATTTAGAGAAGATGCTTAAACGTTGCGAGGAAACCAACTTGGTGTTGAACTGGGAAAAGTGTCATTTCATGGTAAAGGAAGGGATTGTGTTGGGCCATAAGATTTCAGGGAATGGGATAGAGGTGGACCAAGCTAAGGTTGAAGCTATATCTAAGTTACCATACCCCACAACTGTTAAGGCAATACGCAGCTTTTTGGGGCACGCCGGATTTTATCGGAGATTCATCAAAGACTTCTCCAAAATTGCCCGGCCAATGACTCAATTGCTTGTGAAGGATGCTCCATTCGATTTTTCCCAAGAATGCAAGGATGCTTTCGACCTCCTAAAAAGGGAACTCACTCAAGCTCCAATCATGATCACACCCAACTGGGAGTTACCATTTGAAATAATGTGTGACGCTAGCGACTTCGCTGTCGGGGCTGTATTAGGTCAACGACGTGACAAGCTTTTCCAACCTATTTACTATGCTAGCAAAACCATGAATCCCGCCCAAGAGAACTACTCCACCACCGAAAAAGAATTATTAGCCGTAGTGTTTGCATTCGACAAATTCCGACAATATCTTGTCCTTTCAAAGACAGTCGTCTTCACTGACCACTCAGCTCTTAGATATCTGTTTGCGAAACAGGACGCCAAGCCACGACTAATTCGGTGGATCTTGTTGCTACAAGAATTTGATGTTGAGATTCGCGATAAGAGGAGGGCAGAGAATCTAGCCGCCGATCATCTATCTCGCCTGGAAAACCCCTTGGATAAACACGATAGAAGTGAAATTAAGGATTCGTTTCCCGACGAACAACTGATGTCTATCCTTGATTCGGAACCATGGTACGCCGACTTCGCCAATTACTTCGCAAGTAGATGTAGACTTGTTCCTGAACACCTGACCAAATACGAAAGGAAGAGGTTCTTTTCCCAGCTGAAATATTACTTCTGGGATGAGCCATTTTTATTCCGAAGGTGTCCTGACCACATTATAAGGCGTTGTGTTTCGGAGAATGAGGCAGTAAAGATCATGAGGGAATGTCACTCCGGTCCCTCTGGAGGGCATCATGGGATAAATGTTACTGCTCGAAAGATTCTCGATGCAGGATTCTATTGGCCCACAATTTTCCGTGATGTAAAAGATATGGTACAAGCGTGTGATGCATGTCAACGGGCTGGAAATATATCACATAGGGATGAGGCACCTCAGAACTTTATACAAGTTTGTGAGGTATTCGATGTTTGGGGGATTGACTTTATGGGACCCTTTCCATCCTCAGGAGGAAACGAGTACATCTTGGTCGCCATTGACTATGTTTCGAAATGGGTTGAAGCACAAGCCCTTAGGACTAATGATGCTAGAGTGGTCATTCATTTCCTAAAAAAGCTTTTCGCAAGATTCGGGATTCCGAAGGCTCTCATCAGTGATAGGGGGACACATTTTTGCAACGCGCAAATGGAAAAGGTCATGAAGAGGTATGGAGTACCCCACCGATTCTCCACCGCCTATCATCCACAGACCAATGGCCAAGTCGAAAACACCAATAGAGCTATTAAAAGAATACTTGAAAAAACGGTTAGTCAAAACAGAAAGGACTGGTCATTCAAACTCGACGAAGCCTTATGGGCATTCCGAACTGCTTACAAAACACCTATTGGAACGACCCCGTTCCGCATGGTGTATGGTAAGGCATGTCACTTACCGGTAGAATTAGAACACAAGGCTTATTGGGCGCTTAAGGCATGCAACTTAGATTACACAACTGCGGGGAACCATAGGTTTTTGCAATTACACGAGCTTGATGAACTTAGATTAGAAGCCTACGAATCCTCCATCACATATAAAGAGAGAGCTAAAAGATGGCATGATCAAAGAATTAAGAAACCCAAAGAATTTTCAGAAGGAGACAAGGTCCTATTATACAATTCTCGGTTGCGATTATTTCCGGGAAAACTTAAGTCTAGATGGTATGGGCCGTTCACGGTGAAGAATTCCTCTAAATTTGGAGCTGTAGTGTTAGTTGATGACGAGGGTAGGGAATTCACGGTTAACATACAACGTGTAAAACATTACCAAGAAAATAACAATGAAATGATTAATGAGGAGGATGCGATGTTTGATGATGAAATCACGTAGTAACCCATGACTTTGAGTCTAGCTACAAGACTCGTAAATAAAGAAAAGCGCTTCTTGGGAGGCAACCCATGTTTTGTGTGATTTTAATTGTTTGATTGTTATTTGCTTCCGTATGCATGTTTTATTTTTATTGTTGGTTGATCATGTTTCTCAATTAAAATGTGAAATACTTTATTATGTTGTTTAGCCTAGTCTTAACTTCAACCTAAAGGTATTTTTGCAAAAGATAAGTGTAAGGGGAAACCCCAAATATGTTTTTAAGAAACAAACCGATCATGATTATCCACAATATTTAATGAACATGTATATTCGTATTTGTTAGAGTCAAATGCTTGTATTGAGTCATAATGAAGTTTTGCAGGATTTTCCAGGAAGTAGGACAAAGTTTTTCCAGAAATTTTCCGGAAACTTAACATAAGGATTTCTGCAGGTTCATTCTGACGGCGTCAGGGCATTGCTCTTGACGGCGTCAGGAGTCAAAAAATCTGGAAATTTTACCGGTTTTGTTTTTCTAACGGAGTCTTATAGTTTTTGTGAATTATTAAGTTTTATAATCTCCAGGAAATCTGCAAACTTCATTCCACAAGCATTATATCTTATTTTGTTTTCTAGGATTTAGTAACTTATATAGGATGCCGCCGATTTTACGCGAGGTTGCCTTGTCTACTTTTGTCAGGATTTACAGGTTATTTGTGACAAGAAGATGATTTATATTCTGGAAGGGAAGCTTTGATTGTTCGTTTTCTTGGAAGAAGATTTAACCTGGCCAACCTAAAATCCATACCGAGCGAATCAGGGGAGTATTTGATTTCATTCTCTTTACTTTTTAACTTTTACATTCTTTACTTGAACATTGGGGACAATGTTCATCTTAAGTGTAAGGGGAGGGTAAAAAGATGATACCTTACATATGCACTTTCGCTTGAGTTTGTTTTGTTTGATAGTAGATGAGTAATAAAACTATGAGAAATACTTGTTAGTGTAATTTTAGCGCCAAATTTAAAATTTTTTACAACATTTAGGAGTGAAACTTTAGCCATAGCAAGCGTCTCATGGATAGGAGGTTGTATGACTAGCACATAACCGTATATTCAGAAAAATTTTCCACCCAAAAATGTGAGGTTCGCCTTTAGATTTGATAGGAAAAGCATTCATTATTAGTGCTTATGAGTGTACCGGTAGCATTTAGATTCTAGAACTTGCGTTAGTGATGCATCCCGAGACCGCTAGTGAGACTACATTCGTGTGGTAGGATTTACTACATGATAAGAGGCATTAGGATCACCCTTGTGTTAAACCCGTATTATAATTACTTGACCATTTAAGTCATATTACTTGGCTAGTTAAGTCAACTAATTTTTCCCACACCCTTAGCGTTGTACTCATTTTTAGTACACGATACCCCTAGTACACCCCTCCGAGCCTATCTTTTCGTTTCTAACTTTAAGCATCTTACTTAAAGGAAGAATTTGTTACACCCCACTTAAATGTACAACCAAATCGCCTTAGCCTTCCGTGTATGCGCTCATTTTTAGTGCATTATTATTATTTGTTAAACCCTAAGTTAACTTTCTAATTGATTACATGGTTGCTAAGTCGAGTCATATCCTTGTACATATTGTTTTGGGACGATTGGGACTCATGGGTAAGTACTTATTTTATGGAGTAATGGGGAAGAACATAATATTATTACCCCCATATGTACGTTAATCTTAAAAGTGCTCCAAGTGTTTTGATTTTCTTAATTCGAGTCATTAGAATAGTTAAATGTAAAGTATGTAAAGATTCAAGTGTAAGGGGAATTCTCATCCCCTATGATGTATTATTTCGGATGGTAGGGTAAGAGTGTATGCAAAAAAAAAAAAAAAAAAAAAAAAAAAAAAAAAAAAAAAAAAAAAAAAAAAACCATACGGACTACCATCCCGTTTTTATTTTATGTTCATTTTATGTTTTTTGTTATTTTTCATTTATTAGCTTAAGTCGAGTCAAGTCTTGGCTTAGCAACGCCATCTTGTACATGTAATTTACTAAGATTGTTAACTCGCCACCAGTAAAATTCCCTTTATCCAACAAAACCGTGTAATTCATGTCCCTATACCTAACGATATAACCCTTTAAAAAGACCTCTTTGATAGTTTATCCTAGGTGCTTACGCCATGTGGTGGAGGTTTGATCCTTTCCCAAGCCTATGGTAATCTATTTTGCTATGACAGGTAGTGAGAGATATCTTCCATTTCCATAATGTTATATTACTTTATTACACCCGAGAGATGTGAGTATCTAAACACTATTTGTGAGGTGCTTGTGTATGACCTCCGTGCTTGTCTATTGGTCTTTAGTGGAACGATCATTTGTTGTAATTACTTTTATATTAGTGTTAAATGACCCCTAACTTGTCTTTTGAGTAGAATAAAAGCTCATTTGCTTGAGGACAACAAATCTCAAGTGTAAGGGTATATGATGAGGCGAAAAATGATCCATTTTTAGGGGGTCATTTAAGCCCGAATCCGAATTTATTTGATCAAATATTGCCCTAAATCGTTCCTTTTGTGATTTTAGGTGTTTGGAGAGTGAATTCTGGAAAAGAGGCTATTTTGGACGTTTTTGGAGCATAAAGTGAAGAAAACGACAAAGTACCAAAAATCCAAGCTGGAAATACAAGGTGACGGCATCAAGGGTTTGCTCTTGACGGCGTCAGACATGAAGAATAATTTACCGTAGCTGGTGACGGCGTCAGATGGAGTTATGACGGCGTCAAAGTGGCCAAGATTAATTTACCGAAGGTGGTGACGGCGTCACATAGGCCGTCACGATTGGATCTAGGGCGTCCGAGGAAGTGTATGGCGGCGAGTTGACGGCGTCAGATTTTACTCTTGACGCCGTCAGGACGATTTTCCTATATATAGTTTTCTAGTTTTTTTCATAAAAAAAGAGGAGAAGTTTTGGTGAAACCCTAAAGACGATTTTGGTGCCTCTTTTACAGGTTTTTCAAGGGTTCCAAACCCTTGAGACCTTGCATTGTAATTGAGATAAGTATACTCTTAATTCAATCAATATGTCTATGTGTTGGTTGTTTATCTTTTGTTCTTATCTTAATTCTACTATGCTAGGCTAGATCTCTCTTGTGTTTGCTTAGATCTAATGAAACCTAGATGTTGATTATGTGTTGATTACTTGTCTATTCTTGTTTTGAATGAATGATTTTATATGTTAGGCTTAAGAAAACTGGCAGATCTCCAAATGGTAACATGCTTGAACGTCTTAAGAAACATGAACCGAGGCGTACTAGGTCTTTATTGGTTGTATTTAATGCATGAGCCACTGTTTACAATCCCTATAGTTGTGCTGGGTCATGGTGTAGGAGGAGATAAGAGCTCATAGAGTTGGGGAGTTATGTATGCCACTCCACGAATGGTATTAAGGAATACAACCCGTCATTCATACAAGTGTAACAAGTAATTAACATGTAAAAGATATCTAGGGAGTAATGAAGTCTAAGTAAACACAATTTCTCCAATTACTGCTCACAACCTTAGTTTAATTAGTTTAATTTTATTTTTATTGTTTTATTTTGATTGCATCTTAGTTTTTGGGTTAGTTGATTAGCAACTAATTCCGCCCACTCTCTCAATACCCGAGATTTTTACTTGCTTTTCATAAAATATAAAAATACAAAAAGAATCATCTTTCACCTTTAGACCTAGTTAGATTAATTTCATTCCTAACGACACTATTCCTAGCTGAACGATCAATCCCCCGGTACTTGTCACTATACTATACTACAACGATCAGGTACACTTCCTGGTGGGGGTTGTAAGCTTCTCGAGATCCCTCGAGAGGTAAAGCAAGGTGTGATTCCCACGCATCATGCCCCATAAGGAACTGCATCATTTTTAACAACTTACCATGATCAACAAGCTCTTGTCTAGCCTCACAAGTACAATCAGGCAACTTAGTAAGAATATCAAACTCTCTCCATAAAGAATTCAACTTATGATAATATTCAGATACAGGTAAACCACCTTGTTTAAAACAGTTAATCTTTTGAAGCAAATTAAAAACTACAGAACCATCAATCCTATCATATGTATCTTTTAAATCTTTCCACACAACAGAAGCATTATCAGAAAAAACATGCCCAAGATACACATCTTGAGTTAAAGAACTCAAAATCCAATTAAGCACAACAGCATTACACCTATCCTATTGAGCCTCTAACAAAGGACTAGCAACATAAGCAGTTCTAACACAAGAACCATCAAGAAAACCCATCATATTTTTAATTTGCATAGCAAGTTTTATAGCACTAGCCCAAACTCTATAATTCTCAACACCAGCCAATTTAATACTCACAACAGATGCACAATTAGAATCATTAGGATGAAGATGCAGAGGATTACTCTGATCAAGACTGCTAATCATAGTAACCATACTGAAAAATTAAAGACACTAAACCACAGAAAAACCAGATAAACAAACAAGCAAGAACACAAGCAACCGGATAAACTAAAAATACTAAAGAGACAGATAATCAACAGATACTAACTAATAAACAAAACAATCAGCCAAATAAAATGATGAGGCGAAAAGTGAACCACTTTTAAGAGGTCATTTAAGCCCGAACTCGAGATTATTTGATCAAATATTGCCCTAAATCGTTCCTTTTGTCATTTTAGGTACTTTTGGAGAGAAATCTGGAAAAGGAAGCATTTTGGACGTTTTTGGAGCAAAAAAGTGAAGAAAACGGCAAAGTCTTAATTTTCCTTGCTGGGAACAGTACCTGACAATGTCAAGAGCTCCTTAATGACGGCATCAAGAGTAACAAAAGAGGTGGAAGTGGAAGATACACATGACGGTCCAGAGTGTTTTGTGCATTGGAGATGACGGCGCCACCCAAGGCCGTCATGATCCAAGTATTAGTGACGGCCCAGAAGAAAATCACACATGACGGCATCACAATTGGATCTAGGCAATACGATTTCAAGGGGTTTCAACCCTTTGAATCTTTCATGTCAATTTGAGATAAGTACTCTTTCAATTCAATCAATATGTCTATGTGTTGCTTGAATATATCTTACACTTGTCTTCAATTTAACATGCTCGGCTAGATTACTTTTGTGTTTGCTTAGATGTAGTGAAACCTAGATGTTAATTATGGGTTGATTGTTTGTTTATAGTTGTTACGGATGATTGTATTCGATGTTAGGCTTAAGAAAACTGGCAGACTTCCATTGGTAACTTGCTTGAATATCTTAAGAAACATGATCGGAGGTGTACTACGACATTTGGTTGTATTTAATGCGTAGGAGAATTCTAATGATCCCATGTTAGGAGCTTCTAACGGCTCGACATAGGAGTGAAGTAGGATCCTATAGAGTTAGGGAATATTGTACACGGCCATACGACTAGTATTAAGGAATATGACCCGTCATCCATGCAATTGTAACAAGCTATCAACCTATAAAAGATATCTAGGGAGTAATGAAACCTAAGTAAACACAGCTTTCCCCATCATTGTTTACACCACTAGTATAATTAGTTTCATTTCATTTTTATTATTTTATTTTGATTGCATCTTTAGTTATTGGGTTAGTTGGCTAGCAACTAATTCCGCCCACTCTTACAAAAACCGAGATTTTTCTTGCTTTTATAAAACATAAAAATACAAAAAGAATCATCCCTCACCTCTAGACTTAGTTTAGGAGACTTTCTAATCCTAGCGACACTATTCCTGAGTTGAACGATCAATCCTCCGCTACTTGTCACTATACTATACTACAACGATCAGGTACACTGCCTGGTGGGGGTTGTAAGCTTCTCGAGATCCCTCGAGAGGTAAAGCCTGGTGCGATTCCCACGTATCAAGTTTTTGGCGCCGCAGCCCGGGGAATAGTTATTGTCTAGGTTATAATTTCTTTTTATTAGGTCTACTTGCTAGATTCGTTTATAGTAAGATTTTTATTTTATCTTTATAGGCTTCTTTAGTCTATCTTTTCTTTGTGTCTTTGTTCGTAAAAACGTTTTCATTGACTATTCCGTTTGCCATTATGGAGAACGCGAATCCACCATACTACCAACCACAAAATTCACCCACTCCAAATGACATCTTGATGTTTAAACAACATGAAGATGAACCTATCTATGATGCATGGGCTCGTTTTAAATATTTACTCCGAAAAGTCCCTCATCATAATTTCGATCTGTGGTCCCAAATTGAAATATTTTACCATCGTGTCGACCACTATACCAAAATGGACATTGAACATGCCGCAAATGGGGACCTTTGGGGATTAAGTGCTGATGAAGCATGGGAAACCATAGAGAATTGTGCCATACTTGCTAAAAAAATGGACAACCCAACAAATGTTGTTACGGATCAATTGATAGCAAGTTTGAGGGAACAAGCAAGAAGTTTGTTTGGGGATAATATAGATGAGATACCTAGGTGCATGGAGTGGTTTAATTTCACCATAATACAAGCTGAGCACATTGGTAATCTTGATAAGATGGAGGATAGAGTAGAAAATCTAAGCCCACCAAGTACCCCACAAGTCCTACCATCATTTGATGCATACACACCGCCCGTGACTTATCCGGATGAAGTAGAAAAGACTTTAGGAATCCCAACTGAGGTAGAACCTTTAAACCAAACACAACTAGAGGATATAGGTTTGAATACTTATAATGATAACCTTACTCTTAGTTCTAGGGAAGTTCCTAGTTTTGATGAACCGGAGCCTCAACCAAAACCGTTACCTAATCTTCCATCCTTGGATGAAAATTTAGGAATTGAAATAGGTTCCGATCCACCCATCAAACCATATAGTCCGGGTAGTCTTAGGACAAAGGTAATGGACTCTAAGCCTTGTAGAGAGGAAGCCAATATAGGAGTGGAAAATGACCTTACATGCTTACATCACCCATTTATGATTGATCACAAGAAACATTATGGGTTTAAACCGGGTTTATTAGGTCAAGATGGATCCCTAACTAGGAATCTCTCGAAGTTGATTGAAAATGATCCCTTTCTAGGAGAAAATCTTAATCCACCCATTAACCCAATTGAATTAGGTAAGGTTATGATGATACGAGCATACATCTTTGAGCATATAATCCATCCACCACTTTTTCCTCACGTGGCATATTTCCACCCTAAGGGTGTGTATCGCTACTTCCACCCGCACTTAATCCTAAGTGTAGGGAAAACCTCCCCTATTTCCGTTAAATAAGGGTAGAGTCAGGCTCGTGACTCGAACAAAAACAAGCACTTCTTGGGAGGCAACCCATGTTTTGTGTGTTTTTATTTGTTTGATGTTATTTGTTTCCGTATGCATGCTTTATTTTTATTGTTGGTAGATCATGTTTCAAAACTAAATTGTGAAAATGCTTTATTTTGTTTTTTAACTTCGTCTTAATTGCATATAAAGGTATTTTGTAAAAGATAAGTGTAAGGGAGATCCAAATTTGTTTATAAGAACGAAATTGAGCATGAACCACAAAAATATTAAATGAACATGTGTCTTAGTAATTGTTTGAGTCAAATGCTTGTATCGAGTCATAATGATGTTTTGCAGGATTTTCCAAGAAGTAAGACATAAGTTTTCTAGAAATTTTCCGGAAACTTAACATAAGATTTTTGCAGGAACATTCTGACGGCGTCAGGAGTTATAACCTGACGGCGTCAGGTACAAAGATTCTGAAAATTTTTACGAGTTTTATTTATACCGGAGTCTTAAAGTTTCTGTTGATTCTTTAGTTTTATAAACTCCAGAAAATCTGCAAACATTCATTCCACAAGCATTATATCTTAATTGCTTTCTAGGACTTGTTAGTATATATAGATTGCCGCCGATTTTACGTTAGGTTGCCTTGTTTGTTTTCTCAGGTTTAACAGGTTATATCTGACAAGAAGATGATTTATATTTCTGGAAGGGAAGCTTTGAATGTTCATTTTCTTGGAGGAAGATCTAACCTTGTTACCACACTATCCACACCGAACGAATTAGGGGAGTATTTGTTTTCATTCTTTTACCTATTTCACTTTTACATTCTTTAATTGAACATTGGGGACAATGTTCATCCTAAGTGTAAGGGGAGGGTAAATGATGATACCTTATAGGATACTATTGCACTTGAGTTTGTTTGTTTGATGGTAGGTGTGTAATAAAACTAAGAGAAATACTTGTTAGTGTAATTTTAGCGCCAAATTTAAATTTTTTTACAACATTTAGGAGTGAAACTTTAGCCTTAGCAAGCGTCTCATGGATAGGAGTCGTATGACTAGCACAAACTGATGACGTATAGTCTATATATGGGCCACGAGCCCAAATGATAAACATTACTAAGGCCCATAACCACCATGTGTGGGCTATTATAACTTGGGCCGCATTGATAATAGGAATGGGCTCACGTAAGCCCAACTAAACTATATACGGTATAGATAAGGATCTTCTATCTATGGAATAGATATCCTTAACCCGGATAAGCACTACGTGTGCGAAACGTAAGGAGCACGAAACCTACAAGGATTCTGCGCCTATATAAGGAATAATATAATTCTCATTAAAGGTACGATTCACAAACCCTAAAACTCTTTATGAGAACCCTAAACCGATTACTTACTCTCACGCGAGAGGATAATCGTGGGAGACAATCCCATGATAAGCCTAACGGTGTTTGTTTATTTTCTTAGTGCGCAGGTTTCAAGCATTAAGAAGCGAATTGGTATGATACGTGGGAATCGCACCAGGCTTTACCTCTCAAGGGATCTTGAGAAGCTTAAAACCCCCACCAGGCAGTGTACCTGATCGTTGTAGTATAGTATAGTGACAAGTACCGGGGGATTGATCGTTCAGCTAGGAATAGTGTCGCTAGGATTAGAAAACCTAAATACTAGTTCTAGAGATGAAGGATGATTATTTTTGTATTTTTATATTTTTTAGAAAGCAAGTAAAAATCTCGGGTTTTAAGGATTTGTGCGGAATTAGTTGCTAGTCAACTAACCCAATACTAAAGATGCAATCAAAATAAAATACTAGAAATGAAAATAAACTAAATTAAGTAAGGTTGTGAGCAATAAGTGGAGAAGTTGTGTTTACTTAGATTTCACTACTCCCTAGATATCTTTTACACGTTAATTACTTGTTATAGTTGCGTGGATGACGGATTGTATTCCTTAATACCATTCATGGGGTGGCGCACTTAATTCCCCAATCCTATGAGTGCCTACTTCACTCCTATGTCGAGCCGGCTAAGAAGCTCCTAACATGGGATCATTAGAATTTACTCATGCATTAAATACAACCAATAAAACCTAGTGCATGTCAGTTCATGTTTCCTAAGACGTTCAAGCATGTTACCAATTGGAGATCTGCCAGTTTTCTTAAGCCTAACATCGAAATCATTCATCCAATACAACCATAAACAAGTAATCAACACATAATCAACATCTAGGTTTCATTAGATCTAAGCAAACACAAGATAGATCTAGCCTAGCATGATGGAATTAAGACAAGAACAAGATATAGACAACCAACACATAGACATATTGATTGAATTAAAAGAACACTTATCTCAATTACACATGAAAGGGTTCAAGGGCTGAGAACCCTTGAAAAACCTGTAAAATTTGTACTAAGTTCGGCCTTAGGGTTTCTCCAAAACTTTTCTTTTTTTTATGAATGAAAATTAGAAAACTATATATAGAAAACTGAGGCTAACGGCGTCAAGACCAAATTGGTGACGCCGTCATCTCGCCGCCAAAATAATTCTCGGACTGCCTTGATCTACTTCTGATGCCATCACGTTATAACATTTTCCAGACCGTCACATATTTTACTCTTGACGCTCTTCCTTGTGACGCCTTCATTTCTGTACTGGGTCGTCATGAAAATTACTCTTGACGCCGTCAGGATTTTACTCTTGACGCCGTCACCTACTGTTCCCAGCTTGGAAAATTAAGTCTTTGGCGTTTTCTTCACTTTTATGCTCCAAAAACGTCCGAATTGCTTCATTTTCCAGATATCACTCCCAAAGTACCTAAAATCACAAAAGGAACGATTTAGGGTAATATTTGATCAAATAAATTCAATTCCGGGCTTAAATGACTCCCTAAAAGTGGTTCATTTTTTGCCTCATCATGGTACGAGAGCAAGAGCCCAAACTAGGAACGCCCAACTTTTGTATCAACAAGTGGTGCCATCCGTGGGACCAACACACTAAGAACTAAGGAACTAGAATGACGAAGAATAAAAATTCAAGCCAGCGAACTCCGCAGTTGGAAAAACCACGTGACCCCCAGAGGAAGAATCAACAAGATTCGACCCCTAGGCAGGCTTCTGGGACAACCAGCGCACCTAGTCACCAAGAGGCGAGAACAACCCTACCTCTTCCAGCGGTAGAACTGCCTATAAGGATTACCCAAGCCACCACAGTGGTCCCAAGCGTTGAGGAACTCCAGCGTACCCTCTTCAATACTCCTCACCAAACGGCACCTACAGTGGACAACACTGTACCACCGGGCGCGCCTAACCGAGATAGGGTGCCCAATACTGAGGCAGATATCCTTGCAGCAACTGAGGACGCACTTGACCTAACGCTGGGAAAATTTTTATCCCAAAATTATGAAACCCTAACTGCCCTCATGCAAGAAGAAGCAAGGAGAAGGTCGAGTACGAGCCTACAAGCCCGACTTAATTTTGGTTCTGAACGCGAATCATCACCACCGCGCCACCCACGAGGAAGACGCGCAGATAACGAAAAACGTACCACTATCTATGATAGGCTGGGTACGACATCCGACTCACAATATTCAGAGGAATATGAAGGCAGCGAGAGGCACACTAATGTTCATTCCAGACTTGGTAGTCGAGGGATACAAGACCGATTAGGACATCAACATTCACCAAGCGAAGGTTCCTCCAGGTCTGGGAGCAAGAGAATTCATGACAGATTAGGGAAGAGAATATCCCCAAGTGAAAGCCCCTCAAGCTCTTCCTCTGAAGGAAGCCGGCGCAAGCGCCGTAAAAGAAATTACTCTTCCTCCAGCGACTCCTCGGACAACGAGGATAGGGAAACAGGACACTGGAAGTCAAGAGGAAGACGTCGCGAAGAAGAAAATGAAGACATGTCTCTTCCATGGCGTCGCCAGAAAGTTGATGCGTTTACACGGCGCATCAGCGATTACTCCTACCGCAAAAGGAGGCGCATGCCCACTAACGTGAAAACATATGATGGGACAGGTGATCCGGATGACCACCTAAAAATTTTCGAATCGGCTGCTACTATCGAAAATTGGCCACAACCTGTGTGGTGCCATATGTTTTATTCTACATTAGTAGGGAATGCGTGCACATGGTTTAGCAAACTCCCACGACGGAGCATCGGTGGGTTTGAAGAATTACGGAAAGCATTCCGCTTAAACTTCACCCAAAGAAAGAAGTGAGCTAAAAACCCTGTTGAACTAGCCAGAGTAAAACAGCGCCAAAGGGAATCAACCAGCGCTTTTATGGAACGCTTTAAAGATGAGTGCATACAGGTCAAAGCGTGTCCCGAAATTCTAAAAATTTCAGGGTTCATGAATGGGATTAACAACCCAGAACTCTTTCGGAAGCTAAACGACAAGGTTCCCCAAACTTTCGATGAGCTAACAAAGCACACAAGATCCTTCATACAAGGAGAAGCAGCCGCTGCAGACAGCAAAAAAGGCTACTCGAATTATAGGCAACAAGAACAGCCTAGGAGACAATCCAATGATCAGAATAACAACCGCAGCAAGAATTATCGCAGTGGACGAGATAATGACAAGTATACCCCTCTCACAAAAACTCCGAGGGAAATATTTGTTACAGAAGGAGCAAACTTCCCAAAACCTCCGCCAATGCGTACCGCAGAGGACAAGCGCATAGGGAATGGATACTGCGAATATCATGGCCAGAAAGGCCATACAACTAACGAGTGCATCCAACTACGACAACTAATTGAAAAATTAGTAAGGGAAGGCAGAATGGATCACCTTGTAAAAAACATTAAAGAAGGGAAGGACAAACAAAGGAATGGGGGCAAAAAAGAACCTTCCAAAGACAAAGCGGACGTCATCTACATGATACAGTCATGGCAACGCAAAACAAAACAAAAAGTCAGTTAAAGGTTCTCTTCAGAAAAGGTCATATCCTTCCCCACTTTAGCTGCGGACAACGCAGTGGTGGAGCCACTAACCATTGAGATACATACGGGGGGACACGAGATTCGCCGTATGTATATCGATGGAGGAGCATCCGCAAATATTCTATATAAGTATTGCTTCAAAAGGCTACGACCTGAGATCCAAAGTCAATTGATACCAGCTACAACATCGCTGACTGGATTCACAGGAGAAAAGATTTGGCCTATGGGGCAATTGCGCTTGCTAGTAGTTGTGGGTGATGAACAATACTCAACAGCAACATGGATAAATTTCATGGTAATCAAGTCTCCCTCACCATACAATGGCATCATTGGGAGACCTGGAATATCATCCATGCGCGCTGTACCATCCACAGCACATGGGATGCTCAAATTTCCAGTGGAAGGAGGAGTTGTTACCCTCTACAACACCACGGTACCACCAAAAGAATGCAATGCAGTAACCACTGAGGTGGAGAGTATTCCAGAGCAGCGCACAGAAAAAACACCAAACTTAAAGGTTGCTATTCATCCCGATTACCCAGATCAACAAATCTCGATTGGAGGATCTTTATCTGACAAAGGTAAAGCAGTTGTGTGCGCACTCTTGCAAAAGAACCTAAATATCTTTGCATGGGAACCAAAGCACATGACCGGAGTGCCACGCTCTATCACGGAGCACAAGCTACAAATCCGACAAGGATATCCCCTAATACGATAGAAGAAGCGCGGCCAGGCCCCAGATCGTGCAAAAGCTATTCTAGAAGAAGTACACAAACTCATAGACGCATGCATCATGCGCGAAGTATACTATCACGACTTGCTTTCTAATCCAGTGATGGTAAAGAAGAGTGATGGCAGTTGGAGAATGTGCGTAGACTTCACAGACCTTAACAAAGCATGTCCACAGGACTGCTATCCACTGCCAGAAATAGACTGGAAAGTAGAATCCCTGTGCGGATATCCTATTAAATGCTTCCTAGACGCATACAAAGGGTATCATCAAATCCAGATGGCAGTCGAGGATGAAGAAAAAACAGCTTTCCACACCAGTCAAGGGGTCTATTGCTACACAAAAATGCCTTTTGGCCTAAAAAACGCAGGCGCAACATACTAGCGATTGGTGGACACGGCTTTCGAGAAACAAGTAGGTCGAAACTTGGAGGTCTACGTTGACGGCCTTGTCATCAAAAGCCACACAGAAGATGAATTGGTGCGCGACATCGAGGAAACGTTCAAAACATTGGGACAAATAAACATGAAGTTAAATCCCAAAAAGTGCTCCTTTGGCGCGACAGATGGCATGTTCCTCAGATACTTAATAGAACCTGATGGAATCAAGCCTTGCCCAGAAAAAACAAAAGCTGTTATTGATCTTCCCTCACCGCGCACACTCAAAGAAGTCCAGTCATTAAACGGAAAGCTAGCAGGGCTAAACCGTTTCTTATCTAAATCAGCAGATAAATCACTCCCTCTCTTTAAAACACTTACGAAGTGTACTAAAAAGGGAGACTTTCGTTGGACTGAGGAAGCAGAAGAAGCTTTCCAACAGCTAAAACAACATCTAGCATCACTCCCCAAACTTGTCGCACCGCAACCAGGGGAAGAACTAATCATGTACTTATCAGCGACCCATGGAGCAGTTAGCGCAGTACTATTAAC
The DNA here is from genome assembly GCA_030686995.1 of Artemisia argyi. NCBI lineage: Eukaryota > Viridiplantae > Streptophyta > Magnoliopsida > Asterales > Asteraceae > Artemisia > Artemisia argyi. The sequence goes on along the minus strand of CM060709.1, from coordinate 221,975,710 downwards.
AGATAGAAACTCTGTCCAGACACCCATATACTTTGTAAGCAAAGCATTAAAAAAGACAGAGACTAACTACAACGCCATGGAAAAGTTGGTATTAGCTCTAATATTCGCAGCTAAAAGACTGCGCAGATACTTTCAAGCGCACCCAATAGCTGTAATCACAGACCAGCCAATCAAACAAGTTATCTCTAAACCTGATGCATCAGGACGGCTACAAAAGTGGAGTGTGTTGTTAAGTGAGTATAACATCTCGTATAGACCGCGCACTGCAATCAAGGGTCAAATATTAGCTGACTTTATTGTCGAAAAGCCAGATACCGAGGATCCACCTTCAACAAGCAAAACAGACCTACAGGAACCCTGGATTCTATTCACTGATGGATCCTCATGTGTGGATGGATCAGGCGCAGGCCTTATTCTTACTAATCCAGAAGGAATGGAATTCACTTATGCGCTGCGCTTCGAATTCACAGCCACAAACAATGAGGCAGAATACGAAGCCCTACTCGCTGGACTGCGTATTGCAATTCAAATGGGTGTACACAACTTGGAGGCAAACATGGATTCCAGGCTAGTAGCTAACCATGTACTAGGTGAGTACGAAGCCAAGGATGAACACATGATCCAATACCTGGAAAAGACCAAGTCCTTAATTCAAAACTTTGATAGGTTCACAATAAAACAAGTACCTAGAGGGGACAACAGGAAAGCCGATGCGCTTAGCAAGATCGCATCCACAAGCTTTGCGCACTTATCAAAACAGGTATTGGTAGAAACCATACAAAACAAGTCAATCTTGGAGATGGAAGTATCCACAGTGATAAAAGAACAAGATCCTACATGGATGACACCTATCATCGAATTCATTAGTAAAGGAGTCTTACCACAAGATCACAAGGACGCTCGAAGAGTGCGACGCACAGCGCAGCGATTTGAGTTACGAGACAACACCCTCTATTGACGTTCTTTCTTGCAACCTTGGCTCCGATGTGTTGGACCTCTTCAAGCAGACTATGTACTCCGAGAAATCCACGCTGGATCATGTAGCATGCACTCAGGGCCACGGTCTGTTGTAGCGCGCGCTCTACGGTCGGGGTATTATTGGCCAACTATGCACCGCAATGCGCGAGATATGATAAAGAAATGTAGCAATTGCCAAGTGCATAGTCCAATTCCGCGCCAACCACAACAAGAGCTAACACCCATTACCTCACCATGGCCATTCTACAAGTGGGGCATTGACATCGCAGGACCCTTTCCAATTGCAGCAGGAGGGCTAAAATTCCTCATCGTAGCCATAGACTACTTTACGAAGTGGATTAAGGTAAAGGCAGTGGTGAGTATCACGGGCAACCAGGTCAAACTCTTTGTATGGGATAATATTGTCTGTCGCTTCGGACTACCTGGAGAGATCATATCAGACAATGGGAAGCAATTCTGCGACAACCCATTCAAAGATTGGTGCGCGCAATTGAACATCACACAACACTTCGCTTCAGTAAAATACCCACAAACCAATGGTTTAGTTGAGCGCGCGAATCGCAGTCTAGGTGAAGGAATAAAAGCACGCCTTGACAGACACAAAGGAAAGTGGGTAGACGAGCTATCACATGTCTTATGGGCGCATCGCACCACAATCAAAACCAGTACTGGAGACACACCATTCTCCCTTGTCTACGGAACAGAAGCCGTCATACCAGCTGAAATAGGAATGCCAACTATACGAACAGTAGAGGTCGACGTCACAACAAATGACGAGGAGCGGCGCATAGACTTGGACTTACTGGAAGAAAGACGTGAACGCGCAGCTATACGCGAAGCAAAGGCTAAGGCAAAAATGAAAAAGTATTATGATGCAAAGGTCTAACATACTTCCTTCAGGCCAGGAGACTTTGTATACCGCGCCAATGACGCAAGCCACGCAGAAGACACAGGCAAGCTCGGACCCAAATGGGAAGGACCCTACGAGGTCACTGATGCGCTAGGCAATGACGCATACAGGTTGCGCGATATGGAAGGTCACGACCTAGCACGCACCTGGAATATCTGCAATCTTAAAAGATGCTATTTTTAGGAAAGGCTACGTCCCATACACAGACAACTTTGCACTTTAGGATGTGCCCAATAAGTGTTTGTTTTTTCTTTTCTTTCTTAGGAATTGTCTTTTACTTTTTCAAAAAACTTGCAAGTATCAATAAAATGTTATGGTTTCTAGCTAATTCCATAACGCATTTCACTTTATTGCGTACATTCTTATATATGTCAATATTGTTATATTATATTCTTGCCTACATGGCGTGCATGCACTAATTAAGACCCACGAAGGCATAAAGGATGAGTAAACCTACTAATTCACTCGTTGAGTAAGAGGGTTGCAAACCCATCAACATTGGATCACGCATCCTTGCTATGCGCCTTACTTTTGAGACGTTGAGGTAAGTTTCCCTTGCGCGTCCCACGAAGGATGCGCAAATACCAAGTACACTGTACAAAGCTTAGCAAATAACGAGCCAAGACTCTTGGTCACATAATAAAACTTCGCAAACATTAATGCAAGTTTATTCTTATAATTTATCTTAAGTCACGCACTTAATTTAAACATAAAAGAGTATCTTATTTAGTCTTTTTACACAAAAAGATAACTACCATAACATGCAAAAGATACACTTTGTTATTTATATAATAAACATACAAGTTACAAAAAAGCCTATACGCTTTGGCGATGCTCAGGGCTATCTTCCGGTGCAGCGGAACTTCCCGCCTCTTGAAGCTTTCTCAAGAGCAATGCATCCTTAGGTGATACAGTCGCTACACTCACAGGAACCCCATCAGACCTGGGAATATGTGCAGCGCCTACAGCGCATAAGACGGCCTTGCCCTTAATACCCTTTTTCTGGGCAGCTCTCTGTGCGTGGCGCTCCAACACCTCCTTCAGAGGAATCTCCTTCTCAAGAGCAAATGGGTTCAGCATGTGGCGAGGCTGCGCAAAAACAGGAACCTGTAGCTGCGACTCGTCAGGCTTGAGGAAGTAGTCCGGCTGCGCTTCTGCATACTCCAAAATATGGCGCCCCAGGGTCAACCCCTCCATAATTACCTTTATGGGGTTATCCTGGTCGCGCTCCAACTGTGCAATATGAGGAAGCTCAAGATGCTTCATCCCCTCCATGGCCTGCATCAGCTCGTCATACGCACTTGCGTTATAGCCAGGCACCTCAGTCAGGGCCACGTTCAACGCCTTGGCCTCATGGAGCTCCTCCATAGCTTGCGCCCTTCCACACTCCACAGCGCACTGCACCACCTTTCCAAAGGTCTCCAACACCTCCGGAGACTCCAAGGTACCCATAGCAGCCAAGCGCAGTCCATGACTGATCAACCACCTACATTAACAAGAACAACTTGCGTTAGAAGAAACATACCAACAAATATAATAAGGCAACATTGCAAGAAAATATATAAGGACGTACCTGCGCTCAGCTATGGTAGACATCAGATGAGGGTATAACTCCTCATCATATTCTATGCTCAGGCCACGCAGCTTCTCCTCCTGCACCTGAACAATCTTCTCCATACGCACTTTGAACTCAGCAATGTTCGCAAAGTGCTCCTCCTTCTTCTCCTCAAGATACCTTACCGCCCAGGTAAGGTTGGCCCTAAACTGATGAAGTTCCCCCCGCGCTTGCTACAGCTCAGCCATCGCGGTCAACTTCTCGTTCGTGACCTTGTCTGTGTGCGCCTTGAAGGACCCCACCTCCGCATGCGCTTCAGCCAGCTGTGCACGGAGGAGAGCTATCTCCTCATCTTTTTAGGCAAGAGTGCTACTCTCCCCGACGTATCTCGTCTTCAACTGAGCAACTAGCTCAGTTTGACGCTCAGCAGTAGCAGCTAACTCCACAAACAACTGCTGCGCAGATACGTCCTCATCCACCTTCACTCCCTCCTCCTTGTTTTCATTCTGAGGAGGGACCACAGTCTCCACAAAGGCCGCACCATCCTTCGCAGCATCGTCACTGCAAATGAAAACGAAGACAGTTAGCGCATCTACGACAAGTAGTAACAAAATATAAAGCATGAGGAAGATCACTTACAGAAACGGAGAGGCCTTTGCAGTCTCCTTATCCACACCAGAAGCGGATGTGTCCTCCTCTGCGGATGACTCTGCATCCCCGATCAGATGGCGCCTCCTCTTGGAAGTACCACTGCCACCAGCCTCTCCTTTGCGCTTTAGATTTTGCGCTACCACCTCAGGCTTCAGTATCTCTACGCTGTCAGAAGACTCAGCTTGCACCTCCTCCACATGCGCAGTCTCCACAGTCGGCGCCACGCTCTGTACGGGCGTCACAAGGAGAGGTGGCGAATCCTCATGGCCAACTGGCCCCAACACAGTCAAATGACCAGCGGTCGCTTCCAAAAGTGGTTGCTCGTTCTCCCTCAGAGGGCGCACACCAACGGTCACCTACTTCGGCTTCTCCAGCTTTACCACCGCAAACAAATCCATCTCTGCACAATAGGAACAAACAACAAAACAGAGATTAGTTATTAAAAGTGTGCGTACAGAAAAACTTACATTATTGGAAGCGAACAATAAAAAGGGATGAACACCCACCCCGGCCTTCCTCATCAATGAAGGTTGGCACCTCCTCAGCACCAAGGAAATAGCTGCAACTCAACCCCACGTGCACCAAAAACTCCTCAGGATAAGGGTTAATGGGGATGCGGTTGGCATCAATAGTCTGCGCATCTGCCAAGCTATATGAACCGGGTGCGGGGCGCCCATCCCTCGGCAACGTCTCTTGAGTATAAAACTCAAAGGGTGAGGGAAACACCACATCATCCACCTAGAAAAAATACTCCCTCCAGTGCCTCAGGGAATCTATCTTCTCAGTATAGCACTGCATTCTCCCGGCGCGCTTCGCAAAGGATACCTATCCATGCGACCACGTTGTGTGGTAAAATGCTCGGAATAGGTCAACGGTTGGTTCTATCGCAAGTAAACGACAGTTTACTTCAAAATTCGATATCTTTGCCGTACCTATACAGTGCAGCTGTGAGATATGAAGGCGATAGAAATTGAGCACATTGCTCAAGAATATGGATATTGGTACGCGATAATTAGCATACTCAAAAAAGCGCGTGTATAGCCCTATCTTCCCTTCGGGGAAATCGGCAATACACGCATCAACGTCCGAAGCTTCTGGATACACATCCAGAGGGATGAAGTAATCAGATGAGAACTGACGCAAATAATCCTCATTCATCGCAGAGCGAAACTCCTCTAATTGGGCAACCATTTTTAAAGTATTTAATAGAATACGCACACGGGATTACCTAATCAAACAGTTACTTTCTTTGAAAAAATGCTTTGAAGAAATGTGCAATGGTGAATGTGTGTTTTTACTATGTGTTTTTGGTAAATGGAGGCGGTGACTTTTATATAAGCAATCAAAAAACCCTAGATGAAGGCCACGTGGATCCCACTCATAAAACGTGTGGCTAGAATCCGAAACAGTACATGCACTTTTTCCCGTTTTCCAAGGGACACGTGGACACAACCCCCGACTTTCGAGGCATTTCTTTGAAATATCTAGGGCTAGATACATAGTTCTCAATATTGGGCGGCAATATTCAAAACTTCTCCCGCCACGCTTACCGCTGTTCTGACTAGTCTAGCATATGCGGCTACGAGCTGCGCACACTAGACTGGGGGGACATGATGACGTATAGTCTATATATGGGCCACGAGCCCAAATGATAAACATTACTAAGGCCCATAACCACCATGCGTGGGCTATTATAACTTGGGCCGCATTGATAATAGGAATGGGCACACGTAAGCCCAACTAAACTATATACGGTATAGATAAGGATCTTCTATCTATCGAATAGATATCCTTAACCCGGATAAGCACTACGTGTGCGAAACGTAAGGAGCACGAAACCTACAAGGATTCTGCGCCTATATAAGGAATAACATAATTCTCATTAAAGGTATGATTCACAAAACCTAAAACTCTTTACGAGAACCCTAAACCGATTACTTACTCTCACGCCGGAGGATAATCGTGGGAGACAATCCCACGATAAGCCTAACGGTGTTTGTTTATTTTCTTAGTGCGCAGGTTTCAAGCATTAAGAAGCGAATTGGTACGAGAGCAAGAGCCCAAACTAGGAACGCCCAACTTTTGTATCAACACAAACCGTACCATTCAGAAAAATTTTCCACCCAAATATGTGAGGCTCGCCTTTAGATTTGATAGGAAAAGCATTTACTATTAGTGCTTATGAGTGTACCGGTAGCATTTAGATTCTAGAACTTGCGTTAGTGATGCATCCCGAGACCGCTAGTGAGACTACATTCGTGTAGTAGGATTTACTACATGATAAGAGGCATTAGGATCACCCTTGTGTTAAACCCGTATCATAATTACTTGACCATTTAAGTCATATTACTTGGCTAGTAAAGTCAACTAATTTTTCCCACACCTTAGCGTTGTACTCATTTTTAGTACACGAAACCCCTAGTACACCCCTCCGAGCCTATCTTTTCGTTTCTAACTTTAAGCATCTTACTTAAAGGAAGAATTTGTTACAACCCACCCAAATGTGCAACCAAATCGCCTTAGCCTTCCGTGTATGCACTCATCTTTAGTGCATTATTGTTACATGTTTAAACCCTTAGTTAATTATCTAATTGATTACATGGTTGCTAAGGCGAGTCATATCTTGTACATATTGTTTTGGGATGATTGGGACTCATGGGTAAAGTACTTATGTTATGGAGTAATGGGGAAGAACATCATTTATTACCCCCATATGTGCGTTAATCTTAAAAGTACTCCAAGTGTTTTGATTATCTTGATTCGAGTCGTTAGATTAGTTTATTGTAAAGTATGTAAAAATTCAAGTGTAAGGGGAATGTACATTCCCTATGATGTATTATTTTGGATGGTAGGGTAAGAGTGTATGCAAAAACAAAAAACAAAAAACAAAAAACAAAAAAAAATAAAAAAAAAATCGAAAAATTAAGAAAAAAAAATAGAACAAGAAAAGAGAAAAACATACAGACTACCATCCCGTTTCATTTTATGTATGTTTTATGTTTTTGTTATTTTTGATTTATTAGCTTAAGTCGAGTCTAGTCTTGGCTTAGCAACGCCATATTGTACATGTAATTAACCAAGATGATTAACTCGCCACCAGTAAATATTGCCTTTATCCAACAAAACCGTGTTTTCCATATCCCTACACCTAACGTTATAACCCTTTGAAAGACCTCTTTGATAGTTTATCCTAGGTGCTTACGCCAAGTGGTGGAGGTTTGATCCTTTCCCAAGCCTATGGTAATCTATTTTGCTATGACAGGTAGTGAGAGATGTTTTCCATTTCCATATTGTGATATATATTTTATTACACCCGAGAGATGTGAGTATCTAAACACTATTTGTGAGGTGCTAGTGTATGACCTCCGTGCTTGTCTTTGGTCTTTAGTGGAACGATTATTTGTTGTAATTACTTTTATATTAGTGTTAAATGACCCCTAACTTGTATTTTGATTAGAATAAAAGCGCATTTTCTTGAGGACAAGCAAATCTCAAGTGTAAGGGTATTTGATGAGGCGAAAAGTGAACCACTTTTAAGGGGTCATTTAAGCCCAAACTCGAGATTATTTGATCAAATATTGCCCTAAATCATTCCTTTTGTCATTTTAGGTACTTTTGGAGAGAAATCTGGAAAAGGAAGCATTTTGGACGTTTTTGGAGCATAAAAGTGAAGAAAATGGCAAAGTCTTAATTTTCCTTGCTGGGAACAGTACCTGATGGCGTCAAGAGCTCCTTAATGACGGCGTCAAGAGTAACAAAAGAGGTGGAAGTGGAAGATACATGTGACGGTCCAGAGTGTTTTGTGCATTGTAGATGACGGCGTCACCCAAGGCCGTCATGGTCCAAGTATTAGTGACGGCCCAGAAGAAAATCACACATGACGGTGTCACAATTGGATCTAGGGAATACAATTTCATTATAGGCGGCGAGTTGACGGCGTCACAAATTCCTTCTTGACGATGTCACCCCTTGTAATCTATATATAGTTTTCCAAATTTCATTCATTAGTGTGCAACTTTGAGGGAAAAAACCTAGGTCGAATTTTTCCAGCTTTTTCAAGGGGTTTCAACCCTTTGAATCTTTCATGTCAATTTGAGATAAGTACTCTTTCAATTCAATCAATATGTCTATGTGTTGCTTGAATATATCTTACACTTGTCTTCAATTTAACATGCTCGGCTAGATTACTTTTGTGTTTGCTTAGATGTAGTGAAACCTAGATGTTAATTATGGGTTGATTGTTTGTTTATAGTTGTTACGGATGATTGTATTCGATGTTAGGCTTAAGAAAACTGGCAGACTTCCATTGGTAACTTGCTTGAACGTCTTAAGAAACATGATCGGAGGTGTACTATGATATTTGGTTGTATTTAATGCGTAGGAGAATTCTAATGATCCCATGTTAGGAGCTTCTAACGGCTCGACATAGGAGTGAAGTAGGATCCTATAGAGTTAGGGAATATTGTACACGGCCCTACGACTAGTATTAAGGAATATGACCCGTCATCCATGCAATTGTAACAAGCTATCAACCTGTAAAAGATATCTAGGGAGTAATGAAACCTAAGTAAACACAGCTTTCCCCATCATTGTTTACACCACTAGTATAATTAGTTTCATTTCATTTTTATTATTTTATTTTGATTGCATCTTTAGTTATTGGGTTAGTTGGCTAGCAACTAATTCCGCCTACTCTTACAAAAACCAAGATTTTATTTGCTTTTATAAAACATAAAAATACAAAAAGAATCATCCCTCACCTCTAGACTTAGTTTAGGAGACTTTCTAATCCTAGCGACACTATTCCTGAGTTGAACGATCAATCCCCCGGTACTTGTCACTATACTATATTACAACGATCAGGTACACTGCCTGGTGGGGGTTGTAAGCTTCTCGAGATCCCTCGAGAGGTAAAGCCTGGTGCGATTCCCACGTATCATAAAACTAAAACAACAAATCATAAAAGACACAAAACTCACACCCAGGATTAACTTAGCCCAAGCCAGCAAGCTGTGATTGACCAAAGCAGGTATTCACACCTCTTATAGAGGCAGATCAAGAAGTTAGTCAATCCGTTTGCGCCCACTAAACTCAGAACTAGTTACCCCTAAAGGAAGAAAGAAGCTTACACTGCTATAGAGACGAAACCAGCAACGGAAAATAGCCCAAGAACCACAAGATTCCCAGAATACAAGAAACCCCTAATTTGAAAAATTAGGGTTTCTTCCAATTGAACCAAGAAACCAACAATTCAACCACAGAAATTACTAAAACCACCTTCAATAGAACCAAGAACCTCAATAACAGAAAACCCCCAAATATTAGGGTTTCAAGAAAAAACCCTAATTCAATCGAGCTCTTAATCAACCAAGAATCACCAAGATATCAACCGATTACCAACCTAGAGCTCTGATACCATGTTAAAATGGTACAGAACAAAGGCAATAATCACCCAACCAACCTCCCCTTGGTGATAATCTTTTATTATAACAATATACACAGCAGATTAGTCCCCAACACAGGTGCTAACCAAACAAATACAAAGAAAATATTGTTGTCCCTCTAATAGGTGCAACAATAGAATACAGCAACTCACACTCTACCAAATCTATAAACAAAACCAAACCAGAGATCAAGATGATCTACTACACTTGTTTACAATAGTAAACTACCCAGAAACCCACTTAAACCCAGATGATGATGACAGAATATTTGTGTGTGAAACTGAGAGGAATATAAGAGTGTAAGTTGTGAAACCCTAGCTGGATAGCAACATTATATAGCCCAAGATCTTACACTCTAAACCCTGCACAAACAGAACTTACAAACAACACCCAAAGATATAAAGTTAGAAAACAGTTATAAAATATTTACATAATAACCCCTTGAAGGTTCAGTTGTTCGCCACAAGGAAGTAATACTTTCAACAAGACAATACACTCATTCGAACACGCTCTATAAGAGAATACAAAAGTGAAAGTATGTGGTGAATAATAAATTCAGGAAGCTCCGAAATCCGATCGGTTATATGATTGTTGTCCTCATCTGTCTTCCTGCTTTCAAACTGCCATCTTTTTCTTTTGCCTACAGAAACATGGTTAAAAAGAAATCGGATTATAATAAAGATAAACACTGTATTAACATGAACGGAATAAAATTGTGAACAATTAAGTGCTGCCTTTTGATAGCAACATCACGTAATAAAAACCTTTTTCTTTCTCCTGATTCTATAAGTTGGTTCGTTTGAATTATTAGGGTTCTCACGGATTTGTACCTAGGACCGTTTGGTTTGTAGGTTTTGGATTAATATTTAGATTCTAATTTGAATTTGGTTTAGGATTTGGATTTAGTTTGTAAATGGGTTTAGGATTAACATTGGATTTAGGGCCCGTTTGGTTTGTAGATGGGTTATAAATTAAGATTGAATTTGAATTTGAATTTGGTTTATAATTTATACTGTTAAGAAAGAGAAAATAATATTTAATTATATATTATATATATTAAATATATTAAAACTACTATTTATTTATTTATTTATTTTGAACATAAACATGCATTAAAGAAAATCAAAATCCGTACATATCACTCTTCGAAAGCGAGGAAAATTCTTCAAGGAAACTTACATCCCAACTAAACCCTAAAGCATTTGAAAACGCATAATGGGCAATCCCGTAAGTAACTTGATTTCTTCCTCGATTAACCCATGAAAAGGATATCTACTTATTTTTTGCCCATAAATAAATGTCATTCACTAGGGCAGCTAAACTCCATGGTGGAGGAGATTCTAAAGATGATAAGGAGATAGCCGCTTGGGAGTCAGATTCCATGATGAGGCGAAAAATGATCCGTTTTTAGGGGGTCATTTAAGCCCGAATCCGACTTTATGTGATCAAATATTGCCCTAAATAGTTCCTTTTGTGATTTTAGGTACTTGGAGAGTGAATTCTGGAAAAGAAGCCATTTTGGACGTTTTTGGAGCATAAAAGTGAAGAAAACGGCAAAGTATCAACTTTCCATGCTGGAAACACTAGGTGACGGCGTCAAGAGTTATACCCTGACGGCGTCAGACATCAAGAATAAAATATCGTAGTTGATGGCGGCGTCAAAAGTCATCCTGACGGCGTCAAAGTCCCAAGAATAAAATACCGTGGTTGGTGACGGCGTCACATAGGCCGTCATAAGAAGATCAAGGCCATCCGAGGAAGTATTTGGCGGCGAGGTGACGGCGTCACAATGTTGTCTTGACGCCGTCAGCCCAGTTTTCCTATATATAGTTTTCTAGTTTTTACATTAAAGGAGAGAAGTTTTGGAGAAACCCTAAAGACGAATTTGGTGGAACTTTTACAGGTTTTTCAAGGGTTCCAAACCCTTGATACCTTGCATTGTAATTGAGATAAGTGTTCTTCTAATTCAATCAATATGTCTATGGGTTGGTTGTCTATATCTTGTTCTTGTCTCAATTCCATTATGCTAGGCTAGATCTCCTTTGTGTTTGCTTAGATCTAATGAAACTTAGATATTGATTATGTGTTGATTACTTGTTTATTCTTGTTCTTGGATGAATGATTTTATATGTTAGGCTTAAGAAAACTGGCAGATCTCCAAATGGTAACATGCTTGAACGTCTTAAGAAACATGAACCGAGGCGTACTAGGTCTTTATTGGTTGTATTTAATGCATGAGCCACTATTTACAATCCCTATAGTTGTGCTGGGTCATGGTGTAGGAGGAGATAAGAGCTCATAGAATTGGGGAGTTATGCATGCCACCCCATGAATGGTATTAAGGAATACGATCCATCATCCATGCAATTATAACAAGTAATTAACGTGTAAAAGATATCTAGGGAGTAATGAAGTCTAAGTAAACACATTTTCTCCAATTACTGCTCACAACCTTAGTATAAATTAGTTTAATTTCATTTTTAGTATTTTATTTTGATTTCATCTTAGTTTTGGGTTAGTTGAATAGCAACTAATTCCGCTCACTCTTTCAAAACCCGAGATTTTACTTGCTTTCACAAAAAATATAAAAATACAAAAATAATCATCTCTCACCTTTAGAACTAGTAATTTAGGCTTTCTAATCCTAGCGACACTATTCCTAAGCTGAACGATCAATCCCCCGGTACTTGTCACTATACTATACTACAACGATCAGGTACACTGCCTGGTGGGGGTTGTAAGCTTCTCGAGATCCCTCGAGAGGTAAAGCCTGTTGCGATTCCCACGCATCAAGTTTTTGGCGCCGCAGCCTGGGGAATAGTTATTGTCTAGGTTAGAATTTCTTTTTATTAGGTCTACTTGCTAGATTCCTTTCTAGTAAGATTTTATTTTTATTTTTAGGTCTTCTTTAGTCTATCTCATTTCTTTGTGTCTTTGTTCGTAAACTATTTCGATGGATAACAGTAACATTGATCGCTCGATTCCTATTATTCGTGTTTTTCGTCGTAGGATTTTCCAAATGCCCACCCCACTTCCTTTAGCAGAAAATGAGAACCCACCTAACCTCTCACCCAACCACCACTTTGACAATAATTCTGAGTTAGAAGAGTCTGATCATGATGATGACCATAGGGCTAGTCCTTTTTACTATTCAGACTCCGATGAGGATCTTGATGATGGTGACGTGATTAATGAGGATAGAATGGAAGAGGAAATAAATCCTCTTAGGTATGTTGACCCTAGAACTAGGATTGAGTGTGATAGTTCATTTAACATGCAATTCCCTTGTAAGATTGGATTTAAGAGCTTTAACGCCTATCTCAACTCATCTCTTCCAATGAACATAATCTCGCGCAATGAATATAATAAAATCATGGTAGATGAGTTAGAATACAAAGGAGAAAACATTATTGCTAGGGCAATACCATTGCATGTGTTTGTAGGAAGTTTGGTTTATCTTGTTGAGTTTATGGTTATGGAGAATCTAGGAGAATTTATTGATGATAAATTGACCCAAGTTGTGTTTGGGAGACCTTTCAAACAGTTGACCAACCTCGATGAAAAACTCATAGAAGGGTTAATTACATTCTCGGATGGGGATGAAGATTTTGTTTATCAAATGCCCCACACACACCCTAGGTTCAAGGATTTCTCCATGGAAAAGTGTAGTAGGTATCCGCCAATGGAAATGCTAAGTGAGAATGATAATAGAAAAGGAATTAAGTACACGCATGAAAAGAATAAAAGATACTATCGCGGGTGCTTAGAGTTAGGAGACGAGTATAAGAGAGATGAGGCGACTATTAGATGGCTCACACTTGGTTATGTGAGCATAAGCGATACACGTTAACCCATGACCTTGAGTCTAGCTACAAGACTCGTAAATAAAGAAAAGCGCTTCTTGGGAGGCAACCCATGTTTTGTGTGATTTTAATTGTTTAATTGTTATTTGCTTCCGTATGCATGTTTTTATTTTTATTGTTGGTTGATCATGTTTCTCAATTAAAATGTGGAAATACTTTACTATGTTGTTTGGCCTAGTCTTAACTCCAACCTAAAAGTATTTTTGCAAAAGATAAGTGTAAGGGGAAACCCCAAATATGTTTTTAAGAAACACACCGATCATGATTCTCCACAATAATAAATGAGCATGTATATTCGTATTTGTTAGAGTCAAATGCTTGTATTGAGTCACAATGAAGTTTTGCAGGATTTTCCAGGAAGTAGGACCCAGTTTTTCCAGAAATTTTCCAGAAACTTAACATAAGAATTTCTGCAGGTCCATTCTGACGGCGTCAGGGGTTTACTCTTGACGGCGTCAGGAGTTAAAATCTGGAAATTTTACCGGTTTTGTTTTTCTAACGGAGTCTTATGGTTTTTGTGAATTATTAAGTTTTATAATCTCCAGGAAATCTGCAAACTTCATTCCACAAGAATTATATCTTACTTTGTTTTCTATGATTTAGTAACTTATATAGGATGCCGCCGATTTTACGCGAGGTTGTCTTGTCTATTGTGTCAGGATTTACAGGTTATGTTTGATAAGGAGATGATTTATATTCTGGAAGGGAAGCTTTGATTGTTCGTTTTCTTGGAAGAAGATTTAACCTGGCCAACCTATAATCCATACCGAGCGAATCAGGGGAGTATTTGATTTCATTCTCTTTACTTTTTTCACTTTTACATTCTTTACTTGAACATTGGGGACAATGTTCATCTTAAGTGTAAGGGGAGGGTAAAAAGATGATACCTTACATATGCACTTTCGCTTGAGTTTGTTTTGTTTGATGGTAGATGTGTAATAAAACTACGAGAAATACTTGTTAGTGCAATTTTAGCGCCAAATTTAAATTTTTTTACAACATTTAGGAGTGAAACTTTAGCCATAGCAAGCGTCTCATGGATAGGAGATTGTATGACTAGCACATAACCGTATATTCAGAAAAATTTTCCACCCAAATATGTGAGGTTCGCCTTTAGATTTGATAGGAAAAGCATTTACTATTAGTGCTTATGAGTGTACCGGTAGCATTTTGTTAGGAATACAAATATTCCTGTAAAAGTCTCGGTCACCTAATGATTGTAATAGCATTAAGTTAGCTCGTAGTTAGTTTGTTTACTAGTTAATTAGTATTAGATTAAGTAACACCGTGGAAGAAGGAACGGGTCTTCACCCACTGTATGCCTGATCCATAGCCCGGGAGTGGGCGTAATATTGTAACTATAAATACCCCTCTCCACATGTGGAGAGGGTTGGTGCTTCTCATTCAATTTAATATTTTCTATTTTCCTTCAACTCTCTCTCTCTCTAGAAATCACCCAACTCTTTCTCTCTCTAATCTCTTCTACTATTATTCATCTTCTTCCATAAATCTATCACAAAACCATGCATGCTATGATTATTGATATTCTACAATTGGTATCAAGAGCCAAGGTTTCATCTTAGGACTTGGTGTTCTCAAATTTGCACTTGGTTTTGTGGTTCTATATTTTTTTGGAGTCGAATTGTACTTCTTGATTGGCTGAGTTGTATCTCGTGATGTTTGTGGGCTCATTGAGCTTCAAGTTGTGATGTTGGGCTTATTTTTTATTCGTTGCATACATTGCTCATTTTTGTTGTTTCCTGGTTGCGGTTAAGTATTCTGTATAGTAACGTCCTTGAGCTTTTTTTTTGTCCATAAGTGTAATAAGACAACAATTCAAGATTGTGACTGTTTTGGATTTTTGTAACTTGCGGATACATCAAAAACCTGCGGTTAACTCTAATACTTGCGGTTACCATCAATACTTGCGGCTATCTCCTGGTTGCGGTCTAAGACTTGCGAGTAGCTCGTGGTTGCGGTTAAATCTTGGTTGCGCTTAACTTTCTGGCTGCGATTAGTTCATGTTTCATTAGTTGCGCTTAATTATTGGGAGTGGTCTCTTGATTGCGATTAGTCACTACTGGGTAACTAGTTATTTGTTATCATGAACTAAACAATACCCAATCATGTTACAACCTTGACAACAATAACAACGAACAAGAATTTGCTCACAATCATTCCATCATCTCAGTCCATTATTTATTAAAACAAACCAACGATCTCAGCTTTCTCATGAGTAGTACTAAGAACTCAAACACAAGAGATTTAAGCATCATCGATCTTGTTAGAAGCATAAACTTCTCTCAATATTCGAAATATCAAAAACGACTACTTCTATCGATCTCATTTTTTCCCATTCGACTGAATCTAACAAGACTCGAAAACACAAGATAAATAAAATCTAAGGATCTCAGTTAGTTTTTTTTTCTGTGCACTGTAACGTGCCATCAAGACCATTCAAGATCCAACCCACGATATAAACCAGTCATCACAGATCCCTATTGAAGTTAAACTTCCATTAATATCCGAAACATCAAGAATCGATCTATAACAACTCTATTATAATCGTTCTTGTTTCGTTTTTATGACAAACACAACAAGAAAATCATAAACTGAACCTACCTTAGATCGTTATTAATCTGTGGAGATTGCTGAAGTTTGTGCTCGGATTGATTTCTTTTTCCACAAGGGTATGTGTTGCTCGGATTGATTGGTGAATCTCAAGGGGTTAATTTTCAGTATTTTTTTTGGTGAGTGGATCTTGTTTTCTTCTTAGCTGCGTATATCTCTTGTAGGAATAATTAGGGTTAAGTTGAGATTAGTGTATGTTTTATAACCGTGAGTTTAGGGGTAGTGGTAGATTAGTCTTGGGCTAAATTGCTACTTCTATAGGTTGGGCTACTCATTCTATTTGGGCTTCAGGTTTTGAACGTTTATGTGGTGAGCTGGTAATATAACATGGGACGAATTTGTGTATTAATTTCAAGTTGGGATTAGTGGTTTCTTAGCCGAGCTAACGTGATTATCACAAGAAATGAATTGTCATTTATAAGGTGAATTTATTTAACTGTTCAACAACGATTACGTTTGAGCTTCAAGAACCCGAGATTGAGATTTATGTTGGATTGAGTTATTTTTTTGGGCTTATTGGATATCTACGGGATTTGTTCGGATTTCATCCATACAACCATCACGTTCATCAAACATTCATCTAATCATTTACCGATCCACCAGTTTCTCGATGTTTCACGGTTTATTCTTGATTTTGTAAAATCCCGCGAAAGAATCTATTTCTCGGTTTAAATCATAGAATTGTAAAATCCCGTGCACGGTTACATCATGTCTATTACTTCAGATTCTGTTATTTCTGAGAGAGAACTTCATCAGCCACAAAAATTGCTCAATAATGCAAAGGATTGTTGCATTGAATGTTTTCGACAACTTCATTCACACCTCTCGTTACTTTTAGAGGGAAATGGATTCAAAATGGGATTCGAACGTGCATTTACAACTCTCTTCGGTCAAGATGTTCAGACTTTCACAGACATAATGATTCTTAATTTAGATCAATTACGTCAACAACTTGACCAAGCAGAACCTTCCAAAATGGGATCCATGGCTGCCCTTTGTGTGATCAACAAACAACTCTAAGTGTTCTTTGATTCGAAATTCACTCTGGAGTATGACCATTATAGTGAGATGACGAAAAAGTGCTTTGCTGATCACACGGGAATTGAGGTTGACACGTTCAGAGACACACTTGTCCAGCTTATGGATAAAGTGAAAAGATTCATTAACGAAAAGGCACAGCATATACCTGCATATGATGACAA
The DNA here is from genome assembly GCA_030686995.1 of Artemisia argyi. Lineage (NCBI taxonomy): Eukaryota > Viridiplantae > Streptophyta > Magnoliopsida > Asterales > Asteraceae > Artemisia > Artemisia argyi. The sequence continues at coordinate 221,958,476 of CM060709.1, read as the reverse complement.
GGTGAAGGCACGTAGGGTGCAATCTTGTGATGGTATTGGCGATTCGGGTATAGCATCGGATGTTGGGTCAGTTGTCATGATATGCAATGGGTCAGTGACTGATAAGCCTGACACTACCAGCAGTTCAGTGACTCTTATTACACATGACATGGATGCAGATTTCAGATCAATAAAAGAACAAGTGTCATGTGCTGAGGTACCCCTAACTGTACATCATAATGTGCTTTTTGATGAACGACTGCATACTGATCAAGTTATGCCCAGTTATGACACATATTTGTTGAAAAAGACTGATAGCAATACCATTTCTGATTTAACAAATATGAATCATAAAGGGGGAGAAAATGATCAGGATGCTGAACGTGATGATGAGTCAAGTTCTTTGTTTACAGCTGAGTCTTTTAAATCAAATGATATGGTTGATAAAGAAACTTTTAATGAACTTTCAAAGAGATTCTTACAACTTGAAAAACATTGTATTTCACTTGAAATTGCAATGCAACAAAAGGAAGAAAGTTTTCAAACTAACCAACCATGTAAAGATCCGGAACTTCCTGATTTCCGCGAATTCTTTTTGATTAATGATTTGAAAGCTCAGCTTGAAACCAAGAACTTGACAATCAACAACCTGAAAAAACGTGTTACTGAGATGTATGATATGTGTAGTGAAGTTAAGGCTAAACATGACTGTGATGCGATTGAATCTGAACAAAAAGTGGCTAAATTACTTGATGAAAATGAGTCTTTGAAAGTGAATTGTAAAAATCTTAATGAGACAATCATAGAAATGAGAACCAAGACATGTGAACAAACAACTTCTTTGATTGCCCAAAATGATGAATTCAAAGCTCATTTTCAGAAAATGGGTTTCACTGTTACAGCATTGAAAAATGAGCTTAGAAAAGCAACTGGGAATAGTGTGAACACTAAGTTTGCAAAACCATCAGTCTTGGGGAAACCAGTTTCTCAATCAATTAGAAACCAATCCGTTGTTAGGCAACCCACTGCGTTTAGATCTGAACGACCAAAACTTTCAAAAACACGGTTTGCCTCCCAAGTTGATGCGGAACAAGTTTTGTCAAAACCAGTCACTACACATTATTTGCCTAAGATTATTGCTTCTAGTTCTGCTAAGCCTCAACAAGTAGTTACTCCTACTCCCAGCTCCTTTAGGATTAGTTCAAAAACAATGTTGAAACCTAACATTAAGGTTCAAAACACTTATGATATAAATGACTTGTACAAGAACTATGATCTAGAAAATGCTAGGAAAAGGGCACTACTTCATAAGGATGGAATCTTAGGTTCTCAACCTTGCATGATCCCTCCTAGGATATTGAGGAAAAGTGCTAAGATTCAACCTGTTAAGTCTAGGATTTACAGAAAGTCATCTACAATGCATAAGAAGCAAAACAAACCTAAAACTTTTCCTAGGTGGACACAAACTGCTAAATCTTTGGAGACTAGGAATATCGATAAGCCTTCCCATATGCATAAGAAGCTTAGTAATCCTAGACCTTGCCGTAAGTGGATTCCAACTGGTAGAATTTTTAAGGATGTCGGACTTAAGTGGATACCTACCAGAAAGTTGCTCACTGATGGCAATACCATGGTTGAACGTGAAACCCCTAAGGGTTTGGATACTGTTGTTACTAACCCATATATATGCAATCAAGTCTGTAGTGTTAGTGCAGGTAGTCCTTACTCAGTTGCAGGTACATCAATCATTCAGTACATGAGAAGACTCAAAATCTGGAGGCCTAAAGCAAGCATATCTCCTTCTTCAGGAGGTCTGAAAAGTCAATGTTGATGTATACATGCCTATGACGTCTGAACACTTCAGTTCAGGCCTCGTTCTTCAAAGACAATGACGTCTGAACACTTCAGTTCAGGCCTCGTTCTTCAAAGACAATGACGTCTGAATACTTCAGTTCAGGCCTCGTTATTCAATGACTATGACGTCTGAACACATCAATTCAGGCCTCGTGCTTCAGCGACTATGACGTCTGAATACATCAGTTCAGGCCTCATTCCTCATTATATGACGTTTGAACAATTCTGTTCAAGCCTCGGTTCTCAATTTCATCATTATGGCATCTGCTGACAACACTTCAGGCCCCGTTCATCAAAGAAAAGAAAAGTGTACGCTTGAGTGCGCTTTATCTTCTGAAGTTGTGAAATGTTCTTGCTTCTGACCATTCTCATCAACAAACTTCATATTTGTTCCACGCTTGTTCAGTCTTCAAGTGGATTACCTTCATCGGATTGTATTTGTTATTATCCACTCGATCAAAAATGGCATCGTCAAATGCAATTTTTAAGGGGGAGAAGTGTAAACAGTGGATCAACCTCATATGCAATTTTTGAGGGGGAGAAGTGTGAATAAACTGCATGTATTTCTATTCACTTGTTCAATCAAAAATCGCATCCTCATATGCAATATTTGAGGGGGAGAAGTGTGAATAAAATACATGTTGATTGATGCGTGAAATGACTCTCCTCTCCTCCATCACCTAATGTTCCACTAAGTAAGGATGACTAAAAGTGACTACAGAGTTGATTGGGTATCACGTATTTGAGATTGAAGTTGACTCTCACAAAGGTGTGATCTTAGTTTATCTTGAAGTCGGGGTTGGATGGATGAATGACTTTCAACGATAACTTGCTCGTGCTTGAGATTTAAGTTGAAGACTTGGTTTATCTAGTTACCAGCAGTCGAGGTGGATGGTTGAAGACCTGGTTAACTATCACTTTAAGGAGTTACGTTGTAGTACTCAGTGTCACACGCCGTTGTCGTTGTGGATAATCGCAAGAGGTGGTAATGTCTCATGCTTTGGTTGATCTACTTCAGTTTCAAGTGTGGTATATCGGGTCCTCTCCATACGTGGTCATTTACTATTAGCCAGTGGAAGTGAAAAGAGGTTTAATTAGGGGTTGATCTACAGAGAATTGTTGAAGAGAATTGTTATCGACATCTACTCATGGGGTAGTGATTTGTATGTTGCTTCCAGTTGACATGTTTATGTACACATAGTTATGATGATTCCGAGTGATCTTCATCATCATGGAGGGAGAAGAATGTGTACATCGGGGCTTTTATCGAAGAACTGGAAGCATTCTATGTGAGTTGAAAATGTCGAAATAACATTCCCCAAACAAACCTGTGAAGAAGCTACAGATTATCAGTCTATGATCCACTTTAAGTTGTGGATGACATGTTAAGAGACTTAAGACATCTTGGGCAGAATTGAAAGATACTTCTTCAACAAGCATCAAGGTTATATCAAACGGGTCGTCAGTTTGGGAGGGAGCAAGTACACTTATGGGCTTACTAATTGGGAGGGAGGATTAACCCAATTAGTGAGCATTTCTATAGCAGTTGATTCTCGCTAGATATATTTTAGCTTATTTGGTTCTTCTCATTATTTCAAGTAGATGTGCTTAAAAGTTGTTGTTGATTCTGATGTATCAAAACCAGCAAGGGGGAAGGAGACATGCATCCGAATGCATAACGAGTACACGTGATGAACATAATACTTCTTCTTAATTGAAGTTATGCCGGGAAGACATATGTCATAACCGCAGAGAATATCAGTGTATTAACTTGTGGCGTTTGGTGCATCATTCCAACTATGTGGGGGAAGTGGTCTCTTGACACTTGTGGTATGTATTACTTCAGCTTTCAGTGGGAAGAAATATGAGAAGATCAATTGAAGAGTGAGATGATATTGCTTATCGACATCTTCATATGAGTTGATACGATTTATGGTAAAGTGCTTCTAGTTAATGCTTCATGTACACAATGTTATGCTGATTCCGATGAGATCGCAACCATCAGGGGAGAGATTTGTGTACATCAAGGACACGCAACAGGTTCACATGATCGGGTTTAATCATATATTCCGGAGGTGATATCCGCAGAGATGATCAGTGCTTCAACCTGTTACTTTGGTGTCATCATTTCTTCTTGTGTTGGATACATGCGTACAATATGGATTGAGTTGGTATGTGTAAGTTAACTGGAATGCACTTGGTGAAATGAAGATGTTGATATTCCCCCGAATTGACAACTGCTCCAAACCATAAAGTAATGTGTACATTGGGGATGCACAACAGGGTCATGTGATCGGGCTTCATCATACATTCCGGGATTGATAACCGCAGAGATGATCCATGGTTCACCCTGTTACTTCGGTGTTATCGTTTTCTTCGGGTTTCTGAGCTTCATACAATGAGACTTTTTGCGTCACTTCAACGTCTTGGGGGAAGTGGTCTCATGTAGGTGATTGTCGATTTGGGGGGAAGCTACCAAAGGCTCACATTGAGGAGGCAATAAAATTCATCGATTTGGTGGGTGTCTAGCGATTGACTCAGTTGTGAGATTCTAGTGATTTGTTAACAACTTGTGTTTGGTGAATTGTTGTGACTTAAGTCGTTTCGATTAATCTGATTGTAATTTGACGTTGTGAGTTAATCTTTACGACTTGACTTATTACAATCGGATCTATTGTAACTTGACTTGTCGCGACTTGACACTTAATGCTAATTATCACTTATCCAAGATCTCTCTCTAAGTCTAACTCGTATATTACATCTTTCGGTTTCTTTTGTTGACTTTAGTAAAATCCCGGGAGAGAATCGATCTCTCGGTTTAAGTCACAAGAGTTGTAAAATCCCGTTTAAGATTATATCATGGCAACTACCGCTTCAGACGATTATTCAGGAGCCTCAAAAGCTTTGGTGGTGGAAGTTTAAGAGATGTTGACTACTGATTTCTACAACGTGCTGAACGATACTATCATTTTGGTACTCAAGTCAACATCTTCTTAAACCAATTAATATCCTTTGTACATATATTATACTAAATTGTAAATAGAAAAGTATAAAACAACAAAAACCCATAAAAATCTTAAAAAAAAAAAAAAAAAAAAAAAAATGGTCTTACGACATGTCTCTTGTGTAATCAATATTATGTACGTTTCTAGAAATGTCATTCAATAATGACACGGAATCATACATATGCTTGAGTAAGAGTTTTTCGGTTTCAAATAAAGTTTTTTTTCTAAAACATGTCGTTTCTCAAAACATTCTAAACTATGGCTTGTAGTCATTTCAGGCTACAACCCGGTCTTCAAAAATATGGTTTGCTATTACTTCAGATAGCAACCCGGTTTTCAACATTAAGGAAAACACGTCGCCAAAAAGACGGTTGTTCCTAACAAAGGGTGCCGTTCATCCGAGCGTGAATTACTTTATATTCATGCACCCTCGATCTAATGTACGTTTCAGTGCATTATTTCTTGATAAAGAAGAGAAGTCTTCTTTTTATCGCCAAATACTTTCCCTTCTATGATTTTTCCAGAAAGTGTTTGTGCAAAACTTGGTGGTACCATGAAATTTTGAATGAAAATCAAATTGAACTCAAAAGTTTGATAAAATTTTCACTCAATCAATGACGTTACTAGTTTATGAAAATATTTATGCTTCAACATCCGTCATTGATTGAGGGGGAGAGTGATTTCTCAAAATTTTATGTATCAACAAAACTCCCCACACTTTGTACAAAACAAAAACAACAATCCGATTTGTGATGGTTATGTGTCAGAATGAGTAAATTTTTGAAAGAGCTTTCATTAAAACTTCGAATCTTTTGCAAACTCTTCAAATCTGACACATAACAACCTCCCTCACAGTTTGAGGGGGAGCATGAAAAAGTTCCTTTTATCAGAAAATATTAAACTTGACCGCATTTCTCTCCCAAAAACGCTTTCTAAATTATTTAAATCAATTGAGATCAAAAATCTCGAAAGATTTGAAATTTTTGATCGGGGGAGAGAATGTGATTTAAATATGAAATCTGATAATCAAAAGTGATCTTTTGTACTCAATAATAGGCTCCCACATATGTGCTAAACACTTTCGAATATCGATGCACATATTGAGGGGGAGCAAAAGGCGTTTGTGGAAGTTATAGCAAAGACCGACCATTTATCTTTATGCATGGAGTTATAAGGTTGGTTAAGGTTAGGTATAAGTTCCCATGATCCACCAGAACCGGAAGGATCTTCCCAGGGACAATCCATAGATAGATTAGAAGTCCTTAGGAATGATTATGAAAAAAGGAGTAAAGTGAGAAAGGGAAGAGTGCGGACTGAGATAGAGCTAGGACTGGAACAAACCCAACAAGGTTCTAGTGATGAAATCTCGGTAAGCACTGAAGGGGTTGAAGAATGAAAAAGAAATATAATGAGAAAGGGTGAAAAGAAATAGCCCTCCAATTAGTCAACCTTAGGGCAGAAACCGGGTTCAATACATATGTTACTGGCGGTTACTAAGGTAACGCCGGTATTAAAGACAAGACGTCATGGACCCAGTGACGCACTGCACCAAAACTTCCCAACCACTCAAGTTCTCTTAAAAGAGCTTGTTTCATTCTCACGGGGAACCCTGTGCAATGTATCGACCGCTCATTGCGAGCTATGTTGATACCTAAAACAGGAGACGCCTCCCCAGTCTCCAGGAGCGGATCAAAACGCACTATTGAGTCTAGAGCCATGAGATCATCCATAAATCTCGATAGGACACTGATGAGTGTCTAAATACTCATCATTTTATACCAATCTGAACTGCCAAAACATACAAAAACACTCAAATATGTATCAAAATACTTAAAATATCTTAGAGGTGTGTTTTATATGTTTCAAATGCAAAATATGCAAAAACAGATTAAAAACGTACAAAGTTTGCATAATTGGCAGTTTCAGTCCCTCAAGTTTCATAAATTGTCAAAACTAGTCCCTGGTAAATTCTAAAAACATGAAAAAGTCATCAAAGGTCCTTTTTAATCATAAAGTTACATATTTAGTCCTTTGGTGCAAAGTTTCACAAAATTACAAGTTTAGTCCCTCAACTTTGGAAATTGACAGAAAAGGTCCCTGGGATGTAAAAACTTTGAGAAAAGCAATTTTGGTCCTTATACTAATAATCTTTTGCAGGTTTGGTCCTTATGTGAAAAAGTTTGGAGAAATTACAAACTGGTCCCTCAAGTTTGAAGGTTTGGCATAAATAGTCCCCGGGTGTTTAAATGTGAAAATTATCAAAACCTACCCTCATACTATTCACATATGGCATTTATGACCCTTGTGATAATTTTGGAATAATGCCACAAACAACCCTCAACTTTATCCAAATTACAACTTTGGTCCTTGTGCATAAAATAAACCAACCGGACCCTTAAGTTTTAAACTAAACCCAAAATTAAATCCACCAAATCCTAATCCACTACCCAAAACTAAACCTACCCAAGCCCACCCTTTTCCAGCCCACCAAAGCTCAGTCCACCTTGGTCGTTGACCCGGTCAAAACCACAAACAAAACCACCCCCGTACTACCCTTTCCCTCCCAAAATACCACCTCACTCACACAGACACCAACACCACTCACCACCTCACTGGTTTCACCATACCACCACCCCCAGTCACTACCTTATCTCTCCACACTTCCCAAGGAGCATTAAATGCTCCTGAATTACCTCTCACACGCTACCCCTCTGTCCCAAGACTTTGGCGCCAAGAAACGTTTTAAATGGCTAGGATGAATTGGACTACATCAATGGCTATAAAGTGGTGGGAAAAGTCAAGTGGGTCCCAAAAACTCAGAAGAAACTCTACAAAAGGAAAAGGAAGCTGTGGAGTTGAATTATTAGTTTAATTAACTTAGGAGTAGTGTAAATTAAGTCGTATGTAGTGTAATTTTTAAATTCAGTTGTAATTTAAATCAAACAAGCTTGTATCAGTTTAATTTCATGTATTATCATCTTTAATCAAAGTCAATTGCAAGTCTCATTGGTTGTCTCAGTTTTTGAATTTCTCAATTTCTCAAAAATCTCACAAAGTTGTTGTATGTTGGTAGTTGTTGTTGTTATCTGATTTCATAAGCTTTAATAAGCTCTGACAAAGCTTGAAAAAGTTTTAGAATACCTTACTTAGCTGTTTAGTTTATAAAAGCAAAAATACTAAAAATAATAAATTAAATAAAGGAAAATAAAAAAATAGAAGGAAGAAAGGAAGAGGAGCTGAGCAAGGTGAAATTTGAATTGATTGGGTATTAGAAACCTTATGGAAGGTTGTTAGGGTGTTCACAGTTCATGGTTCATTGATCTCAGCTAGTTACCCTTTGTAAGTGATATTTGAATTTTATGCTTTTTAGTTGTTAATGCTTGTTACTGTTTGATTAAGTGTTCTTCAGTGTTTATTGAATATTTGTTAGTCATAATATAGTCTAAAATCAGTTACTTGTTCTTTGTAAATCATTTGAACTAAAAAACCAAAAGTCTCACAGTAGAAAACTTAAACTTGACATACTTGTGTTTTCTGCTTGTATTATGCTTGATTCAGGTTCATTTGATATCATATAATTATAATTTAGTGTTAGGGATTAGTGTAATGGGTTAAATATAACATTAGCTTTAAAAATCATACAAACTGTCATATAAGGTAGTGTTTGGCTTTGAGGTATTACCTCAGTTCAAGACAGTTCTAGTTGTTGTTTTTTATTCTTACATGCTTAGTTAAGTGTTATTAGCTCATAAGAAGTTTAAATCTCAGGTTTCAAGTACTAAAAAGTCAATATCATTGAAAAATTCCCCTCACAGTTAACTGTGAGGGATTTAGATCTTAAAATTAATCACAACAGCTCATAAGTGATCCATATAGCTTATTCTAGTCTTAAAGTAGCTTATTATAACTTAATCAGTAAGTTAGATAGCTTAGAATCTCACATAAGTCAACTAGTTCAAGTTTCTCTCAAAGTCAAATTTCAACATCTCAGGTTTTGACAAAACTTCCAAGATTTGTTTTGAATTTAGGAGAAGGTTTTAGAAGCTCAAATTTGTTCCTATTTATAGTCTACCAGCCCAACTTTTAGATTCCATCTTTGTTATATTTTTAGGAATTTTACACTGGGCCCCACTCAACCCTAAACACAGTTGCAAGGAGAATATCTCCCCTGCACACCAGATAGTCAGTCACCACCACCACCTTTGGTGGTGTTTTGTGACCACCACAGTGGGCCCCACACCTCCTAAATAGGTTTTCCCAACCCCCCTCCTACCAGACCCTTAAGGTTGACTCTTGGTTTGACCTGCACCTCAGTGGACCCCACCTAGAAAGACCCATAAACTTTGTCCCCATTCTGAGTTGCTTTGAAGTTTTGGATTAGCTTATTTTGATTTTTTAGCTTATCTACTGAGCTTATTTAGTTAAGTTAAGCTTTGACAAGTCCATCAAACTTATTAGAACCAGAAAACACCAAGGTGGGTCCCACATAAGCTCATTTGAGCTTATTTCCCATTTAAGTCAACTAAAGTCAACTGTCTAGGATTATAGCTTATAACTAGCTTATTTTTAAGTTCTAAAATTATTGTTTTTATTAAAGTTACTTATTTTTATGTATAATAAAGTTTTGTAAAATAAAAATCCAGAAAAAACAATATAAAATTAAGTGATAGTTTCTATTTAATACAATCTAATTTTAATTTTCATTTTTATATTTTTATTAAGTAATCTGTGTTTTTATATTTTTATTAATTTCCTTATATATTAAAGTATTTTTCATAAATTTTTCAGATTTTAGTTTTGTCATTTAGTATTTATTATAATTAATTTTAGTTTATTTAATAATTAATTAATAAGTAAGTTATAAATAGCATAATTAGTTTTTATATAGTAACATCTATATTTTATATTTTTCCTAGCTTTTATAAGTCATAATATAATTTTAGTAATTTTTTTAGAATTTTTACTGTTCATTTAATAGTTTTTCTAATTTAAATAGTTTAAATAGTAATTAAATAATAAATAGAATAATAATTAGTAAACTAGTTTAAAAATATATAAAATAAAGTTTTTATAATTTTTTAGGATTCCCATGATGGTTAATTAGATATATAAAATTTTTCATAATTTTCTAAGTTAGTTTAGTATTATTTGTAATTTAAAATAGTTTAATTAGTTTAATTATTATAAATAGTTTTTAATTAATAAGAAATTCACAAAAAGACAAAAAGATTTATTTTTATTTTTTATACTTTCTTCAAGTTCTATTTTAGGTTTAGAAAATATTTTTATAAGTTTTTAGTTTAATTTGTAGTATTTATAATTTTTAGTTTGATTTTAAATAAATAGTTAAATAGTTTTTATTTAAATAATTAATAATAAATAATATAATAATCTAAAAAGTAGTTTTCTTTTTAATTTAATTTTATTTTAAGTTTAAGTTTATAGAATTTTCATTTTTAACCCTTGTAGTTTATTTTTCTTAAAACTCACCTTTTTCTCAGTACGCAGTCGCGTCTGATTTTAACGTGGTGTACGTTTTAAATACCTAGGTTTCACGTAATCATTCCATTAGCTTATTTAAGTTATTTTAAGTTATAAAACCCTAGTTAAAACACACACACACACTTTTATACCCTTACCTGTTCACATTCACTAATCACAGATTCGTTTATAATAAAACATCGCACACCTCGTTGGGACATTACGACCCGGGAAAACACTGTATTCCTCGGAAGCATTTGTTTTAGACGTTTGACTTGGTTGACCATCACCTGGTAAACTTAGTTGACCGTTTGAGGCGAATCAAAATTTGGCGCCGCTGCCGGGGAGGTTGTGCGCTTATTTTAAACGATTTTGCGTATTTGTGAGTTTGGATATACATCCATTGTATATTTACCATCTTTTACCCATATTTTTATAAAACAAAATACAAAAATATTCACCTTTACACCCCTACCTATTTGATTCTTCAATTCTCATCCCCTATCCCTTTGATTCTACCTTCTTACACCCATCTCATACATAATTCTTATGGCGTCTCTCGGTTACAAGTGTTTTCACTGTAAAAGCCCGATTGAGAACGGCTTTCGTTGTCTCCGGTGTATTTGTGAGAAATGTGGCAATAATTGTAGTAACAGATTTTGTACTGTGTGCAATCTGTTCATAAGTCCAAATTCTCTCAATGATTCACCAAATTCTCCCAACTACCCTTCACAGCCCGAGATACGTGCTATTAATGACGAACCTTCAAAAATTAATCCTAACCTTTCACGGTTTACGGTTAACAGTTTGTCAAGCAAACGTACAGAGCTTAGGGTAATGACTGAAAAGAACGACTTACCTGATCTTCACGTTTATCAAGAACAAAAACCCGAGACCATAATGGAAGTGGTGGAAATTTCTAGCTCTAAGAGCACACCACTTGTCCCACCTCCGGCTTTTATCCCTTGTGACGGTTGTGGTGAGCCTCTTTTCGGTTTTCCATGTCGTTGGTGTACATGTGTACAATGTGGTAATGATATTCGAGACGGGAGTTGTTTGTTTTGTGGATCGAGTAATTCATTTGCTTATGATCCTAATCAAAACTCATTCAACGACTCCTCAAATTTTTCCAACTACCCATCACATTCATACGAGCAAGAATCATATTATCCAAATATCAATAATGCTTCGTATCAAAATTCACCAAGCCAGACTCAACAGTTTTACTGTTGTGAGTACTGTGGAGGTCCACACTTTAGCTCTGATTGTCAAACAAGGAATCCATTTCCTTGTAACAATTACGACTATTCGTTTCAAGACCCACCTTCACAGTACCAAATGAACCAAGCAACTCCTCTAAACCAGCAAGACTCTTGTCTAGAGATTCTTGACAAACTTAAAAACATTAGAGAGGAGTTAGCTAATATGTCGTCTCACAATGCACCAAGTTTTTCTTGTGTATATTGTGGGGGTCCTCATAATGATGATCAATGTCAACCTTCCGGTTTTGACACATCCACACCCCCACAATTTCCACTCACTCAATATTCTCGTGATAAATCTATCACGGAATTACTTGCTGAAAAACATGCTGCTAGAGACGAAAGAAGCATGGAAGAATTACTAGTCTTAGAACAAGCAGCTATAACACGTACCAAATTTCAAAATGCTGTTTTTCTCGATGAGGATGATGAATGTGATGATACTTCATCATGTTCATCAGTTGAGACTCCTTCCATGCACATACAGGGAGAAAAGAATATAACTGAATCACCAGCAGTAGAAATAATGGAACTTGTAGACTCCATTACTGCTAGTCCTTCTCATCTCCCTGAGTATGATGTTATCACACCCGAGATTCCCACTCACTCTCTGAACATGGGGGACGAGCATCTTGACACTATTCCTGCAAAGGAATCGGACGAATTCATAAAGTCTAGTGTTGAGAACCTTGTCTCAATCCCAAGTGAGTCACAGGGAATTCTTGAACATATGTGTGATATCCCTCCTCCTCTTGTCTTTCCAAATAATCATACTGAGATGTTCTCTGATTCTGATGAGAACTATTCTTTATCTTGTGGAGACATAAGTTATGTGGGGGAATTACCTTCTGAGCTTGTCAACTCAGAAGAAGAGAATGAGGAAGAAATCATCCAAGACGAATCTCTTCGTCTTACATTATTAAATGCTAATCTTCTCATTTCTAGAATCGAGGCTTTTAATGAAAAGCCTATTTCATCTCCTATCCCCGTCAAGGATAGTGAGATTTTGATCAATGATTCTATTCCTGAATTGCAAACGTTCCATTTTGATCAAACGGAAGAGAAGATAAGTGGTATCACCACTTCTCATTCTTATAATTCTCTTCCCGTTTATGAATCATTTACTATTGAGGAGTTCCCCAGTGAACTCACTCAAATCAATCCCGAATACGAATCATTTACCTTTGATGAGTTCTCCTGTGAACTCACTCATATCATATCTCCACCGGAGTATGATAGTTTCTATTTTGATCTAGACATACCCATAATATGTCTTGATCAAACGAGCTTAATAGAGGAGATTCATGAAACAAGGAATTCTCCTATTGAGGAAGAAGAGTTAATCATGATTTTCATCATGACTTTCTTTCTTTTCTTCATATATTCTGTTCCCTATCCTGTTCTTCACTCTTTCGGGAGTGAGGATATTATCTTTGACCCCGGCATTTTCATTTATAAATTATGAGCCGTGTGTCATTATATCTTATCGGTGTGGAACTTTCACGTACTTCAAATGTTTATCCAAACGTCTTGAATGAAAGTCCGATTGAGATTGTCTCTTCCACTTGCTTCCCCATGGACAAATAAATTCGGGGTCGAGTCAAGTTAACGACTCGGTAATCAAAAACGATAGCATGTACATAGGTTTTCACCCATGTTTCACCCTAAGTGTGGGGGAGATATCCCACATGTTGTATATATATATATCCTCAAAAAAAAAAAAAAAAAAAAAAAAAAAAATGTACATATAGTGATAGCTTCTATTTAAGAAGTTTTATCTAAAAAAATATTTGTATGTATATACATTTTAAATAAAGGCTATAGAATATTTTCTTCTTACGTTCTAAGTGTCGGTTTAACACCCGGTATTTTGAATATTGAGGACAATATTCAGTTCTAAGTGTGGGGGGAGATTCGTCTAACGAATTTAAACACATGTTCCATCAAGAATCCCCATTTTAGCCAAAATTTTAAAATTTTTTCTCACTTAGAACGCAATAAATGGTATCAATCCTCCATGTCTAACCCACAACAGGATTGGCTAATCCAGGAGCAAACGGTTCTTGGTAAAGATAACTCAAACCCGTTTATGGCTTGCAATTTGCCAAAAATTGTATGGTTCCTCAACTCCCCAATATCCTCAAAAGCTAATGAGTTGGCTAGCCCGCAAGATTATGGCTTGTGGTAAAGGCCGTGGAAAAACCATAATTGGTAATCAGCTCACCAAGATGTTGACTATTCCATCAAGAGTTGGCTAGTCTAGAAGCAAACGGCTTTTGGTAAAGACTAATCAAATCCGTTGACAGCTGGTGATTTGCTCAAAATCACACGGTTATCAGGTGTGCCACAGTTCTTACACCTGGCTACTCCAGAAGTGATGGCTTTTGGTAAAGAGTTTTTCAAATCCATTAAGTTTTTCTCAATAGATTGCTAGGGACTAGCAATAGTTTAGTGTGGGGGATTGATGAGTGTCTAAATACTCATCATTTTATACCAATCTGAACTGCCAAAACATACAAAAACACTCAAATATGTATCAAAATACTTAAAATATCTTAGAGGTGTGTTTTATATGTTTCAAATGCAAAATATGCAAAAACAGATTAAAAACGTACAAAGTTTGCATAATTGGCAGTTTCAGTCCCTCAAGTTTCATAAATTGTCAAAACTAGTCCCTGGTAAATTCTAAAAACATGAAAAAGTCATCAAAGGTCCTTTTTAATCATAAAGTTGCATATTTAGTCCTTTGGTGCAAAGTTTCACAAAATTACAAGTTTAGTCCCTCAACTTTGGAAATTGACAGAAAAGGTCCCTGGGATGTAAAAACTTTGAGAAAAGCAATTTTGGTCCTTATACTAATAATCTTTTGCAGGTTTGGTCCTTATGTGAAAAAGTTTGGAGAAATTACAAACTGGTCCCTCAAGTTTGAAGGTTTGGCATAAATAGTCCCCGGGTGTTTAAATGTGAAAATTATCAAAACCTACCCTCATACTATTCACATATGGCATTTATGACCCTTGTGATAATTTTGGAATAATGCCACAAACAACCCTCAACTTTATCCAAATTACAACTTTGGTCCTTGTGCATAAAATAAACCAACCGGACCCTTAAGTTTTAAACTAAACCCAAAATTAAATCCACCAAATCCTAATCCACTACCCAAAACTAAACCTACCCAAGCCCACCCTTTTCCAGCCCACCAAAGCTCAGTCCACCTTGGTCGTTGACCCGGTCAAAACCACAAACAAAACCACCCCCGTACTACCCTTTCCCTCCCAAAATACCACCTCACTCACACAGACACCAACACCACTCACCACCTCACTGGTTTCACCATACCACCACCCCCAGTCACTACCTTATCTCTCCACACTTCCCAAGGAGCATTAAATGCTCCTGAATTACCTCTCACACGCTACCCCTCTGTCCCAAGACTTTGGCGCCAAGAAACGTTTTAAATGGCTAGGATGAATTGGACTACATCAATGGCTATAAAGTGGTGGGAAAAGTCAAGTGGGTCCCAAAAACTCAGAAGAAACTCTACAAAAGGAAAAGGAAGCTGTGGAGTTGAATTATTAGTTTAATTAACTTAGGAGTAGTGTAAATTAAGTCGTATGTAGTGTAATTTTTAAATTCAGTTGTAATTTAAATCAAACAAGCTTGTATCAGTTTAATTTCATGTATTATCATCTTTAATCAAAGTCAATTGCAAGTCTCATTGGTTGTCTCAGTTTTTGAATTTCTCAATTTCTCAAAAATCTCACAAAGTTGTTGTATGTTGGTAGTTGTTGTTGTTATCTGATTTCATAAGCTTTAATAAGCTCTGACAAAGCTTGAAAAAGTTTTAGAATACCTTACTTAGCTGTTTAGTTTATAAAAGCAAAAATACTAAAAATAATAAATTAAATAAAGGAAAATAAAAAAATAGAAGGAAGAAAGGAAGAGGAGCTGAGCAAGGTGAAATTTGAATTGATTGGGTATTAGAAACCTTATGGAAGGTTGTTAGGGTGTTCACAGTTCATGGTTCATTGATCTCAGCTAGTTACCCTTTGTAAGTGATATTTGAATTTTATGCTTTTTAGTTGTTAATGCTTGTTACTGTTTGATTAAGTGTTCTTCAGTGTTTATTGAATATTTGTTAGTCATAATATAGTCTAAAATCAGTTACTTGTTCTTTGTAAATCATTTGAACTAAAAAACCAAAAGTCTCACAGTAGAAAACTTAAACTTGACATACTTGTGTTTTCTGCTTGTATTATGCTTGATTCAGGTTCATTTGATATCATATAATTATAATTTAGTGTTAGGGATTAGTGTAATGGGTTAAATATAACATTAGCTTTAAAAATCATACAAACTGTCATATAAGGTAGTGTTTGGCTTTGAGGTATTACCTCAGTTCAAGACAGTTCTAGTTGTTGTTTTTTATTCTTACATGCTTAGTTAAGTGTTATTAGCTCATAAGAAGTTTAAATCTCAGGTTTCAAGTACTAAAAAGTCAATATCATTGAAAAATTCCCCTCACAGTTAACTGTGAGGGATTTAGATCTTAAAATTAATCACAACAGCTCATAAGTGATCCATATAGCTTATTCTAGTCTTAAAGTAGCTTATTATAACTTAATCAGTAAGTTAGATAGCTTAGAATCTCACATAAGTCAACTAGTTCAAGTTTCTCTCAAAGTCAAATTTCAACATCTCAGGTTTTGACAAAACTTCCAAGATTTGTTTTGAATTTAGGAGAAGGTTTTAGAAGCTCAAATTTGTTCCTATTTATAGTCTACCAGCCCAACTTTTAGATTCCATCTTTGTTATATTTTTAGGAATTTTACACTGGGCCCCACTCAACCCTAAACACAGTTGCAAGGAGAATATCTCCCCTGCACACCAGATAGTCAGTCACCACCACCACCTTTGGTGGTGTTTTGTGACCACCACAGTGGGCCCCACACCTCCTAAATAGGTTTTCCCAACCCCCCTCCTACCAGACCCTTAAGGTTGACTCTTGGTTTGACCTGCACCTCAGTGGACCCCACCTAGAAAGACCCATAAACTTTGTCCCCATTCTGAGTTGCTTTGAAGTTTTGGATTAGCTTATTTTGATTTTTTAGCTTATCTACTGAGCTTATTTAGTTAAGTTAAGCTTTGACAAGTCCATCAAACTTATTAGAACCAGAAAACACCAAGGTGGGTCCCACATAAGCTCATTTGAGCTTATTTCCCATTTAAGTCAACTAAAGTCAACTGTCTAGGATTATAGCTTATAACTAGCTTATTTTTAAGTTCTAAAATTATTGTTTTTGTTAAAGTTACTTATTTTTATGTATAATAAAGTTTTGTAAAATAAAAATCCAGAAAAAACAATATAAAATTAAGTGATAGTTTCTATTTAATACAATCTAATTTTAATTTTCATTTTTATATTTTTATTAAGTAATCTGTGTTTTTATATTTTTATTAATTTCCTTATATATTAAAGTATTTTTCATAAATTTTTCAGATTTTAGTTTTGTCATTTAGTATTTATTATAATTAATTTTAGTTTATTTAATAATTAATTAATAAGTAAGTTATAAATAGCATAATTAGTTTTTATATAGTAACATCTATATTTTATATTTTTCCTAGCTTTTATAAGTCATAATATAATTTTAGTAATTTTTTTAGAATTTTTACTGTTCATTTAATAGTTTTTCTAATTTAAATAGTTTAAATAGTAATTAAATAATAAATAGAATAATAATTAGTAAACTAGTTTAAAAATATATAAAATAAAGTTTTTATAATTTTTTAGGATTCCCATGATGGTTAATTAGATATATAAAATTTTTCATAATTTTCTAAGTTAGTTTAGTATTATTTGTAATTTAAAATAGTTTAATTAGTTTAATTATTATAAATAGTTTTTAATTAATAAGAAATTCACAAAAAGACAAAAAGATTTATTTTTATTTTTTATACTTTCTTCAAGTTCTATTTTAGGTTTAGAAAATATTTTTATAAGTTTTTAGTTTAATTTGTAGTATTTATAATTTTTAGTTTGATTTTAAATAAATAGTTAAATAGTTTTTATTTAAATAATTAATAATAAATAATATAATAATCTAAAAAGTAGTTTTCTTTTTAATTTAATTTTATTTTAAGTTTAAGTTTATAGAATTTTCATTTTTAACCCTTGTAGTTTATTTTTCTTAAAACTCACCTTTTTCTCAGTACGCAGTCGCGTCTGATTTTAACGTGGTGTACGTTTTAAATACCTAGGTTTCACGTAATCATTCCATTAGCTTATTTAAGTTATTTTAAGTTATAAAACCCTAGTTAAAACACACACACACACTTTTATACCCTTACCTGTTCACATTCACTAATCACAGATTCGTTTATAATAAAACATCGCACACCTCGTTGGGACATTACGACCCGGGAAAACACTGTATTCCTCGGAAGCATTTGTTTTAGACGTTTGACTTGGTTGACCATCACCTGGTAAACTTAGTTGACCGTTTGAGGCGAATCAGACACACTTCCTAATATGCTTATTGTTTCACACAATGTGGAAAATAAGACAAAATATTTAGAGTCCTACGCATTATCCTTGTGGTATTGCCAGAACATCCGAGTGATATGATAATATTCACAATGACGATGGAAATCCTTCTAGAGCGAACATCACTCAAGCTCTTGGTAGGTGACATGTGAGATCCATCTTGGATCAATGATCAAGTGACAACTGGAAAGCAACGATGGTGCGATTCAAATTTGAATCAAACTTGTTCCAGGATATGGATTGACGGATACTTTTGCCAAAACCTCTCAATGTGCTCACCAACTTATCTTTCGAGCACATTGATTGTGTAATATCTTTCAAACAAAAGTATTTTTGATGGAAATGTGATTTAAAGTATAAAACTCTCGTCGTGTCTCAAAAATGTTTATCATATGACACGCGAGTGATTTCTATAAATCAATTTCTCATCAATCCGTGAATATCTATTCACCGATTCACTCTATCGTGCTGTCTGCTTTGAGACGTTCCGGTATGAGAACATGCTAAGTATGAAGATTCCAAAGTGGATTCTTTGGAAAATTCATTACTACAAGCTGGAAATTCCTGTCAAGGAGAGTCCTCTTTAAAAGAGACTCTACCTGATCACAGGTCGGTTTTCACAAAACCGGAGGGTAGTCTGTCCTCGCAGAACGAATGACAAAGCCATATTCATTCTCTATCTTTATTGCTAACTGTTTTATTTCAGGGACACATATAAAGATGGCGTTGATGGCTCCAGTTTCCAGCTGAATCGGGTCAATCCATACCTCATGCTCACACATCCTCCACACTATCAATGAAGATGAGAGACTTGCTACAACAAATGTTGAGAGACTACCAACAACGTTTCCGCAACTCTGATGAAAAAGTCTCCTAATCTACAACTCTTATGCAACGTCTCCAGATACAGAAGGGTGTGAGCATGATGGTCCTTAGTCACTACATCACATGAAGGCAATACTACTATGGATGAGCTTGGAGATTTACTTTGGCTGATGATCTCAAAGAAGCTCAAAGATCACACACCACAAAGGAACTCTAATCACAAGTTCGCTTGCTTAAAGTACGAAGTGTGCTGTGAAGAGAAGAATCAGATCCTACGAGCTACAAAGACTAAAAGAATGCTTAAAGACCAAAGAGCTTAACTTCAAAGGTGACCTCGCTTAGGGGGAGATTGTTAGGAATACAAATATTCCTGTAAAAGTCTCGGTCACCTAATGATTGTAATAGCATTAAGTTAGCTCGTAGTTAGTTTGTTTACTAGTTAATTAGTATTAGATTAAGTAACACCGTGGAAGAAGGAACGGGTCTTCACCCACTGTATGCCTGATCCACAGCCCGGGAGTGGGCGTAATATTGTAACTATAAATACCCCTCTCCACATGTGGAGAGGGTTGGTGCTTCTCATTCAATCTAATATTTTCTATTTTCCTTCAACTCTCTCTCTCTCTAGAAATCACCCAACTCTTTCTCTCTCTAATCTCTTCTACTATTATTCATCTTCTTCCAAAAATCTATCACAAAACCATGCATGCTATGATTATTGATATTCTACACATTTAGATTCTAGAACTTGCGTTAGTGATGCATCCCGAGACCGCTAGTGAGACTACATTCGTGTGGTAGGATTTACTACATGATAAGAGGCATTAGGATCACCCTTGTGTTAAACCCGTATTACAATTACTTGACCATTTAAGTCATATTACTTGGCTAGTTAAGTCAACTAATTTTTCCCACACCCTTAGCGTTGTACTCATTTTTAGTACACGAAACCCCTAGTACACCCCTCCGAGCCTATCTTTTCGTTTCTAACTTTAAGCATCTTACTTAAAGGAAGAATTTGTTACACCCCACTTAAATGTACAACCAAATCGCCTTAGCCTTCCGTGTATGCGCTCATTTTTAGTGCATTATTGTTATTTGTTAAACCCTAAGTTAACTTTCTAATTGATTACATGGTTGCTAAGTCGAGTCATATCCTTGTACATATTGTTTTGGGACGATTGGGACTCATGGGTAAGTACTTATTTTATGGAGTAATGGGGAAGAACATCATTTATTACCCCCATATGTACGTTAATCTTAAAAGTGCTCCAAGTGTTTTGATTTTCTTAATTCGAGTCATTAGATTAGTTGATTGTAAAGTATGTAAAGATTCAAGTGTAAGGGGAATTCTCATCCCCTATGATGTATTATTTCGGATGGTAGGGTAAGAGTGTATGCAAAAAAAAAAAAAAAAAAAAAAATTGAAAAAATCAAGAAATAGAAAAAAATATAGAAAAGAAAAAAAAAGAGAAAAAACATACGGACTACCATCCCGTTTTTATTCTATGTTCATTTTATGTTTTTGTTATTTTTCATTTATTAGCTTAAGTCAAGTCTAGTTTTGGCTTAGCAACGCCATCTTGTACATGTAATTAACCAAGATTGTTAACTCGCCACCAGTAAAACTTCCTTTATCCAACAAAACCGTGTAATTCATATCCCTATACCTAACGTTACAACCCTTTAAAAGACCTCTTTGATAGTTTATCCTAGGTGCTTACGCCATGTGGTGGAGGTTTGATCCTTTCCCAAGCCTATGGTAATCTATTTTGCTATGACAGGTAGTGACAGATATCTTCCATTTCCATAATGTTATATTACTTTATTACACCCGAGAGATGAGAGTATCTAAACACTATTTGTGAGGTGCTAGTGTATGACCTCCGTGCTTGTCTATTGGTCTTTAGTGGAACGATTATTTGTTGTAATTACTTTTATATTAGTGTTAAATGACCCCTAACTTGTCTTTTGAGTAGAATAAAAGCGCATTTGCTTGAGGACAAGCAAATCTCAAGTGTAAGGGTATATGATGAGGCGAAAAATGATCCGTTTTTAGGGGGTCATTTAAGCCTGAATCCGACTTTATTTGATCAAATATTGCCCTAAATAGTTCCTTTTGTGATTTTAGGTACTTGGAGAGTGAATTCTGGAAAAGAAGCCATTTTGGACGTTTTTGGAGCATAAAAGTGAAGAAAACGGCAAAGTATCAACTTTCCATGCTGGAAACACTAGGTGACGGCGTCAAGAGTTATACCCTGACGGCGTCAGACATCAAGAATAAAATACCGTAGTTGATGGCGGCGTCAAAAGTCATCCTGACGGCGTCAAAGTCCCAAGAATAAAATACCGTGGTTGGTGACGGCGTCACATAGGCCGTCATAAGAAGATCAAGGCCGTCCGAGGAAGTATTTGGCGGCGAGGTGACGGCGTCACAATGTTGTCTTGACGCCGTCAGCCCAGTTTTCCTATATATAGTTTTCTAGTTTTTACATTAAAGGAGAGAAGTTTTGGAGAAACCCTAAAGACGAATTTGGTGGAACTTTTACAGGTTTTTCAAGGGTTCTAAACCCTTGATACCTTGCATTGTAATTGAGATAAGTGTTCTTCTAATTCAATCAATATGTCTATGTGTTGGTTGTCTATATCTTGTTCTTGTCTCAATTCCATTATGCTAGGCTAGATCTCCTTTGTGTTTGCTTAGATCTAATGAAACCTAGATATTGATTATGTGTTGATTACTTGTTTATTCTTGTTCTTGGATGAATGATTTTATATGTTAGGCCTAAGAAAACTGGCAGATCTCCAAATGGTAACATGCTTGAACGTCTTAAGAAACATGAACCGAGGCGTACTAGGTCTTTATTGGTTGTATTTAATGCATGAGCCACTGTTTACAATCCCTATAGTTGTGCTGGGTCATGGTGTAGGAGGAGATAAGAGCTCATAGAATTGGGGAGTTATGTATGCCACCCCATGAATGGTATTAAGGAATACGATCCGTCATCCATGCAATTATAACAAGTAATTAACGTGTAAAAGATATCTAGGGAGTAATGAAGTCTAAGTAAACACATTTTCTCCAATTACTGCTCACAACCTTAGTATAAATTAGTTTAATTTCATTTTTAGTATTTTATTTTGATTGCATCTTAGTTTTGGGTTAGTTGAATAGCAACTAATGCCGCCCACTCTTTCAAAACCCGAGATTTTACTTGCTTTCACAAAAAATATAAAAATACAAAAATAATCATCTCTCACCTTTAGAACTAGTAATTTAGGCTTTCTAATCCTAGCGACACTATTCCTAAGCTGAACGATCAATCCCCCGGTACTTGTCACTATACTATACTACAACGATCAGGTACACTGCCTGGTGGGGGTTGTAAGCTTCTCGAGATCCCTCGAGAGGTAAAGCCTGTTGCGATTCTCACGCATCATTCCACAATAGCATTAAACCACCCACGATTAAATGCTAAAGAGCAGGCAGAATGCACTGCGATGATCTCGGCATGGAGAGGAGATATGGCGTGGCAACTGCCACTCAATAATAACACCAGTACACCACTTCCATAAAAAACAAGAGAGAAAAATACGTGGTCTCATTATTTTGTCAGAAAACCCATCAAACCCCTAGCTTTAACACAAGCCTTCATATTTGACACACACACACACACACACACACACACACACACACACACACACACACACACACACATATATATATATATATATATATATATATATATATATATATATATATATATATATATATATATATATATCCAAACACAAATCACAAAATTGCAAACAAACAACATATTAGAAACTTGTAACCCAAACCCCAAGATAAACCCTCAAACCAAACGGGCCCTTAAAATTTTCTTCTTTATTTAAAATGTGAGGCTACAAAATTTTCTTATGTCATTTTAATTTTTTTCTTCTTATCGGATCTCTTCCCATGTGTTTAAACCCAAATACAATAAATGCAACCATGTAATTGATTTAAAGTTTCAAACCCAAAACCGAAGCAAACCCCTCAAACCAAACGGACTGAATGAATGTTGGTATAATTTTTTAAGTACCCTCACTTTTAAAGTTGCATCATAATACCTCTAACTTGGCATATGATGCTACATCAATTTACTATGAGTGATGCTACATCCACAAAAAGTTTAGTTAAGGGTTGTAAAAAAAGAGAAGTATGATGCAATATCATTGAATCACAACACCTACCAAGTCATTATGTAGATATTATTTTTGCAAATTATTTGTAGATGTAACATTCCGTTTTTTCTTTTCTTTTTTCTAATTTTTTTAAGTAAAGAAATTATAATCATTCTATTAAAGATGATAGTACAAGAAGTATTTATAGTTTTTATTTGAATTATAAAATCCATGACATAAAAAATAAAAAAATAAAAAAAATAAAAAAATAAAAAAATAAAATTAACACCTTTTCATTTTGTGCAAATATCAATATATTAATCGAAATGATTCTTCAAGCTAAACCTAAACTAAATAAATCCCTTTATTTATTTATTTTACCCGTTTTTGGGTTTAACACTTCATCCTTATTAGACTCTTTTATCAACCTTTGTACTTTGCAGTGATGAGAAGGGATCCAATAAGAAGGTTCAACTATAGTGTTTGCAGAAAATGCAATATGAAAATGAAACGACAACGAGAGTAATAAAGTAAAACTAAGATAATCACCATTTTATTATTTCTGTAGAAATACTTGCTACGTAGAGCATCTTCAATGCATGTTTATGAAAAACTTTATTTGAGCTAAGGGGTCGTTTGATTTTTTGTTAGGAATCACAATGGGTATCAGATTTGGTATTGGGTAGAATGACAATGGATATGAAAAAAAGTATGATTACGATTGTTTATGTTTGGATGACAAAATATGATATGAAAAAGTGTATAAATATTTGAATTTTGTAGTGGAAAAGAGGAGTCCACGAAATGGATTTCATAAACACCAAATTGGTGGGTAATAAGTCTATGGCTATAATATACACATTTCATTCATATGGGCATACTAAACAAATACCTTTAATCACTATGAAACCCATAACCTATTCCCATATACCCATACCAAACGCACCCTAAAGGAAGATGCATATATTTTTGTATGTGCATCTAAAATATATGGTTATAGTTTCTTCTTATCCTTATCATTTTACTTGTTCTTCTCATTTAATCTTAACTATTAAACACATAACCAAAATATTTAGTCATCTACAAAAGATAGGGAGTGTGAAGGGTTTTATTACAAAAGTGGGCCCAAGTGCTTTCTCCTTCACATTTTTTTTCTTTTTATCCCTCATTATTAATATAAATAATTTTTAATTTATATTTTAATATATAAAATATTTGTAAATTATATTTTCTCTATACTATCTCAAATCCAAATTCAAATCCTAAAACAAATTCAAATCTAAAAAGTTATTCAAAAACTTTTTTGCATTGAAGTGTATAGCTTTTTTCCTCAAAGACATGAGAGTCTTTGAAAAAAAAAAATAAATAAAAAAAATAAAATAAAAAAAATAAAAAAATAAATAAATAAAATAAAATTACCTCCGTCTTAAAATTATTGTTCCCTATTAACTTTTTTGGTCTTTACTTTCTAATTTTGACCTTAAGTATTTTTGTTTATATTATATAATACTTGATACAAAATATATGAATGAATTGAGTTTTAAATGTATTTTCATTTGGTATAATTCTTATAAAAAATTATATAACACAAACAAAGATATTTATAGTTAAAGTTGAGAAAGAAAGAGCGAAAAAAGTTAATAGGAGACAATAATTTTAAGACGGAGGGAGTATGAAATTTCTTCTCGCAACTTAATATTTAACTAATAAAAAGTACCCAAAGAGCTTTAAAATGACTTTATTTCGCAATGGAATCTATTTTGATAAAAAGCTCTTTTTTTACAACTAAAGTTTTAATTATATGATAAAAGCTTTCACAAAAACAAAGTTTGCATTTGTGGATGCTGTTATAAGAAAGTGCCTTCAACAACGTTAAAGTAAAAGCCAATGGCCGAATTTTGTTAGCCCATCGATAGTTCGATACAATAACCAAAGCCCGAATGAATAGTAGTTAATAGCATGTCATATTTTTGAAGGATTTTCAAACATAGGGCTGTTCAGAAATAGGGTAATAACTGCTTGAACCGAACATCAAATCGAACCGAATTTGTAACCGAGCTGAATTCATCAAAATTTAACCAACCAAAAAAGAAAATTTCGTACTAAAAGTGTATATAATTAAATGAAAGAAAAAAATTAATTATGTAATTCGGGTTATTCGAATCAACCTAAAAATCGAATTGAATTCAAATTCTATTTTGGTTCAGTTTAATCTAATTAAATTCGGCTTACTATTTTACCCAAAAACAACATATAACCAAAATAACCAAACCAAATAACTGATAACCGAACCGATAAACACCCTACTCAAACATATCTTTAGAACCAAGTAAAATGCTAAGAATATGCATAACAATTTGTATTTCAATTGTAACTACTCAAGGTGATTAGTACTAACTACTGCAAAATGGTTGACGTGCAAATCATAATGGCAAAACTGAAATTTCGCGGTACAACATCAGTTAAAGTTCAAATCTAACTAAATCCAAAGTCAAAATTATAAAAATTACGCAAGACAAACAATTCGATATACATGAGTGCTATGCACCTAATTAAATCAATAAAAGTTGGCCATATGACATATGTGCTTGGTTTTAAATTGCGTGCGGCGATCCGTTGCGCTCAAGGTCCAAAAGACCGATGCGTGATGCGCGATGCAGTTGCGAGCGCATCACGGACGCGCGGCGATAGGTAATAAATAAAAAATGTATAATATTTCTACTTAATTTACTCTACAAGTAAATGATTAAATATGGAATAAGTGACGTGCATAATGATATTACTTAACGTTATAACACAATATGTGAACTTAATGGTTTGACCAGAAACAAAAAGTCAACTTAAACTATAAAAGTCCAAATTAAAACTGTTGCGCAGTGATGCGCCCATTGCGTCCGATGCGAGCAATACACTGTTGCGATGTGATGCGTTCGCATTAGGCCGCATCCTGGAACAACCTCGCATCAGGTTTCGCGTTGCGTTTTTTCAAACGCATCACTCTGATGCGTGATGCGAGCGCAACGATGCGCGCAATTTTAAACCAAGCATATGTGCTTGTAGAAATATTGCCACTAAAGAAAAACTCTAGCGGACATCAAAGCATAGGGTGAATAATCGGTTGTTATGCAAAAGCACCAAAGGTTTAAGTTTTCCTTAGAGATCGAAAAACAGAACACAGAAAAAAGTTCACTGCAACACGTTTAAGTTTTATCAGTTTTCGTTAGTTTCTACAATTGATCCTGCGAACACAAAACCCAGATCTTTACTCGTAAGTTGCACATTGCATACTTCCATCCATCCTCGCTGATGGGTTCACATACCTTTCCCTGTTTCTTTTTCATTTATCAGCTTGCTTCTTGAACAACTGTTTGGATATTCACAATATATGAAGAAAAAATGTGTGATTACATCATATATAAATAAAATTAGCTGATCAAACAAAGAGAAATATGGTACCTTCTTCCTTTAAGAAAATGATTGTTTGTTTTGGTCCATTATGAGGTAATGCTTTCAGCAATGAATTCAAGTCACTAAACTGCTTTTTTGCATTGGAAGAGGAATACAACGCTAGCTGAATAATAGCTGGGCCATGATCTTCTTGTTGAAGTAGCTTCTCATATGTGAACTGGGAAAAGAATATAACAGCAAGATAATGTAATAGGACCAAAACTAATATCTCTATTTACAACCAATAAAAGAATCTAAATCATGCAGAAGTGCAATGCAAGTGAAATTTTTCATCATCTTTGTGTGCATTTCATTAACGAAAGTATATATGATTCTTACCTTGACAATTTGGCTCCATTCTTCAAAATCAGTACCAGGCCAGATTGATTGTAAATTTAAAGTTAGAGACCGAGGACAGCAACAACAAAATATAGCATCCATAACAGATAAATGAACAATTAATTCTTGTACGATGATCATCTCTAGCTCAACATGCTCGAGTTTGAAAGGCGGCGACTGATTCACCTTCAGTTCCTCAACATCTATGAAATCCTATAAAAGAATTGGTAAATACAGTTTATACTAGGGCAGAGCATCGGTTCAAAACCGACCCGAACCGACCCGACCCGACAAAACCGAAAACCGAAAATCATGTTTGGGCCGAACCGAATATGGTCGGTTCGGTTCGGTTTTATGTCGGGTCCATCGGTTCGGTCCGGTTCACGTGTTTTTGTGTGTGTTTTTGTCGGTTTTGGGCCGAACCAAACCGAACCGAAACCGAAAACCATGAAAACCCAAAACCGAAACCGAACCGACGGGCCGTCGGTCCGGTTCGGTTTTTGTCGGTTCGGTCCGGTTCGTCGGTCCGGTTCGGTTTTAAGCATTCGATGCTCACCCCTAGTTTATACTGTGGAATTGCATCATTATTTGGACTAATTAGCGGAAAACATAAATCATTTATCATATAATAAATTAGAGTAAATACCATACCGTTCTGAAATGCACTTGCAACTTCAATTCTTTGAATCCGTTTTTCTTGTCCAAAAATCGCTTAAACTTCTGGAACCAGATAGTGTCAGCAGCTTCATCGGGGTAATATTCCATACGTGCTTTTGATGGGTATGCATTCCTTACCAAAGGACCCGGATTATGTGAACGACCTTTGTAATCAAATAAAAGTAAATTCGGGGCACAAATATCAACTTGTTCTAAATCACATTGCCCGTGTAGCATAAATTTCTTCAAGGAATGACTTGTCAACTTGAGGTTGTTGCAACGATCAATAGGATCCCAAAAAAAATCTTCAAGGAATGGGAAGTTATTTGAGAAGTCAGCTAACCCTTTTGACAGATTCCCATAATAATCCAATGATGTTAGTTTTTTGCATGAAGCCAAGTTCATACATGGTGCACCGTTTTTATCTAAATCCCATACGTCTAGATACCATAGATTTGGAGCTTGAATATCTATTTTCTCAACTTTTTCTACAAAGAACAATCGAACTTTTTGTAGATTTTGAAGACCATGAACACAAAATTTTTTGAAACCTTTGCAATTAGTTACATCCAACTCCTCCAGAAGAGGGCAACCGGCAATGAGACGCTTCAACTCTTTCTCATTTATAGTGACACTCACAAGTTGCAAAAACTTCAAAGAGTTGAACTTGACAACGTCAACCATCAAGGACGGAGG
Source organism: Artemisia argyi (assembly GCA_030686995.1). Classification (NCBI taxonomy): domain Eukaryota; kingdom Viridiplantae; phylum Streptophyta; class Magnoliopsida; order Asterales; family Asteraceae; genus Artemisia; species Artemisia argyi. Next base: position 221,930,214 of record CM060709.1, on the reverse strand, counting down.
AAAATCACAACGACGTATCTTCAAAGACGTTAACGAAGAGGCAGATAATAGTACGTTAGGCAAACAGTAGTTTGGAAAAGGCTCTGCATAAGGCGGTTCAATATCAATATTCAACTCCTTTAAGCCTTTCTTAAGAACTGAGTCAAGACATCTGTCTACAATGTCTACTTGTGTATCATCCTCGAGGATCTCTGGAAAGAGGTTTAACCTGTGGGCACTAGTGACATTTTGGTGGCAAAATCTGGAAGTGGTGTACTCAATATACTTGAATAAACAGTCATTGGTATGTAACTCCCAGTCAAAAGGGGTCTTGGATTTTTTAATGACTTTATACAATTTGCCAAAATCGAAATCCAAAATGGGGAAAGAAGCGGTAAGAGCGAACCAGTTCTTGGACAACACACTCATTCGAACAAGCTCTTTAGGAGACTTTAAAAGTGAGAGTATGTGGTGAACTATAAATTCAGGAAGCTCTGAAATCCAATCTGTAGCATCTTCTTGTATTATCTCATTATTCTCATCCATCTCCTTCCTAATTTCAGTAGCTAAGGTTAGTTTATGCATTATACCAATATTCAAAACCTCTAACTACAAACTGATGTAAGAATTATAAACTCAATATAGTGAATTTTTAACAACATCAACTATAGGTTTAGGGGTACGGATACGAGGGAAGGACTTTCATTCCTAACATATACATTATTTCCGGAGGTATTTCTGGTCCCATTGCCCTTGGGCGGGGGGTGTGATGTGACTGTCTGCGTCCTATCTCTCTTGTACCTGTTGTCGTATGTGGCAGAATGGCCCACATCAGCCGAAAGGTACAACTACCGAACGGCCCACATCAGTCGTTCTGCCCAACGGTAAGAACCCACTCTAAGACAAGGTTCGACACAAAGAGTAAGAAATAAGTACTCAGAACGGACAGACTGATACAAACAGAACCCAAACAGGGAAAGACACCAGTTGCCGCCCAAAAACATCACAATCCTGCATGTGACTTCCTAATGCAGACAAGAAGAGCTCGCCTATATAAAGGGCAAGACTTTTCACTCTAGGGTAACTTGTTCCTGCTCACTTTTACTCTCATTTTATAACCCCTGATATCATATACTTATTCTCACGCCGGAGCTTGGTCCTTGGATAAAACCCAAGGTGAGGCTAACGCATGTTTCTTTCTTACAGATATCCGAAGCACCAGACGAAGAGTCATCCGGAGGGTCAATTTTGCTTGTTTGGAGTAGGACACAAGATTTTACTTCAACAGTACCCGACTCGGTCAGGATTGGGTATTGTTGTTGACTTTCATTCTTAACACAAATGTTTGGTAAACGGGTTTGCTTTCGAAATACAAACAACACCCAATCTAATCGGAGCTAGGTATCAGAGAAGTAGGGTGTAGACAAGTCGTGCCCCTACCCGAGAGAGCAAAGATGCTTCTAGAAAGGCAAATTTTTCACAATTCACAACATATACCACCTTTCTATCTATACTACATCATAATGCATTTGGGACTATTCTATAATTAGAAAGGCTTAAAATTCAGACTTTCTACTTACTAATTATGGCATTATAAATTACAAAACCTACATTTTGGTGTCTCTACAGAACCTATAGAACCAGCAGAAAATTTGTTATCTCTGCTTATAAAGCATGAATACACTAAACGTGTAACCGAATAACGGAAAATATAGTCACAGGGTGCCCGCCCTCGCATCGCACGGGCACTCTTCTAGTCTCACAAATGCCTCCAGCGAGGCTTGAACCCACAACTTCTAGGTTGGTGGGCAACTCACACACTAGTTATTTACTTTCTAAATATAGATGTCAAACCCACAAATTTAGGCATAGCACAAACCCATTTCCATTCCAATAATGCTTCCTCTTTAAAAAAAAAAAAAAAAAAAAAAAAAAAAAAAAAAAAAAAAAAAAAAAAAAAAAAACCTCCAATTAGGTCATGGTTCAACTATAGTGTTTGGGGAAAATGCAATATGAAAACGAGAATGATAAAGTGAAACTAAAATAATCACCGTTTTGTTGTTTCGGTAGAAATAATGGAAGACCCTTTCTTCTTCTTCATCGAGCTAAAAGAAACAGTCTGATTCTCACTCCATTGATTCAATAAAATTGTGTCTTGGGATTTGAGTAGTGTTTTCTATTGTTTCAGTACAAGTCCCTATAATAAATCCCATCTGCTTTTTAAAGTCCCTTATGAAATACTTTGGCTGCGTTTAGTTGGAGAAAAAATTCTCTTGTTTTCTATTTCTAGTTTTGTAAAAATTTGTAAGGGAAATTTATCTCCAAAAAACAATTGAAAATATAGAAAACACGTTTAGTTGATATTTGTATTTTCTATTTTCAAGAAGGGGAGGGAGGGTTGTGGGTTACAAGGGAAAACAAGGAAAACAACTAAAATGTATTTTGTAGTTTTACTTGTTAAGTTAAGAAATAGAGGATCTTGTGTTTCGCAAAACATTTTGTTGGAAAACGCTTATTTGAATGCGATATCTGTTTTCCTTGTTTTCTACAAAACATTTTGTAGAAAACAAGGGTGTTTTCCCCCAACTAAACGCACCCTTAACTTTGTTGGATATTTTCATATTTTGGGCTTGAATATGGAGTAGTTATATACTTGTGTGTTCAAGCTTTTCAACTAAAGCTCAAGCCGAATTTTAACCTGCATATCGAAAGGTTTTCAACATTTGTGGTTGAGCTTGATGCTAGCCTTAGTACTGCAAATTTAGTTTGATTTGTTTGCAGCCTTATGCAATTCTTTACTATGAAATGCATTTTATGTAATGAGGTCATTAAAATTGTTGAAGGTACTTTGGATAAATAAAGAAAGTAACAAACTTGAGACTCCAAAATTACATAATTGTTCAACGATTGCAAAATGCTAATCAGTTGGATAATTTGACATGTTCAACTTCTAATAATGCATCACAAGTAAACAAACATACAAGAGTCCATCAGACACACATGCGTTGTTTCCATCCGCGTGCCCTGCATATTATGTACTTGGTCACCGGACTGTAAATAGTCACTCGTTCCCTTTGAATATCATTCATGAACCATGAACTAGTACTTTGTGTCGTGTCTTGCATCTAGCATACCTTTGCCTGCCATGATCACGCCTCTTCTTGAGGCGACTGAAATTAACAAGCAAGACGAATAATGTGTTATACATGAAAATATAATGTCAGCACATTAAAAAGAAACTGAGCACATGCCAACCTTCCTAAAAAAAGGAGCGTTTTACCCAGTTTGTCTCTATGTATCAGTGGGCTCAAACCCCTAATTAAAGAAGGAAAAAAAAAAGAAAAAAGAAAAGAAAAGAACCTTTGCATACCTTCTTCCTTTATGAAGGTGATCGTTTGATCTGGTCGATCACGGGGTAGTTTTGCCAAGAATTCAAACAAGTCAATGAAGCGCTTTTCGGCTATGGAAGAAGAAGACATCACAAGGTAAGTATTAGTTTGGCGTTCATCTTCTTGTTCAAGCAGCTTCAAATATGTAAACTGAAGATAAATAAATAACAAGAGAGTTACAAGGAAAATCATAATAATAAATTGTGGCGTAGAAACATAGTGTAAACGATATTGAAACGCAATGCAAGACGTAAGCATGTAGGATTTTCTAATAAACGTCCAATAATGGATAATGAATTATTCATTAAAGAAAGCATAAATAACTCATACCACCACAACAAGGACAAATCTTTTAAAATCAACATAAGGAATCATCGATTTTAAAGTTAGGGATCTAGGACGGAAACACCAAAGTACAGCATCCAAAACAAAAGATGATCCTGGTACGAATTCTAGCTCAACACGCTCGAGTTCATAAGGTGGGGACTGAATCGCCTTTAGCTCCTCAACGTCTATGCGTTTCTGCAAGACAATTATTATATACAAACATTGTGTTACTGTACTTCACTTAAGGACAAATTTGTAGCTGACTAATCAAATAAATGAACCTGGCCTGATATCACTGTTAAAATTATTAGCATACTTTGTGTCGTGTCTTGCATCTAGCATACCTTTGCCTGCCATGATCACGCCTCTTCTTGGGGCGACTGAAATTAACAAGCAAGACGAATAATGTGTTATACATGAAAATATAATGTCAGCACATTAAAAAGAAACTGAGCACATGCCAACCTTCCTAAAAAAAGGAGCGTTTTACCCAGTTTGTCTCTATGTGTCAGTGGGCTCAAACCCCTAATTAAAGAAGGAAAAAGAAAAAAGAAAAAAGAAAAGAAAAGAACCTTTGCATACCTTCTTCCTTTATGAAGGTGATCGTTTGATCTGGTCGATCACGGGGTAGTTTTGCCAAGAATTCAAACAAGTCAATGAAGCGCTTTTCGGCTATGGAAGAAGAAGACATCACAAGGTAAGTATTAGTTTGGCGTTCATCTTCTTGTTCAAGCAGCTTCAAATATGTAAACTGAAGATAAATAAATAACAAGAGAGTTACAAGGAAAATCATAATAATAAATTGTGGCGTAGAAACATAATGTAAATGATATTGAAACGCAATGCAAGACGTAAGCATGTAGGATTTTCTAATAAACGTCCAATAATGGATAATGAATTATTCATTAAAGAAAGCATAAATAACTCATACCACCACAAGAAGGACAAATCTTTTAAAATCAACATAAGGAATCATCGATTTTAAAGTTAGGGATCTAGGACGGAAACACCAAAGTACAGCATCCAAAACAAAAGATGATCCTGGTACGAATTCTAGCTCAACACGCTCGAGTTCATAAGGTGGGGACTGAATCGCCTTTAGCTCCTCAACGTCTATGCGTTTCTGCAAGACAATTATTATATACAAACATTGTGTTACTGTACTTCACTTAAGGACAAATTTGTAGCTGACTAATCAAATAAATGAACCTGGCCTGATATCACTGTTAAAATTATTAGCATACTTTGTGTCGTGTCTTGCATCTAGCATACCTTTGCCTGCCATGATCACGCCTCTTCTTGGGGCGACTGAAATTAACAAGCAAGACGAATAATGTGTTATACATGAAAATATAATGTCAGCACATTAAAAAGAAACTGAGCACATGCCAACCTTCCTAAAAAAAGGAGCGTTTTACCCAGTTTGTCTCTATGTGTCAGTGGGCTCAAACCCCTAATTAAAGAAGGAAAAAGAAAAAAGAAAAAAGAAAAGAAAAGAACCTTTGCATACCTTCTTCCTTTATGAAGGTGATCGTTTGATCTGGTCGATCACGGGGTAGTTTTGCCAAGAATTCAAACAAGTCAATGAAGCGCTTTTCGGCTATGGAAGAAGAAGACATCACAAGGTAAGTATTAGTTTGGCGTTCATCTTCTTGTTCAAGCAGCTTCAAATATGTAAACTGAAGATAAATAAATAACAAGAGAGTTACAAGGAAAATCATAATAATAAATTGTGGCGTAGAAACATAATGTAAATGATATTGAAACGCAATGCAAGACGTAAGCATGTAGGATTTTCTAATAAACGTCCAATAATGGATAATGAATTATTCATTAAAGAAAGCATAAATAACTCATACCACCACAACAAGGACAAATCTTTTAAAATCAACATAAGGAATCATCGATTTTAAAGTTAGGGATCTAGGACGGAAACACCAAAGTACAGCATCCAAAACAAAAGATGATCCTGGTACGAATTCTAGCTCAACACGCTCGAGTTCATAAGGTGGGGACTGAATCGCCTTTAGCTCCTCAACGTCTATGCGTTTCTGCAAGACAATTATTATATACAAACATTGTGTTACTGTACTTCACTTAAGGACAAATTTGTAGCTGACTAATCAAATAAATGAACCTGGCTTGATATCACTGTTAAAATTATTAGCATTCTTTTACAAACTTATGAAACTACAGGGGTAGTTATGTAATTTATTTATAACTAATTCTTACTTTTAGCTGTGTTTGTCTAATGTTTGTTTGTGCAGGGTCTTAAGTGTAACTTGGGAGCCTATATAAACAACATTACGAGCTAGGGTTTGGATATCATCTCATTGTTTCAGTCACACAAGTTTCTTTGATCGTTTTCTCTCTCAAGTCTTCATCATCTGTTTCTAGGGTTTCTGGGTATTAGTTTTAGTTTGTTCAGGATAGTTTAAGTCAAGATCTACTTGATCTTGACTGGTAGTATTGGTGTTCAGTTTGGTTGATTATGGGTTTGGTTTTAGAGTGTGAGTTTTGTAGACAGCACCTAATAGAGGGACTATTATCTTTTCATTGTATGTTCTTGGCTTGCATCCGTGTTGGGGACAAGTCTTCTTGTGTATATTGTTATAATAATAAAAGATCACTAAGGGGTGGTTGGTTGAGTGATAAATCTTGAGTTAGTTGTTTTGATACCATTTTAACATGGTATCAGAGCTCTAGGTTTTGATTGGTTACTTCTTGGTGAATCTTGGAGTTCTGGTTGTGATAATTCAACGATCTGGTTGTTGAATTGTGGTATTTCTTGGTTTAATTGAAGGTTGATAGTTTCTATTGACGATTTGGGGTTTTTTCTTGAAACCCTAGTTTTTGGGGGTTTTGTTTCTCTGATCGATTGGAAGGGTTTGGTGTTGGTTTCTTGAGGAATTAACAGTTGATCGTTGATTCTTGGTTGATTCTTTGAAATCCTTATTGCTTCATTGGGATTTTAGGGATCTGTGGTTTCTGGGCTAGTTCTTGATTCAATTACTCTAGACTAAGTGAATCTAGAGTAGTTGTTTGTGGTTTCTCCGCTGCTACTCACTGTAAGTCTTTTCTTCTCTTTGGGTTAACTAGTTTTGAGTTAAGTGGACACAAACGGTTTGGCTAACATCTTGATCTGTCACCTTGAGTGACACGAAAACCTGCTCTGGCCATTCACAGTCTGCTGGCTTGGGCCAAGTTAATTCTGGGTGTGAGTTTAAGTGTTTCTTGTTGTGTTTATCTTAGTTGGTTTCTGGTTTCTTGTTTCTGTTTAGTTGTTTATCTGGTTGTTTTTCTGTTTGGTAGTTTGTTATTTGGTTTTTGTTTCTGTCTTATTGCTTATCTGTTTTTTGTTTCATTATGGCGATTATGATTAGTAGTTTAGATCAGAGTAACCCTCTGCATCTTCATCCTAATGATTTTAATTGTGCTTCTATTGTGTCTATTAAGTTGGCTGGTGTTGAGAACTACAGAATTTGGTCTAGTGCTATGAAATTGGCTATGCAAATTAAGAATAAGATGGGCTTTCTTGATGGTACTTGTCTTAAGTCTGCTTATGTTGCTAGTCCTTTACTTGAGGCTCAATGGGATAGATGTAATGCTGTGGTTTTAAATTGGATTTTGAGTTCTTTGTCTCAAGATGTTTATCTTGGACATGTGTTTTCTGATAATGCTTCTATGGTTTGGAAAGATTTAAAAGATACTTATGATAGAATAGATGGATCTGTTGTGTTTAACTTGCTTCAGAAAATCAATAGTTTTAAACAAGGTGGATTGCCTATATCTGAATATTATCATAAGTTGAATTCTCTATGGAGAGAATTTGATATTCTTACCAAACTGCCTGATTGCACTTGTGAAGCTAGGACTGAGTTAAATGATCATTCTAAATTGTTAAAATTGATGTAGTTTCTTATGGGTCTTGATGACATTTATCAACCCAAAAGGAGTAATCTCTTAACCAGGGAAATCCTTCCTGAAGTTATGGATGCTTTTGTGATTGTGTCTAGAGAAGAATCCCACAGAGGGGTTCCTACCACTAGTCCTAATGTGAAAAGTGATAAGCCACAAGTCTCTGCTTTTGTTTCTAAAGCCTTTGATAATAAAAGAAGAAATAATGGTAATTGGAATAATAACTCTGGTAATAATAGAGGAAATTATGACAGTTTACTTTGTTCACATTGTGGGTTAAAAGGTCATACTGTTGATAGGTGTTTTAAAATCATTGGTTATCCTCCTGGTTTTAAAAAGAACCCTAACCTAAAACCTGTCAATGGCTTTAATAAACCTAATGATCCTAAGGCTAATTCTGTGGCTAACAATGGTTTTAAGAGTACTATTGGAAGTTTGTCTCTCAGTAATGAACAGGTTATGAAGTTGATGAGTCTCTTAAATGAGAAACCTGTTACTACTGCTCATGCCAATATGGCAGGTAGTTCCTCTTGTTCTTTTTTCAATTGCAGTGTGTTTTTCAATCAGCATATTTCTCAGTTTTTCTGTGCTAATATTAAACTTAATGGAGTCAATTATCACATGGGTTGGATAATTGACTCAGGGGCTAATCAACATCTTACTAATAACATTTTAAATATGTTTAATCTTGTGGATATTTCTGATTTAAAACTCACTGTTGGTCACCCTAATGGAACTCTTGCTAAAATTACTCATGTTGGTAATTTGAGACTTAATAATAATGTTGTTTTATTTGATGTTTTGGTTATTCCTGAATATTGTGTTAGTTTGATGTCTGTGAACAAATTGATTAAGGATAGCAAGTTTAGAGTTGGTTTTGATGAAACTAAGTGTTATATTCAGGATTTGAAACAGCAGAGAGTGCTGGGGACTGGTAGTGAATATGGTGGTTTATACTTGTTTGATAAGTCTGAGAGTTTTTCTGCTTGTGTCTTTCAAAGTGAGTTTGTTAGTTGTTTTGTTTCTAAAGAAATTTGGCATAATAGGTTGGGACATCTTGCTAATCAAGTTTTAAAATTATTAAGAAGTTCTTTAAATTTGACCAATATTGATCACAATGGTCCTTGTGATGTTTTCCATAAGGCTAAACAGACCAGAGATGTTTTTCCTATCAGTGAACATAAGTCTACTGTTTTTGGTGATCTCATACATTTGGATGTATGGGGTCCTTATAAAGTGGTTAGCAGAGATGGTTTTAGGTATTTCCTGACTATTGTTGATGATTTCAGTAGGTCTGTTTGGGTGTATATGCTAAAAGGAAAATATGAGGTTTTTGATATGTTTGTAAGTTTTTTCAACATGGTTTTAACTCAATTTGGTAAGAAAATTAAAGTCATAAGGTCTGACAATGGAACAGAATTTCTTAATAACAAAATGAGTGATTTTCTAAATACAATGGGAACTTTACATCAAACTAGTTGTGCGTATACACCTCAGCAGAATGGTATTGCTGAAAGGAAACATAGACATCTACTCAACGTTGCTAGAAGTCTTATGTTTCAGGGAGGGATTCCTCTTGTGTTTTGGCCTGAATGTATTTTGACTGCTACTTATTTGATTAACAGGTTGCCTTCCTCTGTTTTGAATGGAAAATCTCCTTTTTCTCTTGTTTATGGTAGGGAACCTAGTCTGTCACATCGTAGGAGTTTTGGGTGTCTTTGTTATGCTGCTATTGTTAAAGAGTCTGATAAGTTTTGTGAAAAATCTGAAAAATGTGTTTTGCTAGGATATGCTAGTGGTAAAAAGGCATATAAACTTTTAAGTTTGGAAAATAGGTCTGTTTTATACTCTAGAGATGTCAAATTTTATGAAACTATTTTTCCATACAAAATGAATCAAAGTTCTGAGTTTCAAACTGAAGTTAATGTTTTAAATTTTTTTGAAAATATTGATTCTGAGTCAAAAACCAAAACTCCTAGTCCCTCTCCCAATGATGATAGTGATAATAGTCATGATATAGCATCTGTTGGTAGAGATGGCAGTCAATCACAATCTGGTAGGGTTGTGAATTTAGATCAGACTGATAGTTTTGAACAGATACATCAATCTGATAATTCACAGCAACCAATAAGTGATGACTCTGCAACTCCTTTAGATGAAAATAATGTTTCTGAGGGAAATCCATTTCCTGATCCAGATGTGTCTATGCCTAGGTTTCAAAATATTTTGCACAGTCATACAGAGGAAGGAACTACTAGTGCTAGGAGGTCTAATAGATCTTCTAGGTTACCACCTAAGTTCAATGATTTTATTCTTGATGGTAAAGTTAAGTATGGTTTAAATAAAGTTGTTAATCATTCTTTGTTAAGTGCTGAGAATTGTTGTTTTGTTTCCAATTTGAATAAAACTGCTGAACCAACTAGTTATGAAGAAGCTAAAAATAATCCTAACTGGAACAATGCTATGAATGAAGAAGTCTGTGCTTTACTTGAAAATGATACTTGGGAAGAATGTGATTTACCTCCTGGTAGAGTTCCTATTGGTAGTAAATGGGTTTGGAAAATCAAGTATAAGTCTTCAGGAGAAATTGAAAGATATAAGGCTAGATGTGTTGCCAAGGGTTATAGTCAAAAAGAAGGCATTGATTATGAGGAAACTTTTAGTCCTGTTGTTAAAATGGGTACTGTTAGGTGTTTACTTAGTTTGGCAGTTCAAAATAATTGGGGTATTTTTCAAATGGATGTTAATAATGCTTTCTTGTATGGTGATTTGGTTGAAGAAGTATATATGCTTCCTCCATCAGGATACTTTAAAGAAGAATCTAACAAAGTTCTCAGACTTAAAAAGTCTTTGTATGGGCTTAAACAAGCTCCCAGACAGTGGAATCATAAGCTGTCTGAGGCTTTGTTTGAAGCTGGTTTTGAGCAGTCCAAAAATGATCATTCTTTATTTATTAAAAATAAAGGAAGTTCAGTTTTGTACTTGCTGGTTTATGTTGATGATTTGGTTTTAACTGGTAATAGTGTTGAAGAAATTGAAAATTTTAAAGTTTTTTTGAAAAACAAGTTTAAAATTAAAGATTTGGGAGAACTTAAATATTTTCTTGGGATTGAGGTTTTAAAAACTAAAACTGGGTTGTGTTTAAATCAAAGGAAATATTGTCTTGAGTTACTTCATGAATATGGCTTGCTTGCTTGTAGGCTTGTTATGACACCATTGCCTGAAAACATTGTCTTAAATCATAAAGAGACTGTTGATGATAAGTATTTGAAAAATTTTACCGCTTATCAGAAACTTGTGGGTAAATTGATATATCTTACATTGACTAGACCTGATATAGCATATGTTGTTCATTGTCTTAGTCAACATATGCATTCACCATTACAGTCTCATTTTGAGATTGGTTTAAGGGTTCTTAAATATTTGAAGTTAGCTCCTGGTAGTGGGATTAGTTTTAATAAAAGTCAATCAGTGTTCAAAGTTGTTGCTTACTCTGATTCTGATTGGGCTAAATGTCCTATTACTAGGAAGTCTGTTTCTGGTTATTGTGTTTTTGTGAATGGAAATTTGGTATCTTGGAAAAGTGAGAAGCAGAATACATTATCTAAATCTTCTGCTGAGGCAGAGTATAGATCTATGGCTTCTGTTACTTGTGAAGTGATGTGGGTTCTTAAAATTTTAAAGGACTTGGGTGTTGGTGAATGTTTGTTGCCAGTGAATTTGTGTTGTGATAATAGGTCTGCAATTCAGATTGCTGCTAATCCTGTTATGCATGAGAAAACTAAGCATTTTGATATAGATGTTCATCTTATTAGAGAAAAGGTTTCTTCTGGCTTGACCAAAACTGTGAATATTGGGTCTAAGGATCAAACTGCTGATATTTTGACTAAGGCTCTTGGGAGTGTGCAACATGGTGTGTTGGTGAAGAAGTTGGGCATGATTAATCTGTATGTTTCATTAGTTTGAGGGAGGGTGTTAAAATTATTAGCATTCTTTTACAAACTTATGAAACTACAGGGGTAGTTATGTAATTTATTTATAACTAATTCTTACTTTTAGCTGTGTTTGTCTAATGTTTGTTTGTACAGGGTCTTAAGTGTAACTTGGGAGCCTATATAAACAACATTACGAGCTAGGGTTTGGATATCATCTTATTGTTTCAGTCACACAAGTTTCTTTGATCGTTTTCTCTCTCAAGTCTTCATCATCTGTTTCTAGGGTTTCTGGGTATTAGTTTTAGTTTGTTCAGGATAGTTTAAGTCAAGATCTACTTGATCTTGACTGGTAGTATTGGTGTTCAGTTTGGTTGATTCTGGGTTTGGTTTTAGAGTGTGAGTTTTGTAGACAGCACCTAATAGAGGGACTGTTATCTTTTCATTGTATGTTCTTGGCTTGCATCCGTGTTGGGGACAAGTCTTCTTGTGTATATTGTTATAATAATAAAAGATCACTAAGGGGTGGTTGGTTGAGTGATAAATCTTGAGTTAGTTGTTTTGATACCATTTTAACAATCACCAACTTGAAAACTTTGAATTCGTTTTTCTTGTTCAAAAATCGTCTCAACTTCATGAACCAAATATTACCAAGACCATTCTGAGTATAATATTCTATACGGGCTTTTGGCTCAACTGACCGCCTTACTAAAGAATCGGGCTTACGCGAATTGCCACAGTACTCAAATAATAATAAATTAGGGGCATTGATATCAATTTTGTCAAAATCACATTTTGAATATAGCACAATTGTCCTCAAGGAATGACTTGAAAATTTAAGACTGTCGCAATCCCTAGGAAGCGTCAAAAACAAATTTTCAATGAAGGGGAAGTTGGATAATAACTGAGCAAAGTCAGTAAACACTTGTGTCACCTCGGAAGAGTAATGAGTGAAAGACAATGTTGTCAATTTTTTGCATGAAGCCAAGTTTATATGTTTTAGCCTTTCTACCCAAACCTTTAAAATAAGACAAGACAAATTTGGAGATTCGATATCGATTGTTTTAAGACCATGAATATTTTCAATCCGGAGTTTTAGAAGATTTCGATGACCATAAACACATATTTTTTTGAAACCATAGCAACGATTAAGATGCATTTCCTCAAGAAGAGGGCAATGGCTGGTGAGACACCCGATCATTTCCTCATCTAACAAAACGTAATCCAGATCTAAGAGTTTCAAAGACTTGAACTTGACATCATCAACCGTCAAGGATGAAGGTAAATCACAATTACATAAAGTCAAAGATGTCAACAAAGTGGCAGATAAAAGTAGGTCGGGTAAAAGGTACACTAGCGAAAAGTTTTTGTCAATAATATCAAGCAATAACACCTTTACCCCTTTCTTGAGAATTGATCTGACGCATTTGTCAATAATACTTAATTGTGAAGGGTCTTCAATCACTGCAATGAGGTTAAACGTGTGTGCACTTACATTTTGCTTGCAAAACCTAGAAGTGGTATAGTCAGCATACTTGAGAAATAAATGGTCATAAGGGAACAAGGATGATGTCTCAAATTTACGGATATCAAAATTCAGAATTGGGAAAGAAGCAGTTAAAGCAAACCATTTTTTAGACAACACGCTAAGCCTAACAAGGTCTGCGGGAGAATCAAAATCGAAATCGAATTCTTTAGGGGAATCCAAAAATGACATGATGTGATGAATAATAGGTTCGGGAAGGTGTGAAATTCGATCCGTTGTATGTATTATTTGACCCTCCATCTCCCAGACTCCCAAGTTTTCCGAATATAACCAACTATAAAGTGTTGTTTATACTGCCTGCACAAAAGGGAGATGAAATGGTAAGAAACATTAGCATCTAGGATGGACTACTAGTTTGACCCCTTATAAAGTACCAATGGTGCTTAATTTGGGGTTGCTTATTAGAAGTGCTTATCTACTTAATATGCATATACCAACCTGCTTATCTTAGTGTAAAATAAGCAAATACGCAGTTTTAGCTATAAATCGGAAACTTCAAAATGTGCCTACTTTAATAGATAAGCTGATAAACACTTAAATAAGCAATCTCAAATCCTTTGTTAGCTACAAATACCGTCGGGTTTAAACCAGTCCACAACTTATGAAATACTTATCAAAATAATCAGTGTATTATACTTGAGCTTATAATAAGCCCAAAAAGAAAAGAAAAAAAAAGATTACGACCTTTTTCAAATTTACATGAGCTTCTGGTAAATAAACTAACACAAACACCCAATGTAACCATCTAATATGAACAGTAACTGAAGTAATCACCTAACTAAGAACAAGTGAATACTGATATGGTAAAATGGATCTATAAACAATAAATGTTAAACATGTAAAAAGTATAATGTACCTTGAGATGGATAATGGATTTATAGAGTAAAACCCAAAAACAAAATTATAGTAAGATCACTTGAACAACAACAACAACAACAACAACAACAACAACAACAACAACAACATACCCAATCCCGCCTAGGCGGGGTATGGGGGAGGTGGGATGTAGACAGATCCTACCCCTACCCCAGGGTAACCTGCAGGTAGAGAGACTGCTTCCAGAAAGACCTCCGGCAAGTGTGTGCAAAGTGAGCTCGAAGTAAAGAAAACGAGAAAAAGAAAGCAAAACAAAGAAAAGCATAAAAGCATAAAAGCAAACAGAGCAATACAAACATATAGGCAATACGACACAACAAGCAAAAAAGCAAACATAAAAGCAAACCGACACAACAAGTAAAAGAGCAAACAAAGCAAAACGACAAGCCAACCAAGACAAAACAACCAAAACAAAACCACCAAGACAAGCGCCAGCAAATAAGGGTGCGCGGGGGACACAAGACCAAGGCCAACCAAGCAGCTAAGACCACAGAGGGCAACGCAAAGGGCCTAAAGCTAAGGCAAAGCAAAAAGAGCAAGCAAAAGGCACAGGCAAAGGGCCTAAAGCCTAAAGGCACAACAAAGGCAAAACCAAAGCACTAGCCGAGGCAAAGCAAAAGCACATATCTCCTAAAGAGGGCAAGCCAAGGGACCCTAAAAAGCCTAAACCACAACAAACCCCAAACCCACAACCATCCTAGCCCCAAAACTAACCACGAATACTAATCCTATCTCTCCACGCGTTCCTATCTAAGGTCATGTCCTCGGACAAGTGAAGCTCCTCCATGTCGAGCTTAAGCCTATCCTCCCATCTAAGTTTAGGTCTACCCCTCCTTCTCCGACCATCGACTATAAGCGATTCAACTCTCCTTATTGGCGTTGTTTGTGGTCTTCTCCTGACATGACCAAACCACCTCAACCTTCCTTCTCTCATCTTCGAGATAATAGATTCTACTTCAAGTTCCGATCTGAACACCCCGTTAGGAATCGTGTCAGACATAGTTTTACCACAAGTCCATCTGAGCATTCTTAGTTCCGCAACTTCCACCCTGTTTGCTTGAGCTTTTGTGATAGGCCAGCACTCTGACCCGTACAACATAGCCAGTCTAATAGCCACCCTATAAAATTTACCCTTAAGCTTAACGGGTACTTTCCTATCACATAGCACCCCTGACGCCGCCCTCCATTTCGCCCAGCCTCTTCCGATACGGTGGGTAACGTCGTCGTCTATCATCCCTGATTTGTGAATCACCGAACCCAAATATCTAAAAGACTCCTTAGGTGGGAGGATCTGGTCTCTAATACAGACTTCCGTTTCTTCGTTGTGGCTGATATCGCTCCTACCGAAAGCACATCTCATGTATTCAGTCTTCTCCCTACTAACCCGAAGGCCATTCTCTTCAAGAGCCTCCCTCCAATGCTCAAGTCTGTTGTTCAACCCGTCCGCTGACTCTGCCACCAATACAATATCGTCTGCGAATATCATGCTCCAAGGGATGCACTCTTGGATCCCACGTGATAGCTCATCAAGAATCAAGGCGAATAGATAAGGGTTAATGGCTGATCCCTGGTGTAGTCCAACTTTCACAAGGAAAAACTCTGAGGTTCCCACTGTGGACCGTACGCGTGTCTTCGCCCCCTCGTACATATCCCTTATGACTCTCAAGTATCTCCTTGGGGTTCCCTTGTCTATCATAGTTCTCCAAATCAACTCACGTGGGACACTATCATATGCCTTTTCTAGGTCGATGAAGGCCATATGCAAGTCTCTTTGCCTTTCTTGATATTTCTCCATGAGGCTTTTGAGGAGGTGAATAGCCTCGATCGACGACCTTCCTGGCATAAAACCAAACTGGTTCTCAGACACCCTCGTTTCCCTTCTCAACCTTCTCTCAATAACCCTCTCCCAGAGCTTCATCGTGTGACTAAGGAGCTTAATACCCCTATAGTTGCTACACTCTTGTACGTCACCCTTGTTCTTGTAGATAGGGATGACTTCACTGAGCCTCCATTCCTCTGGCATCTTATCACTAGAGAAAATCTTGTTGAAAAGGGAAGTCAACCATCTTAACCCCTCGTCACCTAAGCTCCTCCAAGCTTCTATGGGTATTTGGTCAGGGCCTACCGCTTTGTTTCTTCCCATCTTCATCAATGCCACCTTCACTTCACCTTGGCTGATATCCAAGTAGTCGCACTCTGGAAGCAAATCTTGGCTAGGGGTCCCTCTCTCCCCGCTTTCTTGTGTAGCCCTCTCGTTAAAAAGAGAGGAGAAATAATCTCCCCATCTTTTCCTAATATCCTCTTCGTTGACAATGCTACGTCTATCCACATCTTTAATGAATCTTATGTTTCCCAAATCCCTGCTTCTCCTCTCTCGGGCTTTAGCAATCTTGAAAATATTGTTTACCCCTTCCTTGGAGTCCAAGTTCTTATACAGAACCTCGTACGCTTTGTCTTTCGCCTGGGCTACTGCCTTTTTCGCTTCTCTTTTGGCTACTTTATACCTCTCTTCTGCCTCGAACCTATTCTCTAGATTACCCGCTCTACTCAAAAGGAGCTCTCTGAACCTAGATTGTTTCGCCGCTACCTTGGTTTGCACCTCATCACTAAACCACCAAGATTCTCTTTGGTGTGTTTGGGTTCTTGTTGTCCCAGAAGCCACACCTAGTGACTCCTTAGCTGCGTCTTTAATGATGCAGGATAGGGGGTTCCACATCTGATCCGCGTCCATAACATTTAAGTCCTCCGACCGATCTGACAGTCCCTCTGAGACTTTCGCTGCAAACTCCTGTACCGCCGGACCGTTCAATTTCTTCCACATAATCCTCGGCATGCCAGTCGCCCTCTTCCCACTTCGTTGCCTCTCATAAAAAGCATCCATGGCTAACAATCTGTGTTGGGATGAGCATGTCTCGCCTGGGAATACCCTGCAGTCCCTACATGCTCTAAGGTCCCCTCTGCGCACCATCAGATAGTCGATCTGAGTGTTGTGCCCTCCACTCTGGAAGGTAATTAGGTGAACCTCTCTCTTCTTGAAGAAAGAGTTCACAACTACTAAGTTGTGCGCTCTTGCGAACTCCAAAATAGAGCGACCTTCGTCATTCCTAACTCCATAGCCAAAACCTCCATGAACCCCTGCGTATCCATCCGTAGCAGCTCCTATGTGACCGTTCAAATCACCCCCTATAATCAGACGCTGATCCGACGGGCACTCTCTCACTAGCTCGTCGAGGGCGTCCCAGAAACTCCTCTTCTCTGCGTCGCTGAGCCCCACCTGTGGTGCATAAGCGCTGACAATGTTAATAGTCTCATTCTCAATTACCAAAGTAATCGCCATGATCCTATCGTTGCACCTGTTAACTTGCACTACATTGTCCTTTAGGTCTCCAGCCAAAATGACTCCAACTCCGTTTCTCGCAGACCTAGAACCTGAATACCACAGTTTGTAGCCGTTCCCCTCCCTCGTGCGGGACCCCTTCCACTTCGTCTCCTGAAAGCACGCTATATCAACCTTATGTCTCCCTAAGGCATCGGCAAGCTCGAAGAGCTTCCCGGTCAACGACCCTACATTCCAGCTACCCACCCTAATCCTACGAAAGACCGCAGGTCTACCAAAACTCCTAGCCCCGCCTACCCTCCCTACCCCTCCTACCCCTACCCCTACCCCTCTCGAGCCGCTCGAACATGACCTCAGGTGACCATAACAATCTAATGCGTCTATACTAACCTCAAGGAAACAAAGGCAAAGTCAGGCACAAGCAACAAAAAGTGGGGGCAAAACGCGCGAAAGAAGCAAAACAAAGGCACCTAAGAAAGAAGCTAAAAAGGAAAAAGGGCTAAGACACTAAAAAAAGGGAAGCACAAAAAGGCAAAGAGAGACAAAATACAGGCCAAAGAGATAGAAAAATGTATATATATATATATATATATATATATATATATATATATATATATATATATATATATATATATATATATATATATACATTTTTCTATCTCTTTGGCCGAAAGCTTAGCTGCCGGAAAATTGAGTTTTCCGGTGGTCAATGGTTGTCAACGGCGGCAGTAGCGGCGGCAGGCACCGGCCGGTGACTGCTGCGACAACAGGACTACCTGGATCGGACTCGGGACAGTGGGGGGACCTCCACTCGCCGGAGGTGATGGCCCACGTTGCCGGGAAGTCGCCGATGATGATGATGATTTGATGATGATGATTTGTTGTAGCTTCCACCGGATGATGATTTGATGATGATGATGATTTGATGATGATGATGATTTGATGATGATGATGCTTTGCTGAATGTGATGATATCGAGTACAACATACATGTAAATGTAATCGGCTGATGATTTGATGATGATGATGCTTCGATGATGATGATAGCGTATGAAAAAGTCAGTCTTTGATGATGATGATAAACGAAGATGATTTTGATGATGATTTGATGATGATGATTCTACAAGTCTATTTTTTTTTATTTGATGATGATGATTCTACAAGTCTGTTCAAGTAAGATCACTTGAACAGTTTTGTTATTTGATACAAGAGTATGAATTATTGGTTTACACATTCCAATGTGATATAAAGTGACATCCATCGGTTTTTCTCACTTTTTTCTTGTCAGTTTACTTTATAGCTGCTAGAGAGGTACTCCTTACCAAACAGTGTACTAGTTTTATTTTTTTTCTTTTCTTTTCTTTTTTAACAAATACTCCCTCATTCGTGAAAGGTTCCACTTTCTTCTCGAGAAAAATTTAGGGTCGGCTTGGTTCAAAGTGGGGAAAGGGAAAAGGAATGCAAAGGAATAAGTAAGGTGGGTAATCAATACCTTACCCTCCAATTTGCTCTATAATGATTGATTACTCACTTTGGAGTAATCAATTCCTTTGCACTCCCTTACCAAGCACAATATAATGAGGGAGGCGGGCTCTTTTGAATACCTTACCCATTCCCCACCCCCTTAAACCCCCACCAAGCACACCCTTAGAGTGCTTGAGTGTAAAAGGAGAAAAATAAAAGATAAAGTAGTAAATGAAAGAAAGTAGAAAAAGATGTGTATTCTTGATTGTAAAAAAAAGAAAAAAAGTAAAAATGTGTTGTTTATAAAATTACTATTATACCTTAAAGAAAAAATGAACAAAAATAAAATTAAGAGTACTTTTGACATTTATTTAATTGTTGTGTTTGTTTACTTAACTTTCATCTCAAATGTGGGATGAAAGTATTTACACAAAAAACATCCAACTTTCACCACCTTTACATTTCACTTTCAACTTTAAAAAAACTCAAGAATATGATAACTTTTAAGTTTCACTCATTTTACTTTTTTTTCTTTCCAAAATCAAACTTGAGAACATAGTAGAAGTGATACTATATCACATTTTTTGATGCATACATCACACTTATACGTATATCATGTTTTAACTTGTGCATTAATGATGTGGTATTATTGTAAAAGGATAAAAAATTGTGATGTAAATATCAGCTCCCTTCCTAAAAAAGAGATGTTATTCTCACTCCCTTTTATACAAATGACACCTCTATTTTTTTTTAATCTTTATAATTTTGTTTATATAAAACGAATATAAACCTAAAAGTACGGAACAGAAAATAGAAAGTTTAATAATTCAAAAGCTTAAAACTGACCAAAAAATACGGAACATAAAATAATAAAAAAGTATGTTATACTATAAGCTAGATGATAAAAGAAATCTTTTGTACCTTAACCCCGTTACGTCACATTCTAAGGAATCTGTACTTAAAAAAAAATAATAATAATAAAAAAGTGTGTTATACGTAGCTCATATGAATCTGTAACTAAAAAAAAATAAAAATAAAAATAAATAAATAAATAAAAAATCTCTACTTTTCATTCAACTAGATTTGAGACTGCTTCAAATTAACATTACATTGATATTTTAGAGCACTCGGTAAGTTAACCGAGGTGCCCGCGTTATAAGTTAACACACCATGGTTCTCCCTGCATTAAGCCTTATCGGCATTGAAAGGTAAACGTGCGTTAACGCACTTAGTTGTAGTATTAACGCAGCGTTAAGCTGCGTTTAAAAAAAATAAAAAATAAATCCACTTTTGGCCCTTGTTTTATTATATACTTTTATGAATTCCAAAATGCAAAATTTACAAAATACCCCCTATGATTTAAAAATTAAACCATGACTTAAAATTCATTATTGAATACAAAATAATACGAATACATAGATCATCCAACGATAGTCATGAAGCTTTTATATAGACTGGTAATTGTCGATTAGATCTGACTTCTCCTCCCACACCTGCAACACTTGTTCCCACACGTGAACATATTTGAAGCTTTTTCCACCATTGCGTTGCTCATAAATGGTCTTTGCAGTGGCGAGACGATCAGTGTCATTTACCTCCCTGTTCGAAAACACCTCCATGTAAATAGCGTTGAAACTTTTACATTCCAAGTTCAGTGTTTTCCATTTACCAACAAGCTTATGTTTGCTACGGTTGTCACCATGATTCTGATTGTTGAACATGTCTACTACCCGATTCCAAAATGTGATCTCTGTGGGTGTGTTGTTCTTGGGAAATTTCACACCAAACTTCAGCCAACAATTTTTCTTCATCTCTCCACCATGAATTAGCCATACTTGTAGAAGTGTGTAAACAAACCTGGACTATGGTTTCTTATTTATAGTGGATGATTAATAGTTAGTATGATATGGCTAATTCAAATTCAAACTGGAGGGCGGGATAATATTTATTTCAAATTCAAATTGAAGGGCGGGATAGTATTTAAACTTCAAATTCAAACTGAAGGCGGGATAGTATTTAAAATTCAAATTCAAACTAAAGAGCGGGATAGTATTTAAAATTCAAATTCAAAAAATGGTCCTATAAATAACCATTCACAGAGGCACACAATACACCCATAATTCACACACAAATCATACAAAATTCACAAACAATTCACACAAAGCAATGTCACACAATTCACCAGATAACGAGTCAGTTTACAATACCCCACCCGAAGATTTGTTTCTCGTATTCCCATATGACAATCCACCACAAGATCTGTTTCCCGTATTCCCATATGAAAATCCACAACAAAACACTCCACCGAAAGTTCTGTTTCCACCGGTAAACAATCCACCGACAAACAATCCACCTCAAAACCAACCCAATACATTTGGGTTGAGTGATGAAGAACTCTTCGAGCAAGATATGCAAATGTTATTAGAGGTTCAAGCGGAGGAACAACGTCAGGAAAGAGCTCGTGAGGCGTATGCAAAAGCTAAAGAGGATCGAAGAAACCGTCGAGCATAATGGCGATGGGCTATGGGATTAAACTGTGTGCCATCGAGTGGGACGATTCGAGTAACGACGATTAGAGTGATGAGGGTTATGGCACAGATTTTCTTGATTCGTAGTTTTATGTTTAATTAAGATGTTTTAAGTTTAATTATCGTAGTTAATGTAATTTGTGGTTAAGTTTAGTAGTTAATGTAATTTGTGTTTTATAAATGTTTATGTTAGTTTTAAATGAAGTATTTGTTAAAGTTTGGGGTTGAAATTCAAAATAATTGAGGTTAAGGTGAGTTATGCTACCATGGTAGAAAATGGTGAGTTAAGGTAAAAAGGTTAAAGCTGATGTGGTGCTGACATGGTAGTGAGTTATATCTTAACTGGAGGGCAACTTACCTTATGCTCTTAGCAGTTGTTGGATGCTATAATTTCTTTAACATTATTTAAATCACTTTACGTAATACGACGTCTTTATGTCTCAATTTCTTCACGGAACAAATCTAAAGTATCCTGGTAAGTATTATACGAATATTTGTTTATTTTTTTATGGATATTATAGTTTATATTAAATCACACCATAAACGACGCCGTTTCCCCTTGGGCTTTTCCTGCCAAAATCGTTGGGCCACTTTTAGCCTGAATTTTCGGCTTACTTTGGAGAGGTCCGGTCCGGTTGTTATGACATAATTATTACTCCCATTCCAGATCGGTGTTTCTTACCTCTTTGGATCTATTGGATGAAACCCTAGATCCAAAAAATCTCCATCTCACAATTGCAGTGGCAACCATGGTTATGGACTGATAATCGATGTTCGTCGTGATGTGGTAGTGTGATGGGCTGATTATCGATGTCCGTCATGATGTGGTGGTGTGAAGTCGCATGGTAAAAAATATGGGTTGTGTTAATCCGAATGAATAACACAAGTTTCGGTGTAGTTGTTGTAACTTATCTTTGTCAAACGAGAAGAAGAATCTCAATTTAGGTTTGTGATTTTATTGTATTATATGAACTCTTGGATTGTGTTCAATATGTTTTGGGGGTTTTTTATATTTTGGTTATGGGTACTGTTTTTTTAGGCTAGGGTTGCTTGGATTTGGGTTTATAGCATTGTGTTAAATTAGAGTTAAGGTTAGTTTTGTGACATAAAAATGGTACTGATTTTGATTATACTATATTTTCTTTAATGATTGGTTTAGGGTTAGCTTGCGTTATGCATTAGTGTTCCCTAAATTGGCTTAGGGTTCGCTTGCATTATGCAGTAGTATTGGAAGTTTGCAGCTCTAACCAGCTATGTATTTTGCTATGTATCTTGGCTTGGTCACTTTTGTTCGTATCCTTGATTTACTGGTAGAAATAACAGAGGCCGTGATGATGAAATGTAGATGTCTACAAAAAGATCTTTAGAGGCTGATATGTATCTTGGCTAGGCAAAGAATGATAAATACCCAAATCTTGGCTAGGCAGTCACGTCGAGAATGTGATTGCAGCCATGTCGGGTGATCAACGAGGATGATAAATTACTGTTTGCATTTCCATATATAAAAAAAATGGCAATGATGATGGATGATTGCAGTTGTATAACTGAAACATGTTCCTTCCGGAAGTCGGTACCTTGGCGAGGCGACCTGTAGGTTGCAGCCACTGTAGTTTGCCGGGTTTTTTGATCTGAGCCTAATTTTTTTACTATGCTAATTGCTCAAACATGACATCTTGTTGCACTGTATGCACGGATGGCAAAGTGCAAGAAACACTCACCTCAACAACTTTACGCGTGCACCAGGCCACGAATAAATCTAACCCAACATTTCTGTTTTTATAGGCGATGATGATAATTTTGTAGCTTTTGTGTTGATGCATTTATCTGAGCCTTATTTGTTACCATTACGCGTGTGTACTGCTACCATTATCAGCAACGATGGTTGCCATACCTGATGCAAAAGTATCAACCAACGGTTAGTTTCCCATTTTGCTTTATTGTCATTTTTTATTTTTTTATATTAGTTACGTGTTGTTCATTGATTTGAGTTCCGCCATTTCTGTATGCAGGTCATTATTAAGGCTGACAATTCGACAAGTCACGCCACTTTTATACCCGTAAGAGACTTTCATTCATAATTTTCGTTGTCTGTTAGTATAATCGATACAACATAGAAATTATTTTGCTATTTTGTTAGGTTGTAGCTTTTTAAAATAACTACTTATTTGTTATTTCAGGCCACACATCCGTTGTAAACATAAAGCCTGCTCCATCTATGGCAGCATTCTTTTAAAGTGGACCGATTTCAATTGCACCAGAGATTTTTTCATTTGGTCTTTCGACTCCGAATTCGCGAATTAAAAGTGTAAACGCTTTCGTCTTTATTCTACGTTTCCAGCATTTCTTTTTATTGTACACCAAGGTTTAAGACAGAAACCTGCTATGCATTACACTTACGTTGTTTCATTTTGACATTTTTTATCCACTGATACGTGGGAATTGCGCCCTCGCAACAGGTTTTACCTCTCAAGGGATCTCGAGTAGCTTACAACCCCCACCAGGCAGTGTACCTGATCGTTGTAGTATAGTATAGTGACAAGTACCGGGGGATTGATCATTCAACTCAAGAATAGTGTTGCTAGGATTAGAAAACCTACTAAACTAGGTCTAGAGGTGAGGGATGATTCTTTTTGTATTTTTATATTTTATGAAAAGCAATTAAAATCTCGGGTTTTGAAGGAGTGGGCGGAATAAGTTGCTAGCCAACTAACCTAATTAACTAAGATGCAATCAAAATAAAATACAAAAATGAAAATTAAACTATTATATTAATGTGGTGGAAACAATAATGAGGAAAGTTGTGTTACTTAGATTTCATTACTCCCTAGATATCTTTTACAGGTTGATTAGCTTGTTACAATTGCATGGATGACGGGTCATATTCCTTAATACTAGTCGTAGGGCCATGTACAATATTCCCTAACTCTATAAGATCCTACTTCACTCCTATGTCGAGCCGTTAGAAGCTCCTAACATGGGATCATTAGAATTCTCTTACGCATTAAATACAACTAAAAATCATAGTACAACTCCGATCATGTTTCTTAAGACGTTCAAGCAAGTTACCAATGAAAGTCTGCTAGTTTTCTTAAGCCTAACATTGAATACAATCATCCATAACAATGATAAACAAACAATCAACCCATAATCAACATCTAGGTTTCACTACATCTAAGCAAACACAATGAAAATCTAGCCTAACATGTTAAAGAGAAGACAAGCGTAAGATATAATCACACAACACATAGACATATTGAATGATTTGAATGAATACTTATCTTGAATTGAACATGGAAGAATCAAGGGGTTGAAACCCTTGAAAAGCTGATAAAATTCATCTAGGGTTTATTCCCTCAAAGTTGCACACTAATGAATGAAAATTGGAAAACTATATATAGAGTTTACACCTTGACGGCGTCACGTTATAGCTTGTGACGCCGTCAACTCGCCGCCATGATAAAATTCGTATTGCCTAGATCTATTTGTGACACCGTCATGTAGGAAATCACTCTGGGCCGTCACTAGTATTTGGACCCTGACAGCCTTGGTGACGTCGTCAGGCCAATAAGCTTGAAAACTCTCTGGGCCGTCACGTTATAAGTTCCACATCCACCTCTTTTGTAACTCTTGACGCCGTCACTTGTAGAACCTTGACGCCGTCAGGTACTGTTACAGCAAGGAATTTTGAGACTTAGCCGTTTTCTTCACTTTTATGCTCCAAAAACGTCCAAAATGCTTCCTTTTCTAGATTTCTCTCCAAAAGTACCTAAAATGAAAAAAGGAACGATTTAGGGCAATATTCGATCAAATAATATCGAATTCAGGCTTAAATGACCCCTTAAAAGCGGTACACTTTTCGCCTCATCAAATACCCTTACACTTGAGATTTGCTTGTCCTCAAGCAAATGCGCTTTTATTCTAATCAAAATACAAGTTAGGGGTCATTTAACACTAATATAAAAGTAATTACAACAAATAATCATTCCACTAAAAACCAAAAGCAAGCACGGAGGTCATACACTAGCACCTCACAAATAGTGTTTAGATACTCACATCTCTCGGGTGTAATAAAGTATATATCACAATATGGAAATGGGAAACATCTCTCACTACCTGTGATAGCAAAATAGATTACCATAGGCTTGGGAAAGGATCAAACCTCCACCACTTGGCGTAAGCACCTAGGATAAACTATCAAAGAGGTCTTTTAAAGGGTTATAACGTTAGGTGTAAGGATATGAAATACACGATTTAGTTGGATAAAGGCAATATTTACTGGTGGCGAGTTAATCATCTTGGTTAATTACATGTACAATATGGCGTTGCTAAGCCAAGACTCGACTCGACTTAAGCTAATAAATCAAAAATAAAAAAAACATAAAGCAAACATAGAATGAAACGGGATGGTAGTCCGTATGTTTTCTCTCTTTTCTTTTTTCCATTTTTTTTCTTTTCTTTTTCTTAATTTTTCGATTTTGTTATTATTTTATTATTTTTTTTATTTTTTTGCATATACCCTACCATCCAAAATAATACATCATAGGGAATGTACATTCCCCTTACACTTAAATTTTTACATACTTTACAATAAACTAATCTAATGACTCGAATCAAGATAATCAAAACACTTGGAGTACTTTTTAAGATTAATGCACATATGGGGGTAATATATGATGTTCTTCCCCATTACTCCAAAGCATAAGTACTTTATCCTTGAGTCCCAATCGTCCCAAAACAATATGTACAAGATATAACTCGACTTAGCATCCATGTAATTAATTAGACAATTAACTAAGGGTTTAAACAAATAACAATAATGCACTAAAGATGAGTGCATACACGGAAGGCTAAGGCGATTTGGTTGCACATTTGGGTGGGTTGTAACAAATTCTTCCTTTAAGTAAGATGCTTAAAGTTAGAAACAAAAACATAGGCTCGGAGGGGTGTACTAGGGGTATCGTGTACTAAAAATGATTACATCGCTAAGGTGTGGGAAAAATTAATTGACTTTACTAGTCAAGTAATATGACTTAAAGGGTCAAGTAATTATGATACAGGTTTAACACAAGGGTGATCCTAATGCCTCTTATAATGCAGTAAATCCTACTACACGAATGTAGTCTCACTAGCGGTCTCGGGATGCATCACTAACGCAAGTTGTAGAATTTAAATGCTACCGGTACACTCATAAACACTAATAATAAATGCTTTTCCTATCAAATCTAAAGGTGAACCTCACATATTTGGGTGGATTTTTTTTTTGAATTGTACGGTTTTGTGCTAGTCATACAACTCCTATCCATGAGACGCTTGTTAAGGCTAAAGTTTCACTCCTAAATGTTGTAAAAAAATTAAATTTGGCGCTAAAATTATACTAACAAGTATTTCTCTTAGTTTTATTACACACCTACCATCGAACAAACAAACTCAAGTGCAATTGTATCCTATAAGGTATCATCATTTACCCTCCCCTTACACTTAGAATGAACATTGTCCCCAATATTCAATTAAAGAATGTAAAAGTAAAATAGGTAAAAGAATGAAAACAAATACTCCCCTGATTCGTTCGGTGTGGATAGTATGTCAACAAGATTAGATCTTCCTCCAAGAAAATGAACGTTCAAAGCTTCCCTTCCAGAAATATAAATAATCTTCTTGTCATACATAACCTGTTAAACCTGAAAAAATAAAAAAATCAAGGCAACCTCGCGTAAAATCGGCGGCAATATATATATATATATATACTAACAAATCCTAGAAAACAATTTACGATATAATGCTTGTGGAATGAATGTTTGCAGATTTCCTAGAGTTTATAAAACTAAAGAATTAACAAAAACTTTTAAGACTCCGTTAGAAAAACAAAACTCGCAAAATTTCCAGAATTTTACACGTGACGCCGTTAGGTGTTAAATCTTGACGTCGTCAGAAGTGACCTGCAGAAATCTTTATGTTAAGTTTCCGGAAAATTTCTGGAAAAACTTATGTCCTACTTCCTGGAAAATCCTGCAAAACATCATTATGACTCGATACAAGCATTTGACTCTAATATTTACTCATACACATGTTCATTTAATATTGTGGCGAATCAAGATCATTTTCATTCTTAGAAACAAATTTGGGGTTTCCCCTTACATTTAGCTTTTGCAAAATACCTTTATATGAAGTTAAGACTAAGTTATACAACATAATAAAGCATTTTCACAATTTAATTTTATACATGATCTACCAACAATAAAAAATAAAACATGCATACAGACACAAATAACAATCAAACAATTAAAAATCAAACAAATAAAAACACACAAAACATGGGTTGCCTCCCAAGAAGCACTTTTCTTTATTTAAGAGTCTCGTAGCTAAACTCAAGGTCATGGGCTATTATGTGACCTCGTCTCTCGAGATGACGTATCCCATATAATTATGATCCTCGCTATTGGGGTGGTGGTGTTTCAATCGATCGACACTCGCAGTCACTTCCCCTCCTCCTTTACTGCTCAAGGTAGCTATCCCATCTTGGCGTATGCTTTCAATTGTGAATGGTCCATACCACCAGGGACTTGGCTTGTCGGGAGGTACTTTTATCTCTGAGTGTCTTAAGAGTACCAGGTCTTCTTCTGCGAATGGTACATGATTCTCCGTCGGTTGACTACATTCAAACTTGACATGAATTTTATTGCAGCTTTTGCCTCTCTCAGGCTTAGTTTCTTTGTAGCTTTTGATTCTTGTTTCCCATGCAAGGATTTTTCTTGAACATGATTAGGCGATGTGTCAATATTGTTTTTGAGCTTTCTTTTCACTAGGCTTTCTTGTACACATCGTGGGGTCATAGGAAGGCTAATCTTTCTTTTTTCTGACTTAAGTTCAATTTCCCTCATTTCATACCTAATGACAGCTCTCGCGGTGGTGAGGAATGGTGCTCCAAGGATTATCGACATGCATCCATGTTGGGTCACTAAATTCCCCAATCTTCTTCTAACAAGGATTTGAACGTAAAATAACCTAAGTGTAAACAAGTCACTGAGTGAACAGTAACTCAGTGAGTCATCTTCAGGATGCTTAGACCGAGCCTAAGAAGAAAGGTTCTCCATTCAGTGAGGTGAAACTCAGTGAGTGTGATCTAAGCCAAGAAGAAGGTGATGGGTTCAGTGAGGATGACAATAATTCACTGAACCCCAAGACTCCTCAACAACTATCATGGTACTGAAGACTGATGACTTAAAGACTGAAATTTTGGCGGGACTGGGCGGGAAAGTTTGAACTGTTTCACTAAAGTGCTTTATCACTTTAAGGTCAAACTTTCCCCAAATGGTTAAAACCAGGCTGTCATCAAAAAGTGCCTTTTGGACTTAACCCAAAGAAGTTTCCCTTGCCAGAGAATAAAATCTATCAAGATTTTATTAAGGAATGCTTAGGTCCATTGTATAATAGAGTTGTTTACATTTGTGTATAAATAGGTAGCGTAAGTGAGGAGTAAAAGTTGACAAGTTTGTGCAATTAATGCAAAGCATTCACAAACCACTTTTACTCCTCCAAAGAACAACATAGTCCCTGAGATAGCTCAGTGGGTCCTTAGTTGTCACTCAAACATTGTTTTGAGTTTAGAGAGGAGTCAATAACACACTTGTAATTTTCAATCCCAAGTGTTATTCCGCAAACACTTGGGTACGATTCTTTTGATTAACTTCTAATAAAGAATTAAATGTTGAAAAATATTGTCTCTTATCTTTACGTTGCTTTATTGTTAATCATTATATACATTTGAGTTAAAAGTCATATTACTTGGTTTCATTAGCTTTTTAGTTCTTGTTAACCAAGTAAAAGGGATCAACAAGTGGTATCAGAGCCTCAGGTTTGTAAAACTTTTTCAAAATCTGTTTTGAAAACCAAAAGAGTGCTCAAAAAGTTTTTAAAACCTTGATCCCACCATGGCTGACTCAGATGTTCCCCAACTTGTCGACAAAAAGGGTGGAAGTTATTCAGCAACTGCCCCTCGACTTGAAGTTGGAAAATTCAACAAGTGGAAAAAGCGAATGCTTTGCTACTTAACTGGGATGGAACCTTATTATATCAAATTGATTAATGATGGTCCATTTGTCCCAACAACTGCCCAAGGTTTAGTCAAACCTGAAGCCCAATGGACCCCAGATGAAAGGAGGGTGGTCAATCAGGACCAGCGCCTGAAAAGCACCATTATATCATATCTTCCTGACGATATAATGGAATCAGTGATTAACTGTCCCACTGCCAAGCAGACATGGACTGACCTGGTTCATAGCTATGAAGGGCCTTCTGATACCAAAGAGAATAGAATCATGGACCTGAAGCTTGAATTCAATACCTTGAGGGCCAAGGATTCTGAAAGTCTCTCTGAGACTTATACTCGGTATAAGACCCTCCTGAATGAGCTGACCAATGATGGTGTTATTCTGTCAAAGCATGAAATCAATGTTGGCTTTGTCAACAGTCTCCCTGAGAAGTGGTTAAACTTCTCTTAGGGATTGAGAAATGCAAACCACATTTAGAACCTTGAGCTCCCTGCTATTTATGGGAAGTTTGTCTATGAAGACAATCTTATCACCAGGAGATACCCTGGTAAAGCTCAGGAGACCAAAAAGGCCTTGACAATTTCACCCATATCAACTGCTTTCTATTCCAATGGTGTTGTGCAGGATTTCCAAGATGATTCTGATGATGAGGTTGACCAAAGAACCAGTGAGGAGTACCTAAATGATCTTCAAATTGAATTTCATGAAAGGGCACTCTTTGCAAACTCAAAAAGGTTTTTTAAGAAAAACAAATTTCCTTCTAAAGCAAATGAAACCACTGAGTGTTTTAAATGTGGCAAAAAGGCCATTTTGCAAAAGATTGTTTTTCAAAAACAACCTAAGAACCATCTTTCAAGTTTTCAGGAAATAACTCTTTTTCAGGGCCCAACAAATTTCAACCTAAGTTGCTTCAATCTAGTAAGAGATTTGAAAAAGCCCCTCAAATTGACTTTGAAGCCAAATATAGGAAGGCTAAAGCCAAACTTGCCCTCCTTGAATCATCCTCATCAGTCACTCAGCTACCTAAGGCTCCAAAGCCTCCTCAGGCCAAGAACAAAGGGCTTGTAGCTGAAACATTTGACTGGGATGAAGTTGAAGTGTCCTCTGATGATAATGAAAAAGTTCATGTCAGTGCTCTGATGGCCCTATCAGATGACAACAAACTTGCTGTGGGAAAGAGTCATGCAAGAAATGGAGAATGGGTTAACATCACAATGAGAAAGGTAAACATTTTACTTTCTATGGATGATGATGCTGATTGGAAATCTTACTTAGATTATATTAATGTTGATCTTAAGTATGTTGAAGAGCAAAGATATAATTTGTTTTCAAAATTTAACAAACTGAGTTTTGAATTAAATTAATGTAGAGATGAACTACTTATTTTAAAACAAGCTAAGCTTGAAAGTGTTACACTTCAAATTCAAAATTCTGAACTTGTAAAACAAAATCAAGCTCTTCAGGAAGAACTTAAGAAAGAAAAGGCTGTCATTTGGAAATGGACTCAGAAAAACCCCAAACTTTATGAAACTCTGAGTCTCACACCCAGCACCAAAAAGGTGGCCATGGTTGAAGATCAACTCACTGAAGAGTCTGGGGAGAGTAGCCATTCAACAACCTTTTTGTCAACCAACATACTCTCTAGCAAAGAACTTGCTCCTAAACCCAGTGATTGGATTGAAAGATACAATCCTGACAGTAAGCTGCCAAGTTTTAACACTGGAAGAATCCTAGAACCTGAAAGTCAGGCTATCAAGGAGCTGCTAGGAGTCACTGATGAACTTAGTCCTACTGAGTCCATCACTGAGTCTAAGTTTGATTCACCACTCCCTCCACTGAAACATCTTCAGGGAGCAGAATCCAATTCTGACCTTGCACCATCAGTCTATCAACCCCATTCTCCCAAAGAGAAATCAGGGTTAGGAAAGATTATTCTGAAAAGACCTACTCCTATACCCACTGAACACCACAAATCTTCAGTGCCTACTGAAGTGAAACCTGAAAGCACTGATTCAAAATTTGATCAGCTTGCTGAACTGGTCAGGATGCTGAGTGAGAAAATTGAGTCCACTGAAAAACCTTCTGACTCAAAAGTGAAAAACCCATCAGTATCCTCAAGTTCTTCCAAACCAAAAACCACACCTAGACCTTCAGGGAGATGTGAATTGTGCAATTATCCAAATTACAACACTGATAAATGCTACAGAGTCCTATTTTCCATGATATGCAAACAAGAGGACCATAGAACTTGTGATCACATCCCCCACACCTTCCAAACAAAGACTGAAGGCTAAGCCTTTCTTGCCATGTCCTCACTGTGGTTTCAATGATCATCTTCCTGAGGATTTTATGATGAAAAATTGCTGTGACATCTGTGGAGATCCCTCCCATGAAACCAAGGGACATGACAATGTCATTCAGTCCAGAAGGAAAAACCCCACCAACACTTCTCAGTCACCTGAGGCATCAACCTCCACAAAATGTAAAACATGTAGAAGCTCAGGTCACACAACTTCAGACCATAATTCATTAGCTGAGTCAAAAAGTCCCTGAGGACTAAGCCCACTAGAAAGTGGGTCAACAAGAAAAACTAACCCAGTTTACTGTTTGTGCAGAAATACATCAAGGATCCTACTTGGCATCTAGACAGTGGATGCTCTAGAAGTATGACTGGTGTGAAAAGTTATCTGCACAAATATGTGGAAGAACCAGGACCCAAAGTAGTATTTGGTGATAACTCATCAGCTCCCACTGAAGGTTATGGTTCAGTAAACTGCAATGGTATAGTTTTTAAAAGAATAGCTTATGTTAATGGTCTCAAGTACAACCTGATAAGTGTTTCCCAACTATGTGATGCCAAATACATAGTTCAGTTTGATGACAAGAGAGGGACCATCTTTAATGTCAATAAGGAAGTTGTGTTGATTGCCCCCAGGAGGCATGATGTCTATGTTCTAGACATGTCATCCCTGACTCAAAATTGGACTTGTCTATTCTCAAAGGCAAGTGAGACAATCAACTGGCTATGGCATAGGAGACTCTCTCATCTCAATTTCAAGAGCATCAACAACCTGGCCCAACAGAACAAAGTTTTGGGCCTTCCATCCCTGGTGTATACCAAAGATAAGCCTTGTTCTGCTTGTGAAAAAGGAAAACACCACAGGGCATCATTCAAAACCAAACAAACTTTTTCCATCAAAAGCTGCCTACATCTTCTTAATATGGACCTTTTTGGACCTGTCAGTCCAATGTCCATTCACCATGAGAAGTATACTCTGGTCATAGTGGATGAATACTCAAGATACACTTGGGTTTACTTCCTAACCAAAAAGAGTCAGGCAGCTGATGTCATCATGTCATTTGTCAGGAACATTGAAAATCAAAATGATGCCAAAGTTAAACAAATTAGAACTGACAATGGCACTGAATTCAAAAACCAAGACCTTGAGTGTTTCAGTGATGAGAAAGGAATTTCTCAAAATTTCAATTCTCCTTATACTCCTGAACAAAATGGAGTAGCTGAAAGGAGAAATAGAACACTCATTGAGGCAGCAAGAACAATGTTAAATGGTTCAGTCCTCTCAAAACATTTCTGGACTGAGGCAGTTAAAACAGCTTGCTACACTCAAAATAGGTCAATCATTGTGAAAAGGCACAATAAGACTTCCTATGAGATATTCAAAGGAAGGATCCCTGACATCAGCTACTTTCATGTATTTGGGTGTCCAGTGTTTATTCATAAATCACAAGGATCACTTGGGTAAATTTGATGCCAAAGCTGATGATGGATACTTCCTGGGATATTCTCTGGTTTCTAAAGCCTTCAGGGTGTTCAACACAAGGAGACAACAAACTGAGGAAACTTATCACATTACTGTTGATGAAAGCACTGAATCCATCAGGTTCTCAAATTCCTCAGTTGAAAATATTGGTATTGATGACTCATCAAGATATCCCCCTGATGAGTATCATCCTGAGAACAACCCCTCAACCCAATATCAAGCTGATGCTGATGTCTCCTACTATATCATCCCTCAGAACCTACCCAAACCAACCATCAGTGAGTTCATTGAAACTCAGCAGGTCTCCAATGAGACTGCTACCACTGAACAAATTGTTCAGGAACCCACAGAACAAATTGTTCCCTCAAATGTCACTGAAGCACATATTGATGAGTCACCTCATGTTCCCGAGTCTGAACCCAATCAGGCTCCTTCAAGCTCAAATTCCTATCCTAAACCTCAGGATAGCTGGACAAGATCCAAAATTATTGAGCTTGTGAACATAATTGGTGAACCCACTGAAGGCATGCTTACAAGAAGCATGGCTGCAAAACTCAAGGCAGCCTCAACCAATATATGTCTTTATGCTGACTATCTCTCAGAGATTGAGCCTAAAAATGTCAAAGAAGCCCTGACTTATGAAAGTTGGGTTCAGGCCATGAGAGATGAATTGGAACAATTTGACAGAAATGATGTCATGACCCTTGTTGAATGCCCCCAGGGTGTTTTAATCATTGGTATGAAATGGGTCTTTAAAAACAAGACTGATGAGAATGGCACAGTCATCAAAAACAAAGCAAGACTGGTTGCCAAATGATATAATCAACAGGAAGGTATAGACTATGAGGAAACCTTTGCACCAGTTGCTAGAATGGAAGCCATCAGGATCTTCCTTGCCTATGCAACTTACATGAACTTTAAAGTTTACCAAATGGATGTTAAAAGTGCATTCCTAAATGGTAACATCAAAGAAGATGTTTATGTGCAACAACCTCCTGGCTTTGAAAGTAGTGAATACCCCAACCATGTCTACAAGCTTAACAAGGTACTTTATGGACTAAAACAAGCTCCCAAGGCATGGTATGAAACTCTTTCAGCCTTCCTGATCCAAAACAAGTTTGTCAGAGGAAAGTTTGACAACTGATGAGTGCTCAAACACTCATCATTTTTGTCGTATTTAAACTGCCAAAACATACAAAAACAATCAAAAAGATACCAAAATACTTAAATTATCCCAGGGATTGTGT
Source organism: Artemisia argyi (assembly GCA_030686995.1). Classification (NCBI taxonomy): domain Eukaryota; kingdom Viridiplantae; phylum Streptophyta; class Magnoliopsida; order Asterales; family Asteraceae; genus Artemisia; species Artemisia argyi. The sequence continues at coordinate 221,895,842 of CM060709.1, read as the reverse complement.
TTTATGTGTTTAAAATGCAAAATGTGCAAAAACAAAGGAAAAACGTACAAAGTTTGCAATATTGGCAGTTTCAGTCCCCCAAGTTTCAAAACTTGTCAAAATTAGTCCCTATGCATTTATTTTGAAAGGAAAAGTCAACCCAAGGTTTTGAAAGTCAAAAATCATAAAATATTACACTTAGGTCATAAATTTTCCAAAATTACAAGTTTGGTCCCTGAGATTTCAAAGTTGGCAAAATAGGTCCCTGGGAAATTTTGAAAAATGAAAAATGGCAAATTTGGTTCTTGGTTTGTTAATGATTGGCATATTTGGTCCTTGGATGCAACTTGGGAAAATTACAAAATCAGTCCTCATGTTTTGCAAAATTACAAATTTGGTCCTTATTAATTCATACACCATCCGGACCCTTATTATTATATCAAAACCAAAACCAAACCCCAAGCCCAAAGAAATTCCCAGCCCACCACACAACCCGGCCCACTTCATTTTATTAATAAAATCCACCCCCGGTCAAAAGTCCCTTTGACCATCGTCTTCCCCCCAACCATTCACCCCAAAACCAGGGTATTATGTCCCCTCCTCCTCTCACCTTTTTTCACCATAGCCTCCCCCACAATAAATGCCTCTCACCAACCCACACCACCACAATAAATTCACCTCACCTATCCCACTATCTTTGCCGGTATTCATTTTGGCGCCAAAAAATTCAATCAAGGGCTAGGAGTGATGAAACTACAATTGGATGGTGAGGATTTGGTCAAGGGGTCAACACAAAGACTTTGGGACTCTCAGTTTTCAAGTGGAAGCCATGTGGGAAGACTTAGGTCTTATTTTTATGTCGTTATATATATGTAGCTCATATGAGCCATTATTATTAGTGTAGTATTGTAATTTTCAGCTTAAGTAATGTTTTAATCTACTTTGTACTCAGTTTTTACATTAATGAAAGCAAGGCACTAAGTTAATTCTCTGTTTCAATTTTCAAGTTCAATTCAAATTTCTCAAGTGTTAAATTAATGTTCTAATGTGTGTTTAAGCTATTCATAAGCTCATGTAAACTCAGAAAACAAATTTTTAGGAGCTTTTCAAGCTTGTGTTACCTTCCTAAACCTAGTTTCAATAAATACTAAAAAGTTAAGAAAAATAAAAATAAAATAAAAAAATGGACAAAGGTTGAAGCAGCTTGGAAGTTTGGTTGATTTGTGGATTGCAGAGGGTAATAGAGGCTTGTGGGAGCCATTAGGTAGTATAGTTTGGTCTTGGTTCAAGATTTTAGCTTGGAAAGCTTTTGTAAGTCCTTTGTTTCATTTTTCATTCCACTGTGTTTGTGCTTAAATCTGCTTAACTTTGAATCTTTTGTGTTTATTAGGTGTAGCTAAGTTGAATTATAGCTTAATATTGGGTAGTTAAACTTTAGATTTGCTTGTTGCTCACTTTATCTATCTAACTGTCATTTTTAGTCTTTTTAGTGAATCCAAGCATTTGCAGTTTAAACTTGTGTTTTTAGGTTTATAATAACTTAATACAACATAACAAATCAGTAGGTAGTAGTTTTGTATGTTTGAATCTTATTTTGCTTAACAAAAACTCAAATCAGTTCTAGATAGGGGTGTTTGGTTTAAGCTTGTTTGTGATGTTCTAGTTGCTTCATTGTTCAACTCTGTGTTTCAGTAAGTTGCTTGGGTGGATAAAGGCTCAGGGAAACACTTTTTTAGTCACAAATACACCCAAAAGTCAAAATCCTAAGAAAGCTCATCACCACAGTTAACTGTGGTGATTTTTGGACCCAAAACCCATCAAACCCTTTCACAAGTTTGTGTTTTTACTTAAGTTGGTATTTATATAGCTTATCAAAACATATTCAAGCAATAAAAAGGATCTGAGTTTCATAAAAGTCAAAATATTAAATTTTTCCAAAAAGTCAAAAACACAAGTGTAAGATTTTTCCCAATATGGGATGAATTTTCTTGATTTTTGTGGTAGGATTTAGGATTTGAAATTTGTTGGAGTTGTTGTCTACCAGTAGAACTATAGAATCATGCAATTGTTTGATTTTTATAAAATTTTCTAGTGGACTGTTTTACCCTTCAAACACACTTGCAGGGCAAGGGTGTGCCCTGTGCACCAGCAACTCAGTCACAACCACCACTTTGGCGGTTCATTGTGACCACTCTAGTGGGTCCCACTGACCAAATCTTGGCCCATTCAACCCCCTCCTACCAGGATTGGTGTTTTGACCATTTGTTTGACCATTTGACCTGTGGACCCCACCTGGAATTGTCCCAAAAGGTTGCCCCTTTTCTGTATCAGAAACAAAACAAGCAAAGTGCTTATTATGGATTTGTAGCTTATTCAGTTAGCTTAATTGTGTGAAACTTGTTTAGAATTGTTCATTTAACTCATTTGCATTTGTTTTTACCAAGGTGGACCCCACATTAGTTCATTTGAGCTTATTCTTACCCTTGGTCAAAGATAGTCAACTGTCAAGGCAATAAGCACTTAAAGTGCTTATTTACTTGGTCTCAGCCAAACTCATTTCACAAAAGTTGCTTAGAATCACCTAATAAGCAGTGTTGAAAAAGAAAATTCCAAATAAGCCCAACTTAATAGAAGTGATAGCTTCTATTTAAGCCAATTGGCTTATTCTTCAGCTTATTGATAAGCAATTCCCATTTTTATAATTTTCCTAGGCTTCTGGTATATAAAAATAATTTCTGTAATTTTTTTTAGATTTTTCTTGCATCATTTAGTATTTTTCTTAATTTAAATTAGTTTTTAGTAATTATTAAATAGTTAATAATTAATAATAATTAATTAGAAAATCAGAAAAATATAAATTAAATTTTAAAATTAGTTTTTAGTTATTTTTAATTTTTTCAAATTTTATTTTCAATTTTCTAGTGTAATTTAATAATTAATTAGAATTTAGGTTAATTTAAATAATTAAAAAGTAATTAATAATTAGTTAATAATTAGTAATAATTAATTAAAAAGTCTTAAAAATATATTTTCATTTCTAAAATTAGTTTTATAGTATTTTAGATTTTTCTAAGTTTAATTTTTATTTTTCTAAGTTAATTTCATATTTATTTGTATTTTAGGTTAATTTAATTAATTAAAAATAATTAGAAAATTAGTATTTAATTAATAGTAATTATAAAATTAGTGTAAAAATTAATTTTAAATTTCCAAAAATTTTCTTTAATCATTAGGTTTGTAAAAATACTATTTTCATATCAGTAGCCTTTTCGGATCACCTCGTTCACTTTTTATCCCACGTACGTTTGTTCGCGTTTTCAGCAAACGTATGGTTTTTAAGTTTTAAGTGTTTTCTTCTCAATCTCAATTCCCGTAATCATTCACATAGCTTTCCTAAGCTATTTTGTTTAATCATTTCCAAATAATTCTCATAACCAACCTTTTCTGTGAGTAATCACCCGATCACAAAGCACGCTCAGTCACAATTCACACCTTGTCGGGATTTAACGACCTGGTGATACCTTATATTACCCGGAGATTGTTTCTAGGCTTCTTAACTTTGTTGACCATTCCTTGGTCAATATAAGTTGACGGTTTAGCACCAATCAACAACACACTGTTCATCTACAGAACAAAAAGTGATGTCATCCTTGTTCAAGTGTATGTTAATGACATCATCTTTGGCTCAACAAGTTACAAACTTTGCAAACAGTTTGAGAAACTGATGACCACAAAGTTTGAAATGAGCATGATGGGTGAACTCACATACTTCCTAGGACTCCAAATCAAACAAACTGAAAAAGGAATATCCATTTGCCAAGAAAAATACCTGAGGAACCTACTGAAGAAGTATGAGCTCACTGACTGGTCTTCAGTAAAGACTCCTATGGTTCCTTCAAACAACCTTGGCCCTGAACTCACTGGTAAATTAGTGAACCAAACCTAATACAGGGGAATGATAGGCTCCCTGATGTACTTACTTGCATCAAGGCCTGATATCCAATTCTCAGTCTGTCTGTGTGCAAGATATCAGGCTGACCCAAAAGAGTCCCATCTCACTGCTGTCAAGAGAATCTTCAAGTACCTTAAGGTTAAATCAAACCTTGGTTTGTATTACCCAAAATGTTCAGGATTTGATCTCAAAAGATACACTGACTCTGACTATGCAGGATGCAATATGGAAAGAAAAAGTACCTCAGGATCCTGTCAATTTCTTGGTGGTAAAATTGTGTGTTAGAGTATAAAGAAACAACAATCAGTGGCCATGTCCTCAGCTGAAGCTGAATATATGGCTGCTGCAGGATGTTGTGTAAATGTACTATGGATGAAGAGCCAACTAAGTGACTATGGCATTCAGTATAAGATGGTACCTATCTTTTGTGATAATACAAGTGCCATAGCCATCTCAAATAATCCAATACTTCATCAAAGAACCAAACACATTGACATTAGATACCACTTCATCAGGGACCACATCATGAATGGAGAAATTGAATTACATTTCATCCCCACTGAGTATCAGCTAGCTGATATCTTCACAAAACCCTTGGATGAACCCACTTTCACAAGATTGAAAGCTGAATTGGGCATGTTGGACATAGAATCAGGAAACTGATCAAAAGTGTTCCAACCTGATGTAAATTCTCTAGGTCCCTGATCATATCCTTCCTGAACAAACCCATTCCTGAATGAAAAATCATTCAGGGGGCTCATGATGAAAAATGGCATTGAATACCCTAACTAAATGCTCTAAGTACTTAGTTAGTAAATGCGGATATCAAACCCACATTATTATGCCGTTTTGGTTGAATAATAAAAACCGTTGGTATCCGCAACATCACTACCCTAATTCCCACCCTATAAATACCCCCACAAAGAAGAACACACACACGCTTTCAAAACCTTAACAAAACTCTTGAAAAATTATTTCAAGAATCAATTTGTTTTCAAAAACTCTGTGTGTTTCTTCTTTGATCTAAACCAGACCTTTTATCAAACAAAAATGGCTTCTTCAAAGGTCATAAAATACGCACCCAATGGGGATTTCCAAATGGAAAGCGTAGACCGCACCAAAAATAATGTGGTGGGGAACTTTGCCTACCCTGAAGGGTACCCTGAATACAGGGATGTGGTGAAGTTCCTACAAAATTATTTTCTCACCACCACATTCACAAACACCCCCTCAGTCATCTATCATGACTACTTGAGGGAATTTTGGTGCTCAGCGGTGGTTGAAAACCCTGATGCACCAAAGGATGCCACAATCAAGTTCTCAGTCAAGAATGGAACAAAGTTCCTGACTCTTAACTATAAGACCTTTGTCAAAGCCACGAGCCTTAACTTTGCTGAGAGCTATGATAAACTTCATCCTGAAGTATCTCTAGGGGCCCTTCTGTCCAAAGCCCCCATTATAAAAATGTGGGATCCTGACCCCTGGAGGATTCTGATGACCTTTGTCATTCAGGTCCTTGGGGGAAATAAATCCTCAACTGAGCAACTGAACACTACTCAATCAATGATAGTGTTCTGTCTCATGGAGGGTAGAAAAATTGACCTTGGAGAAATAATCTTAAGGGACCTCATAGCAAAATTAGGGGGAAGTCTAGGCAAAAACTCATGTCTTATCCTAGATTCATTTCATGTGCCCTACAAGACTTGCTTTGGTCTGAGTATGCTAAGCCTGATGCAGTAGGCTTTCAGCCTGATGTCTTACACAAGGCTAATTACTCTTGTGACCCTCTTGAGGTTACACCTGTCACCCTGACAACGTATATGCTTACTGCTATCCAGGGTGACAATAAAATTTCACCAGTTCCCTCTCCCACCAAAAAGGTGAAGAGGAAGAAGGGACAGGGGTCCAGGAAGGTGGCTCAACCCAAGTCACTTGCCACTGAGACCTCTGCCCCTAAGCCTGACAAAAGGGGGCAACAACAACAACAGACCCTGACCGCTGACACCCTCAGGATCATTAGCCAATCTTTGGCCCCAAAACAAAGGCCAACGGAGGGCACTGAGACATCACACTCAGTCTCCTCGGGCGAACCCGTTCCCAAAGGCTCTGCTGATATAAACAAGTCAGTGGAGTTGGAACCAACCAAACCTTCACATCCTACTAAAGACTCTGTCAAATCACAACCAGAGTATCAGGGAGTAAGGGGTCCTAAACCCTCGGTGGGGCAGCACTACTCCACTGAGAAGGGGACCCATAAATAATTACATCCTGCCAAAGGCTCGGGTAAATCACAACCCAAACAACAGGGAGTTCTCGCCCCTAAACCTTCGACATGCCAGAACAAGCCTGTTGGAAAGAGGGACAAAACCACTCAGGTGCCTGATGAGGACATTCGCAAATCAAAGCTTTTGTCTGAGGGCACAAAAACTCATCCCAAAGACTCAGAGGGAAACATACAACCCGCTGATAGGGACACAACTTTCACAGCTCCTCGTGATGGTACTGAGAAACACCCATCAGTGTCTGAAGGGGTCACGGGGGACAAAGATTCAGATGGACAAAAGCCACCCGCTGATATGGAACCCATAACCACCCCCGGAGGTGCGCATAACTTGGGAACTAACCTTGAGGACCAGGTAGATAAAACCCAATCTACCAGATTTGAGGGGTCAGAACCTGGCCAAAACGAAGGCAAATCTTATGAAGAGGAGCCGGATAACCTCCTGTTGCAGATTACCTCACTAGCTGATGCTCAGGCCGCCCTGTTCTCTGATGATGAATTTCATAGTGATGAGGAGATTTTTGAAGCTGGAGATGATATGGTGGTTGAGGAGACAATCCCTGAACAAATTCCTCAGTCTCCTCAACCCTCTGATACTGAGGCCGCTAAAACTAACTCTACATCAGAGTCCTCAGAAGATGATCAAGCTCCTCTCACTGAGAAAGTTTTCACCAAATTCATCAAGAAGATCACTAACATTTTGTACAGGGGGTCACTGACGAGGTGTTTAACATGCATACTGAGCAAGCAGTCCACTACCACCTCCTCAAAGATACTGTTGAAGACTACAATGATGATGTCAGGGAGCAAAATTCCATAGTCACCTACTCCCTGACACAAATGGTCTCTCAACTCAACCAGTTTTTGGAATCCCTCAACAAGCTGAATACAGGGGTTCAGTCTGTTCAAGAATCGGTCAAGGATGATCCTGAGTTAACCAAGAAACTTCTTCAGGCATCTGAGACTTATCAGGTAAACTCAGTGACCCTTACTGAGTTACTTGACTTGCTAAAGGGATCGAATGTTCAGGGTCTCACCACAACTATGGAGTCTCTTAAATCTTCCTTCACCAAAATGAAAGAATCAGTGGCAGCTCAATCCCAAAGGTCCACTTCTCTGGCATGGACTTTGGGATCCTGGATGACAGCTCTTGAAAATGCTCAGGCTACACTTGACTCCAAGGTATCTCACATTCAACAGGATACTCAAGAGATCAAGTCTATGATGACGGAAATTTTCCAAGCCTTCAAGGGAACATCTACTTCTTCTTCAGTACAGCCAACACTTGTCATCACTGACGCTCAAGCAAATGTTGAGGGGGAGAATGCTACTGAAGCCCCTAATACTGAAGAACAAGATGCTGGACAGCCCTCTCACACTGAGGGGGAGCATGTCACTGAAGCCACACCAATCACTGAAGTTCCACCACAACAGGAACCAGTCTCCTCCACTCTCAGGCAGGACAGAGGAAAAAGTATTTCTACCACCTCTGAACCTAAAATTGTACTCAAGCCTGCCTCAACCATTGTCAGATATGATCCTGATGAGCCTATCAGAGTCCCGTTTGAAATCAATGGAGTAGTACATCATCTCACCAATGCCGAAATTCAAGCTCACATGGAAAGGATTGAGATACTACAAAAGGTGGCTGAAGAGGAGAGGATGAGCAAGACTGCCCTTATAAAGGTTGTTCATGAGGAAGCTGAAAAGATTGGTCTAGATACTGAGGCACTAGCCACAGAGCAAGCTGGTGCAGCCTTTAAAAAGGCTCAGGAAGAAGAGTTGAGTGCTCTCAAAAAGAAAAGGGAAGAAAAGCTCAGGAAGGATGCTCATATAAGGAAGACCAGGATTGAAAAGTATCATTGGGTGATGAAAGAAAGGCTGAAACCAGAAACCATCACTTACATTCAAATTCATCGCAACACCAATCCTGCTATAGTCACTGACTTCAGGGGACAGGATAAAAGAGTGATGGAAGTTCACAAACCATTCAGGTTTGCTAACTTTGGCATCACTGAACTTGATGAGCTCCGTCCCATCATTGCCAGGAAGAAAAATGTTGTGGTACCCAACCTTCTTAAGTCACTGAAGGAAAGGTATGACAGACTGAAAGCAATGCCTGAAGCACTAAACATTCCCTCCCTTCTTCCTGCTTCAACAACAGAGACTGCTCCATATAAGGCTTCCAGGAGGAAAAGGAAGCAAATTGAGATGGAGCCTGAGATCAAATTACCAGGGCTGGACTGTGACAGGTCGCTTCCTGAAGGGTTCACTTTTGTGAACAATATGGTCCTTGAAGCACCTGGAAGAGGCTTATGTTTCACTGATGAGTTTGGAAACCTAGCTTTCCAAAGATGGTCTGATATGGATAAGGCACGAATAAAAGCAATGCTCAAGTACCTCATGCTGGCGTCCCCCATCAAGAGTACTGAGAACAAACGATTCTGCCAGGACTTGGAAGCAATGATTAATGAACATCCTGAAAGACATCTACTTAGAACAAAGAAAGCAAAGCTTGAAGCCCTTGGATACCACCTGAACATCTAATCTGCAACAACAACAACAACTATCTTTTCTATTTTTGTAATTTGTAGGACTTGTAATAACTATTAATAAACTTTGATGTTTTGTTAAATTATGTGTCCTACTTATAATTACATCAACATTCAGTAAGAGATGAAGACCCCTGCAAACTCATACTGAATCAAAAGACACTTAGGCTATTTGTATGTTCAAATAGGTGGAGATTGTTGGGTCACAGAATTCCCCAATCTTCTTCTAACAAGGATTTGAACGTAAAATAACCTAAGTGTAAACAAGTCACTGAGTGAACAGTAACTCAGTGAGTCATCTTCAGGATGCTTAGACCGAGCCTAAGAAGAAAGGTTCTCCATTCAGTGAGGTGGAACTCAGTGAGTGTGATCTAAGCCAAGAAGAAGGTGATGGGTTCAGTGAGGATGACAATTGTCACACCCCCAATTTACCTGAATGGCAGCGGAATGGAATACCTGGGGGTGACTGTCATAGCACCATAGTTACAGTTATATTGAACGACCTAAAGTGTCGTTTAGAAAATACAGCGTTTGATCATTAAAACATTCAGAGTTTACAAAGCTTAGGTCCCAAAAGAGTTTGCCAATATAGTTAAAATAAGTTCAACAAGATCAAACGTTTCATAAGTGCAGAAAATATAGTGAGATGCGTCGACTCCGCGACTCCATGAAGGTCCAAATGTATGCACATGAGCTACCTTAATAACCTGAGAAATACATTGCAAAAAAACGGTCAACATAAAGTTGGTGAATAATCATAGGTTTATAAGTAAAAACTAGTGTACAAATGCCATAAGTAATGCCAAGAAATAGGATGTCCGGAAAGTATATACATTGGCTCTTAAGCTCATGACCCCGAAGCTAGACGATACTTGGCCCCAATGAGTGTTTACCAGACACTCTAATAATAAAGACATGAAATGCATTCGTTCCATTTGGAGCAACCCAAACACGAATGGAGGCGTCACCCTCGATAGATCTATCCACTCACTCCCGCTTAGTACCAGAAATTAACGGTCCATGATAATAAATGGGGACTTTTCAAGACGTGGTAATAAGGCAACTTAAGCAATGTATGAAATTTTATACTTAGGCATGTACACAAAAATAAGTAATGCAATGTATTCTCCCCCGTGGGATTTGAAATCAAAATATAGAATTAAAACGGGGCTATGAGAACTCACCTCGAAGTGATGGTACAAAGATGGTGCAATGAGGTAAAAGTTGTCGGGACAATGAGGCGCGAGTACTAGCCGCAACCTAAATGAATAATCATGATCTAACTTAGATCAAGCCGTAATGAAATGAATGCACATGCACATGATACTCATACCACTCGTAATTTGGAAATACTAGTTATCGTCATAGTAAAATAGTTCCCATACTTAGGAAAAATAAATCCATTTAGAGAAGTATATAACTTGTCATATTAACTCGTACGAAAAAGTTAGCGTTATAATCCTCGTATCGAAAACCTTAAAATAACGTCGTTAAGTCGTATAAATATTCCCTCGGGTCGTACGTATTCGTTTGTTAAGAAAATAGTCATTAGTAACGTTGCTAGAAAATATACCATTTAGTACGTACGTTATTATTTTTATTTGTGACTATATATATATATATATATATATATATATATATATATATATATATATATATATATATAGTTTTGACAATGTTAAAACGGGTATAACTCGGTCGTTTTAGGCTCGTTTTCCTTGTTCTTTATGTCCACGGATTCGTTTTTGTATATACTAGTATATTTTTGATAACTCGGCTCCTCTAGGTTACGTTTAATGCCTCTATTTGCACGGCGAAATCTGCCAAATAGCAAGCAGTTTTTACAAAAATAGTTTTCGTCGTTAAATTTGCAAAAATCGTATCTCCTTCGTTATAAACTCGTTTTAATCCGTTCTTTCGCCTAAAGTTTCGTTTTTGAATGTATTTTCTAAATCTTTGGTCAAAACTTGGCCACCATCTACTGATTTTCCCACGAAATTAAAATAGGGACAGTAGGTAAATCAAAAGTTTCAAAAACCATTTTCAAGTCTCCAAACTAGTTCCATCTTCCATCAAACCACTTTCAAACACCACAAAACTAATCTAATCCTACCATACACCTTCTTAAGGTGTCATGGGTTCCTAATCATCATAACCAAGTAGATCTAACAAGGATCTAATCAAAAATCACTTCTAGGGCTTGAAAGTTAAATATATACAAAAATGGAGTGGTATAAGTTAATATATGCATGAGATCTTGTAAGAAAAAATATATAAACATAGTAATAACTTGTAAAAATTATGAAATGAGTTTTTATTAACTTACTTGAAAGATTAAAGAGATTTTGATGAGAAATACTTAATTATCCTTGAGGTTTTTATTTCAAAACCTTAACAAGGATTACCAAATGAGCTTGAATAGATTTGATCTTGGAAAATTTTATGGTTTCTTGCTTCTCCTCTTGGTTTGCCGTGCATATGAGTAGAGAAAAGAGAGAAATAAATTTTGCTTGAACTTGTGAAGAATGAGAAAAAAAGAGTGTAGTATTCTTCTTATGTATTATTAGTATTATTATTATTATTATAAAAAGTTAGTATAAGTTTTAATGTAAGAACAAGATCCATAAAACTAGGAAATCACATGGGGGGGGGGGGCGGCAAAGTCAAGGGGGGGGGGATGAATGTGTAGACTTTTGTGACTTGTGTATTATTATGTGTTATTTTGTAGTTTTAAAGTGTACCGGGTACCGGGTTAACTAAAAATAAATTTTTAACAGAGTTAACCGGGATAAAATAAAGTTATAAAAATTATAAAAATAGGTTGGGTAAAATTATTGGGTGTTTAGATAATTATTATTTAGTTTCTACGAAAACTGTCGAAATTAAATTAGGCGTACGATACGAAATAATAAATTTCCAAAATGCCGGGTAAATTAATATTATAATTTTTATATTATTAAAATGAGCATAAAAATATATTGGGATAATAGTCGGGAGTGTCGGACATGTTAGTCACATTATTGGTCGCGCGTTATCGTTTATTTAGAAATAGATATACTTAAAAAGTAAATTTATATCAAAAGTATTAATTTAAATATCATACGAGTGGAATAGTATGCAAGTGCCATAATGATAAGATGAAGACTATTTCTAGTCCGTACGAAGTGTCCCAATGATAATGCATGAATTCGCTCCTGAACCAATACGGTTACGCGAATTTTGAATACTCGTAACTAAATTTACGATGACATGAGTAATGCACGTGAATAGTGGAATTTCTTCCGGAAATGAATAGTGTCTAGTGAATAGTAAAATTTCTGAACGCTTCTCAGAATATCAAATTGACCTCGAAAACGATGAATAGTGATCGATGAATAGTAAATGATGAATAGTAACTTGTGAATAGTAAATTGTCGAGGTTTAGAAAAATGACCGGAAATTACGAGTTGTGACAGTCTTCCCTTCTAACAGGAACTTCGTCCCGAAGTTTAGTTTTGGTTGGTCTCTGGAGTACATTTGGTAAAAAGACGTGGATACTTGAGTTGCATTTGGTCCTCTCGTTCCCAAGTAAATTCGGGTCCTTTTCAAGAATTCCAGCGAACTTTCACGATAGGAATTCGACTTTGCTTCAACCGTTCGACCTCATGGTTCATGCTTTCTACTGGTCCTCTTACCCAGTTTACGTTTTTCTCAAGGTTGGATTCCCTTCCAAATTGGATTATGAGTGACTAATCTGAAGTCATTTCCTGGGATTTGCATAGGAAAAACATAGTTGTGTAATCCGGCTGTTCCTTAACAAGGCTCAAGTCTGACGGCCACTAGGCCTACTCTGTCTGAACTATTAAGTGTTCCAGTGTATATCGGTTTTAACTTTCCAAATCTCTCCGAATAATATCATGCCTTTCCTAGGCAGAACTTTCAACGTGATCTGGCTACCAACTTGAAGTTTTAGTGGTTTACAACTTGTAGAATTTGTAATTGATTCTTGACTTGTAGGAAATTTCTGGTTATTTCATGAATGCCTATTGGAATAGTGAGTTTGGCTTTTTCCGAGTTTGGTTCGTCAATAGATGATCAGTGCTTCTTCAAGTTTATAATGTAATATGGATAATATATGTTGCTGAACTCTGTCAGAACTCAAATCTTATATGTCAGTTGGTCGATTCTAAAATGAATCTGAAATGGTCCAATATACTTAAAAGTTCAATCTCTCGTGTTACCAAAATCGTATCATGCCCCTCCAAGGCAAAGCTTTCAACTTAGTCCGTTCTTTCCCGTGAATCTGGTTAGTTTGCTGTTCAAGGATACCCAATCCGTATGATGTGCGTCATGTACCAACATAACTCCTACCAGTTTCTCGTTGCTTGTAACCGATTCTTGACTTGTGAAATTTCCTTTGTTGTTCCATGGTTTAGTTCTAGACCAGTGAATTTTAACTTTCCGATTTCAGTTTGTAAACGGGTAATTGGTACTTCGACCATAAAGTGCCTCAAATGGTGTAGTCTCTATGCTCGCGCGATAACTATGGTTGTAAAAGAATCCAATTTATGGTAAATGGTTAGTCCAACCATTTCTAGAGTCAATCACTCATACTCTGAGTATAACTTTCCTATGTTTGAATCGTTCTCTCGTTACGACCATCGATCTGAGGATGATAGGCGGTGTTCACATCTTAATGAGGTTCCGAAGGAAATCTTAGAATGATTGTTAGAAGTCTGAGGTGATTCGATCACCTTCATCAGGAACAATTGAAACGGTACAATAAATCTTGTGACTAATTCCACAATGTTACGTCTTCCGAATTCGGCGTTACTCAAAGAAGATAGAATACGGTTAACAACATTTGATTCTTTGGGTTTTGGTCTAATGGATTGCTAAGACATGTGTCATTCTTTGCCTACTGTGCTTGGTCTCCATTACTGACGTTTGTAATCGTTCTATGGTGTTCCTCCTAGTTTCCTTCATCACATATTCCAATATTCCTTATTGTCAAATCACAAAGCCCTAAATGCATAAGCGACGTAGCATGGTGATTGGTTTTCAAAATTTATCTCGCGATTTTTGAGTTTTTGGTCGAAATCTTTTTCTGAATAAACGAATTTAGAAAAATGGAGCAAATGGTTTACTAAATAATATCTCTCTTGATGATTTAAAATTCAATAGTTAGAAAAGGTGATTCGGTTTTCAAATAGGTTGTGAATAGGACTGTTTACCAAAGTTTGATGTTTATAATTTCCCATTGTACAATGGTTTAGCTAAATATTGATTAAAAGGATCGTATTTGTTCAAAATAGGCAATTCAAAAATTATTCTCTACGAGATATGTGATTTGTATAAACACAAATTTTAAATCGACTTTACTTAAAGTGAAAATACTAACAAGGATAAAATAGTAGGATAGGCAATGTTCGCATAATGCATAGATGTCTAACGTTCGGTTTCTGATATTGGACGGTACCTATTGGTGGTTATCTGGCAAAACTACAAGTCTAGGTATTCAACCAACTTAAGTCTTGAGATGGTTTATCGTTGAAATTGCCATCATGTTGGCAATATGAGGGTTTCAATTGATACTATGTCGATGAATTTCCGCATTGTCTTCACATGTAGCTGGGGAGATCTTCTTGAGTCTGATGCCTTTCTCGATGTATAGATGAGGTTATCCAGAAGTTCTAGAGAACATAATGCTTTAGAGGAATCTATATCGATATCCATAATTCGAATAAATTATTCTTTGCGAGGATTTACTGCAGGGAAGTTTGCGTATGGATGAGACCATGTTAACTCAAAACACTTTACAGTATCGGTTAGGAGGCTTGGTTTATTCCCATGATGTTGCTTAGCGTACCTTCACAATGTGTTTGATCCTGTAGATCAGTCTAACTAGTACCTTTGAATAATAAATTGGACAACTAGGTCAGAGATGGTGGGTCTGATGGTCCAGTGGCATTTTAGAATTGTTGTTGAGTCATAAATTGTCTTGGTGTATACTTCTAGTCTAGGTTAGTAGTTTCGTAACCCTTTTATTGTTTTTCTTGTATCGAGGAATCCTCCTAGTACTTAATATGGGAAGTCTCTCCTAAAGAAGTCAATGGAAAGTCCAACTTAATGACTAAGTGTGTGACAGGTGGGGTAAGTATCCAGAGAAAATTTGTCAGAAAGAAATATTCATAAAAGAGTTTATTTGTTTAAAATGCTTTTGGATGAAGATTGTTATTAACAATACTTTATAAAATAACTATTTCCTTCATGGCATAATCTTTCCTGAAGTATACATAGGTGATCAGGCTATGTATAGTTGAGGACTAATGATGCGATGCTTGATTTAATCAAAATAATATTATTTTTCTCAAAAGCTTTAGATGGTGTTCAACGTTTTGTTTCGAAAAATGGTATTCTAGTCATTTCCTTTCAAAGTAATATAAAAATTGTTTCGCGTAATAATAGTAAATATTTGGCGTAATATCGGAAAAATCAGTTTATAGTACGGTAACAAAACGGTTTATTTTAGAAATTCGGTAAAACAATTTCCCCATAAGGTAATAAATAGTTTGAAATAAAACTCGTTGAATGGTTTATTGGATACATGGGTAAATACTATGGATTGGTAATAATCTACTAATCCGTCAATTACGAAATCGGTCAAATCCTTAATAAGACAATGGTATAATGTTACGTAACGATTGAAAATTGCACAATTGCAATAGAAGATGGAATAAACGAAGGTTACGATTATCACATAGATAACAAAAGATAGTCATTACAGTAGATAGGAAAGTGCTTAATACAACTAGGTTACACCGACGTACTTATGGAAAGTACCAAAAGAAAGTACAACCCTAGAGGGCTCAAACTATGGTTCACATAACTAAAACATAAACTTCTTCTTCCAATTCTGGCTTCCCAACTCTGGGCATTCACTCCTGAAGTGTCCCACTACTCCACACTCGCGGCAGGTTACCGAGAGTTTCTGATGCTTTGCGAGGGTGGGAGCCTTGCAATCCTTGGTTTCATGTCCAAGCTTTTGGCAGTTCTTACATTGAGAGGGGCAAGATCCTTTGTGATGAAACTGACACTTGTTGCACTCGGGTAATTTACCTACATATCCTTTCTTTTGGCTTGACCCAGCAGTAAAGGTCTCCACCACTTGTTGTATCTTAAATGGTCGTTGAGTAGCATTAGCATCTTGATTACCGACCTCTTTTCTCTTGTTGTTATTATTGTCTCCCGATGTCTTGTCGCGAACTATGAGTTCCTTTGTTTCGATTGTCATCTGGATAGCTTCAGACATGGTATTGGGTTCACATGCGATGACCATCCTACGAATTTCAGGAGAAAGTCCTCCGACGTACCTTTCAAGTCTCTTGCTTTCCGGTTCATCCATTGCAGAGCCTAGTCGAGCAAAATCATAAAAATAAGCAGTATACTTGACAACATCATCTCCTTCCATGGTAAGGTTTAGTGTTTCTTGTTCAATTGCTTGTAATTCGCTTTTCACACAGAACTTCAAACTCATCATCCTTTTTAGTTTCTCCCAAGAGTGTGAGTAAGCAGCATCAACTCCTACTACCTGGACATACTTAGTCCACCATTTCTGGGCATGCTTCTGAAAAGTGCAAGTGGCGAACTTAACTTTGTCTTCCTTACGGCAGTCACCACTTTGAAAGATTGTTTCTAATTCTTCGAACCATTTGAGAAATTCTTTTGTGTCTACATTTCTGCTAAAGAAGGAGGGATTACAACCCATAAATTCCACGTGAGTAAGTTCCTTGGTGAGGGCGGTAGTTGCGTTCCTGGCAATGAATTGTCCAACAGCGGCTTGCGTCATGCTTGGAGTGGTTTGCTTAAATCTATCTCCATCAAATCATAAGAGTCCATGAGAATCTATAGGTAATAAAAATCATCATATTCATAACACATGAATATAATACATGAAGGTTTCGGTCTATATGGGCCAATATCATAGATAGCACAACCATTCCCCTATAGTAGAGTCAATACTTGGTGATTCCGTTTGTACATCAATCAAAATACTACAAGTTTCTTCGAACTATGCCACACCTCTCGTGGCTAGGAAAATAGTAACAGCTAGTAAAGATATAAGTCTAGTCTAAAGACTTCCTGTAGTCCTTCTAGGTGAAATCAGGTTTATGGCATCGTAAGGTCGAGATAGTCCTGAAGTAGTGTCTGAAGTTGTGCATCGATCAAGTCCTAGATAGTGTAGATTCTAAGCCATTCTTGAGGAACCTGCAGATGTTCCTGTTGAGTCCGTAATCTTGGTATTATCCACAAGGCGTTATCTAATTCGTGGCAAATGGAAATGGAAAAGGGAAATGACAATGGTGGTATTCTAAAGGATGAGAATAACATTGATGACGATGAAATCCCAGTGATGAGTTAGGAGATAATGGTGATAATAGTGAATGGGATACTACCCTCTTTCGCGCTATCTCGCGACATCTAAGAGGTAAAGCTGAAGTACGCACTATGGGACGACCAATAGTGTAATAAGTAACCAACGGTGGTGGTAGTACCTGAGTAGTAAGCGTCCTACTAGTGGAGGAAAGAAAACATGCTATCTCCCTTGTAATAAGCATCCTAATAAGTCCATTGGAATCAAGTCTGAATACTCTACCAAACGGCATTCTATGTATAGGCTGAATGAGAACCTTGCTCTTATGACAATTCAATAGTGCTAATGGTGGTGTAAGTACAGCTGGTGGTATAATGGTAGTGGAAGATGACAAGGCATCTTTAATGTCGGAATCCGACGAAAGGATAACAGCTTGGGTATCTGAAGACATGTCACTTGTGAACCAGGTCAATATAATCATATATATATATATATATATATATATATATATATATATATATATATATATATATATATATATATATATATATATATATATATTAGTATGGGTATGAATAACTCGTACAGTGTGTGCGTAAAGCAACATGTATAGTGAATATGCACCTATGATGAAATGATGAGATGCTATGATGATGTGGTTATAATCTAGGGTCCAAGATACATCCTAGTTTGCTATAACCTTAGCTCTGATACCAATCTGTCACACCCCCAATTTACCTGAATGGCAGCGGAATGGAATACCTGGGGGTGACTGTCATAGCACCATAGTTACAGTTATATTGAACGACCTAAAGTGTCGTTTAGAAAATACAGCGTTTGATCATTAAAACATTCAGAGTTTACAAAGCTTAGGTCCCAAAAGAGTTTGCCAATATAGTTAAAATAAGTTCAACAAGATCAAACGTTTCATAAGTGCAGAAAATATAGTGAGACGCGTCGACTCCGCGACTCCATGAAGGTCCAAATGTATGCACATGAGCTACCTTAATAACCTGAGAAATACATTGCAAAAAAACGGTCAACATAAAGTTGGTGAATAATCATAGGTTTATAAGTAAAAACTAGTGTACAAATGCCATAAGTAATGCCAAGAAATAGGATGTCCGGAAAGTATATACATTGGCTCTTAAGCTCATGACCCCGAAGCTAGATGATACTTGGCCCCAATGAGTGTTTACCAGACACTCTAATAATAAAGACATGAAATGCATTCGTTCCATTTGGAGCAACCCAAACACGAATGGAGGCGTCACCCTCGATAGATCTATCCACTCACTCCCGCTTAGTACCAGAAATTAACGGTCCATGATAATAAATGGGGACTTTTCAAGACGTGGTAATAAGGCAACTTAAGCAATGTATGAAATTTTATACTTAGGCATGTACACAAAAATAAGTAATGCAATGTATTCTCCCCCGTGGGATTTGAAATCAAAATATAGAATTAAAACGGGGCTATGAGAACTCAC
The DNA here is from genome assembly GCA_030686995.1 of Artemisia argyi. NCBI lineage: Eukaryota > Viridiplantae > Streptophyta > Magnoliopsida > Asterales > Asteraceae > Artemisia > Artemisia argyi. The sequence goes on along the minus strand of CM060709.1, from coordinate 221,877,235 downwards.
CTCGAAGTGATGGTACAAAGATGGTGCAATGAGGTAAAAGTAGTCGGGACAATGAGGCGCGAGTACTAGCCGCAACCTAAATGAATAATCATGATCTAACTTAGATCAAGCCGTAATGAAATGAATGCACATGCACATGATACTCATACCACTCGTAATTTGGAAATACTAGTTATCGTCATAGTAAAATAGTTCCCATACTTAGGAAAAATAAATCCATTTAGAGAAGTATATAACTTGTCATATTAACTCGTACGAAAAAGTTAGCGTTATAATCCTCGTATCGAAAACCTTAAAATAACGTCGTTAAGTCGTATAAATATTCCCTCGGGTCGTACGTATTCGTTTGTTAAGAAAATAGTCATTAGTAACGTTGCTAGAAAATATACCATTTAGTACGTACGTTATTATTTTTATTTGTGACTATATATATATATATATATATATATATATATATATATATATATATATATATATATATATATATATATATATATATATATATATATAGTTTTGACAATGTTAAAACGGGTATAACTCGGTCGTTTTAGGCTCGTTTTCCTTGTTCTTTATGTCCACGGATTCGTTTTTGTATATACTAGTATATTTTTGATAACTCGGCTCCTCTAGGTTACGTTTAATGCCTCTATTTGCACGGCGAAATCTGCCAAATAGCAAGCAGTTTTTACAAAAATAGTTTTCGTCGTTAAATTTGCAAAAATCGTATCTCCTTCGTTATAAACTCGTTTTAATCCGTTCTTTCGCCTAAAGTTTCGTTTTTGAATGTATTTTCTAAATCTTTGGTCAAAACTTGGCCACCATCTACTGATTTTCCCACGAAATTAAAATAGGGACAGTAGGTAAATCAAAAGTTTCAAAAACCATTTTCAAGTCTCCAAACTAGTTCCATCTTCCATCAAACCACTTTCAAACACCACAAAACTAATCTAATCCTACCATACACCTTCTTAGGGTGTCATGGGTTCCTAATCATCATAACCAAGTAGATCTAACAAGGATCTAATCAAAAATCACTTCTAGGGCTTGAAAGTTAAATATATACAAAAATGGAGTGGTATAAGTTAATATATGCATGAGATCTTGTAAGAAAAAATATATAAACATAGTAATAACTTGTAAAAATTATGAAATGAGTTTTTATTAACTTACTTGAAAGATTAAAGAGATTTTGATGAGAAATACTTAATTATCCTTGAGGTTTTTATTTCAAAACCTTAACAAGGATTACCAAATGAGCTTGAATAGATTTGATCTTGGAAAATTTTATGGTTTCTTGCTTCTCCTCTTGGTTTGCCGTGCATATGAGTAGAGAAAAGAGAGAAATAAATTTTGCTTGAACTTGTGAAGAATGAGAAAAAAAGAGTGTAGTATTCTTCTTATGTATTATTAGTATTATTATTATTATTATAAAAAGTTAGTATAAGTTTTAATGTAAGAACAAGATCCATAAAACTAGGAAATCACATGGGGGGGGGGGGGGGGTGGGGGCGGCAAAGTCAAGGGGGGGGGGGATGAATGTGTAGACTTTTGTGACTTGTGTATTATTATGTGTTATTTTGTAGTTTTAAAGTGTACCGGGTACCGGGTTAACTAAAAATAAATTTTTAACGGAGTTAACCGGGATAAAATAAAGTTATAAAAATTATAAAAATAGGTTGGGTAAAATTATTGGGTGTTTAGATAATTATTATTTAGTTTCTACGAAAACTGTCGAAATTAAATTAGGCGTACGATACGAAATAATAAATTTCCAAAATGCCGGGTAAATTAATATTATAATTTTTATATTATTAAAATGAGCATAAAAATATATTGGGATAATAGTCGGGAGTGTCGGACATGTTAGTCACATTATTGGTCGCGCGTTATCGTTTATTTAGAAATAGATATACTTAAAAAGTAAATTTATATCAAAAGTATTAATTTAAATATCATACGAGTGGAATAGTATGCAAGTGCCATAATGATAAGATGAAGACTATTTCTAGTCCGTACGAAGTGTCCCAATGATAATGCATGAATTCGCTCCTGAACCAATACGGTTACGCGAATTTTGAATACTCGTAACTAAATTTACGATGACATGAGTAATGCACGTGAATAGTGGAATTTCTTCCGGAAATGAATAGTGTCTAGTGAATAGTAAAATTTCTGAACGCTTCTCAGAATATCAAATTGACCTCGAAAATGATGAATAGTGATCGATGAATAGTAAATGATGAATAGTAACTTGTGAATAGTAAATTGTCGAGGTTTAGAAAAATGACCGGAAATTACGAGTTGTGACAACAATAACTCACTGAACCCCAAGACTCCTCAACAACTATCATGGTACTGAAGACTGATGACTTAAAGACTGAAGTTTTGGTGGGACTGGGCGGGAAAGTTTGAACTGTTTCACTAAAGTGCTTTATCACTTTAAGGTCAAACTTTCCCCAAATGGTTAAAACCAGGCTGTCATCAGAAAGTTCCTTTTGGACTTAACCCAAAGAAGTTTCCCTTGCCAGAGAATAAAACCTATCAAGATTTTATTAAGGAACGCTTAGGTCCATTGTATAATAGAGTTGTTTACATTTGTGTATAAATAGGTAGCATAAGTGAGGAGTAAAAGTTGACAAGTTTGTGCAATGAATGCAAAGCATTCACAAACCACTTTTACTCCTCCAAAAAACAACATAGTCCCTGAGATAGCTCAGTGGGTCCTTAGTTGTCACTCAAACATTGTTTTGAGTTTAGAGAGGAGTCAATACCACACTTGTCATTTTCAATTCCAAGTGTTATTCCGCAAACACTTGGGTACGATTCTTCTGATTAACTTCTAATAAAGAATTAAACGTTGAAAAATATTGTCTCTTATCTTTACATTGCTTTATTGTTAATCATTATATACATTTGAGTTAAAAGTCATATTACTTGGTTACATTAGCTTTTTAGTTCTTGTTAACCAAGTAAAAGGGACCAACAATCCACCTCCTTTATCATCGATGATCATGAAATCGACAGGATACATGAACCCTGCAACATTGACCAGTACATCCTCTGCAATTCCCAAAGGGTATACATAAGAGTGACCAGCGAAGGATAGCCTAACACGGGTGGTGGCCGGCATTTCCGAGGTTAGTTGGGTGTAAATAGTTAGGGGCATAAGATTTACTTCCGATCCCTGATCGGCGAAAGCATCAAGATATTGCAGCTTCCCAATGCTGGCTGGTATCTCGAAGTTCCCACAAGCCATCTGCTTAGTAGCCATTTTTTGTATAAGTAGCTTCCCGAATACCGGTCCCCCAGGTAATGTATCATACTCATCTTTCCCTTCTTTTTCCTTCTTTGAAACCTGTTTGGAGGATTAGTTACGCCCGTCACCCTTTATCCAATTTGTTATGGTATTCTCGTTTATATCATGTTTTAGGTAGTAACCTAGTGATTGGGATTTTGGCGGTTCCTCAATGGTTTTTTCACTGGGGTTTCCTTTTTCTCATAATCCTCGTGGACAATTGTGATAGAATTAACAAATCGGGTAGTGGGGGTAGCGCTTTCTTTTCTTAATAACATCATTTCCGGGGTTCTTTGGTTTGCGTATTCCTCCACTATGCTCATCATCTCCTTCATTTTCTCTTGCATCTCCTCCTTTTGTCTATAAACAGATTCCTTGAATTTAGAAAGCCCTCAGAATGGGTTGCCATATACTCTCTCAATTGAGCTTCGAATTCCGGGCTAAGGTTTTGAGGAGGTGAATAAGGTGGAGCATAATTTTGAAAAGTTTCGACATTCTCTCTAGAGGGTGACTCAGACAACGGTGTCAGAATCATATTTGAGACAGAATTGATTGTTGCTCGTCTGCGACTTAAAGGTCTCTTTTGTTTTTCCATGAGATAGTCAACCTTTGTCTCAAGTTTTCAAAGGAGTTCTTCGGAGATTTGATTGGTTTCCCCAGGTGTCGAGATTGCATTGATAGCCGAGTTTATAACATGAGTAACTTCCCATAACTCTTGATTGTCAAAGGCAAGCTCATCAATAATTCCCAAGATTCCTCGACATTTTTATCACGCAACCTGCCTCCGGCGACTCGATCAATGGTACGCTTGGTGTGAAAGTCGACATGGTCATAGAAGATTTGAAATAATAGCCAAAGATTTATACCATGATGAGGGACTTTTTGGAGCAAGTCCTTGAAACGAGTCCATGCTTCATATAGAGTTTCACCTTGACGTTGTTGGAACATCAAGATATCATTTCTAAGCTTGGTGGTTCTCCCCGGTGGGAAAAATTAAGCAAGGAAACGAGTGCTGAGATCATCCCATGAGGTGATGGACCCCGCGGGTAAACGTTTAAGCCATTGACTAGCTTGATCACGTAGAGAGAATTAGAATAGACGTAATCGGGTCGTCTCTCTAGTTGCAACATCAAGGTCTATAGAATCTACGATTTTAAGGAAATACTTGAGATGTTGATTAGGATCTTCGGAACGAAGTCCATGGAATGCACATCTGCTTTGCACCAACCGGATGGTGTCGGATTGCAAGGGGGGCACATTGGCTCCTTGAGTGAGCTCAATAGTGTTTCGATAGCCTTGGTGGATAGGATGGGAATACTCTCCTAAAGTTCGGGGTCTAGGAGGTTGGTTTTCAAGTGGTGGGTTTTGTGGGTGGTTTTGTTTTCGTGGGTTGATGGGTTCAAAGATGTTACCACCTGCCATGATGTCAGATGGTAAAGGTTACGAACAAAGAAACGAAGAAATAAGATAAACTAAAGAAAACCTAAAAACAAAAATAAAAATCTTACGTGGGAATTGCACCCTTGCAACAGGTTTTACCTCTCAAGGGATCTCGAGAAGCTTACAACCCCCACCAGGCAGTGTACCTGATCGTTGTAGTATAGTATAGTGACAAGTACCGGGGGATTGATCGTTCAACTCAGGAATAGTGTCGCTAGGATTAGAAAGCCTACAAAACTAGGTCTAGAGGTGAGGGATGATTCTTTTTGTATTTTTATATTTTATGGAAAACAATTAAAATCTCGGGTTTTGAAGGAGTGAGCAGAATTAGTTGCTAGCCAACTAACCCAATTAACTTAGATGCAATCAAAATAAAATACAGAAATGAAAATTAAACTATTATACTAATGTGGTGGAAACAATAATGAGGAAAGTTGTGTTTACTTAGATTTCATTACTCCCTAGATATCTTTTACAGGTTGATTAGCTTGTTACAATTGCATGGATGATGGGTCATATTCCTTAATACTAGTCATAGGGCCGTGTACAATATTCCCTAACTCTATAAGATCCTACTTCACTCCTATGCCGAGCCGTTAGAAGCTCCTAACATGGGATCATTAGAATTCTCTTACGCATTAAATAAAACCAAAAATCGTAGTACACCTCCGATCATGTTTCTTAAGACATTTAAGCAAGTTACCAATGGAAGTCTGCCAGTTTTCTTAAGCCTAACATCGAATACAATCATCCGTAACAATTATAAATAAACAATCAACCCATAATCAACATCTAGGTTTCACTACATCTAAGCAAACACAATGAAAATCTAGCCTAGCATGTTAAAGAGAAGACAAGCGTAAGATATAATCACACAACACATAGACATATTGAATGATTTGAATAAATACTTATCTTCAATTGATAATGGAAGAATCAAGGGGTTGAAACCCTTGAAAAGCTGATAAAATTCGTCTAGGGTTTATTCCCTCAAAGTTGCACACTAATGAATGAAAATTGGAAAACTATATATAGAGTTTACACCTTGACGGCGACACGTTATAGCTTGTGACGCCATTAACTCGACGCCGTTAACTCGCCGCCATGATAAAATTCATATTGCCTAGATCCATTTGTGACGCTGTCAAGTAGGAAATCACTCTGGGCCGTCACTAGTATTTTGGAACCTGACGGCCTTGCTGACGCCGTCAGGCCAATAAGCTTGAAAACTCTCTGGGCCGTCACGTTATAAGTTCCACATCCACCTCTTTTGTAACTCTTGATGCCGTCACTTGTATAACCTTTATGCCGTCAGGTACTGTTCCAGCAAGGAATTTTGAGACTTAGCCGTTTTCTTCACTTTTATGCTCCAAAAACGTCCAAAATGCTTCCTTTTCCAGATTTCTCTCCAAAAGTACCTAAAATGACAAAAGGAACGATTTAGGGCAATATTTGATCAAATAATATCGAATTCGAACTTAAATGACCCCTTAAAAGCGGTACACTTTTCGCCTCATCAAATACCCTCACACTTGAGATTTTCTTGTCCTCAAGCAAATGCGCTTTTATTCTAATCAAAATACAAGTTAGGGGTCATTTAACACTAATATAAAAGTAATTACAACAAATAATCGTTCCACTAAAAACCAAAAGCAAGCACGGAAGTCATACACTAGCACCTCACAAATAGTGTTTAGATACTCACATCTCTCGGAGTCTCGGGTGTAATAAAGTATATATTACAATATGGAAATGGAAAACATCTCTCACTACCTGTCATAGCAAAATAGATTACCATAGGCTTCGAAAAGGATCAAACCTCCACCACTTGGCGTAAGCACCTAGGATAAACTATCAAAGAGGTCTTTTAAAGGGTTATAACGTTAGGTGTAGGGATATGGAATACACGGTTTTGTTGGATAAAGGCAATATTTACTGGTGGCAAGTTAATCATTGATGAGTGCTCAAACACTCATCATTTTTGGTCAATCTGAACTGCAAAAACATTTAAAAACACTCAAATATGCATCAAAATACAGAAAATATCCCAGGATTGTGTTTTATATGTTTCAGATGCAAAATGATTAAAAACAGATGAAAAACGAACAAAGTTTGCATAATTGGCAGTTTTAGTCCCTCCACTTTCAAAACTTGTCAAAATCAGTCCCTAAACTTTCACAAATTGACAGAATTAGTCTCTGGTAAAATATTTTGAAAGAAAAGTCACCAAAGGTCCTTTTGAAATCATAAGTTATCATATTTAGTCCTTTGGTGAAAGATTTGAAAATTTACATATTTGGTACCTGAAGTTTCTAAATTGGCAAAAATAGTCCCTGGGTGTAAATTTTTGGAAATTATCAAATATGGTCTTTTGGGTACTCATCTTGGCAGGAATGGTCCTTGAATGAAAATTTTTGAGGAAATTACAATTTTAGCCCCTCAACTTTAAAACTTGGTGATTTTGGTCCCCGGGAAATTTTGGAAAGCAAACATCAAAGGTCCTTGGGTAATTAAAAAATGTCAAAATTTGGCCCTTGTGGTGATTTTGTGAAATTGGCAGAAACCACCCCTCACTTTTCAATAATTACACAAATGGTCCTTGTGCTAAGTTACTAAAACCAAATGGACCCTTTGATATTATTGTTGTCCAAAACAATTATCCACCCAATCCACTACCCAAACCCACTAATTCCCTGGCCCAAACATAAACAACCCTTTGTAATATTAACCCGGTCAACCCAAACTTTGACCTCAACCCCTATCCTCTTCCCTCCACCCGTGACCTGCAAATCCCTGCCACACCAACACCATCATCACCCCTACCCACTCTCCTCTTCATCACTCCACATCCTACACTACCTTTCCACCATTAAATAACAAAACCCACCCCCTGCTACAAGTTATCAGACCCTAGTTGCCAAAACCCAATTTCCCGCCAAAATGAGGTATATGGCTAGGATCATTTTCACTAATCCAAGAGACCAAGACAGAAGTGGGAAAGCTCAACTGGGCCACATAAACCCTAAAGGATCAATATAAAAGAATAAAGAAAGGGGAGAGATGGAGTTAGTTAGTTTTTAGAGTAGTTAACAGTAGTTAGTAGTGTTTTTAGTATAATTGTAGTGTAATCCTCTTTAAAAAAAATTAGTTTATTGTCTGTTTTAACCTTTCATAGATTGTAACTCAATTTCTCAGATTAATGCAAGTTCAATTTACTTTCTCTTGTTCAAATCCTGTTTCTAAATAATTGTTGTTTGAATTCCTAGTTGATTCTCAATAAGCTCTTTCATAAACATCCTTCACAGTTTCTCAAAGCTCATATAAGCCTAGGAATAGTTTATTGTGAGTTTATGTAGTGCTTACTTCAGTTTTAAGTAATATGTTTAAACATTCAATGAAAGTCAACATGGGATATATATATGATGATAAGCTGATTCAGAAGGATACTTGGGATAATTTCTTGGTTAAATAGTTCACTGATAAGCTCAAATAAGCTTTATGCTTCTGACTTAAGGTGTGTTCTCTCAATTTTCATCCTAATACCTTCTTTAGTCCATATACTAGTTTTGCTTATCTGCTTGTTTTTATGCCTAGTATTGTGCTCATGTGATTTTACGATTAGCTTTTGTTCATTACATTTTAGCTTAAATAATCTATTTTCATCATTAGAACAGTTGAAATGGTCTAATCCATTCTAAACATAAAAACAGTTAGATTTAGAGGGAGTGTTTGGTTCATGCTGTCTATGTAGGTCCAGGGTGTTCTTTGTTGTTGTTCCTGCTTGAAAAATGTTTCTTTAGGTTGATATAACTCAGAAAAGCCACAAAACTTAGGTCTTGTGAGACCAAAAGTCAAAATCACCATTTCACCCACCCATTTTGTTAACTGTGTGGATTTTGGACTCCACGAGCATTCAAATGTTAAATGTTACATATAAACATTAATAAGTAAATGTCTAGTATCGAACCCGAGACCTCGGGATTGCACACTTTACAAACAAGAATAATGTAAAATAAATATATATATATATTAAATGTATCGAATATATATATTTATAAACACTTAAAGGACTAAATGGTTGTTAGTTATTAACCGTATGGACTAACTATCATTAGTAACGAAAGATAAGGACTAGAGTGTAACTTGGGAGTCAAGAAAGATCTAGAAACACCCTTGTGGTGCTATGGCCGGTCGAAGCCCAACCCCTAGGGTCGACCCATGCTTTACTTGTGCTCCAAGATTCATCTAGTATATATACAAGGCCAAGGATTAGGGTTTCACATCTTTTGTGCACACACACTAAACCCTAAATCTTTTCTCTTGTGTTTCTTTCTTGGCCGATCGACTCACTCCCATCCTTAGGGTTTGGATCGATTTTTCTTAGGCTAAAAACTAAGTGTTTTGTTTACTTGCATCAAACCTTTATTCGTTGGTAGTTTGTGTGTACAAGAACGAGGTAATTACTTACTTTAGTAATTATCAAGAGATCGATAAACAAAACGGTAAGGGGTTTATCATTGATCTATTTATACAAGAATCAAGGTTAATTTGAAGTGCATCGGGTATGTTTTCTATTTATGTTTTAGTTAATATTTATGTGTTATACTTGATCCTAGCTTCCGCAATACGTGCTATTTAATTGTTAAACTCTAACAGTGGCATCACGAGCCATGTATAACATGTAATTGATTACTAAAACGTAATAAAAACCGGATCTTTAATTGTTTTAGATACATGTTTTTTGATCTAGGGTTTTCTCTATTTTTTTCTAAAAACTTCGAAACCCTAACCCTAATTTTGGGGGGGGGGTCGATTTTCCCATGAAACCCTAATTAGGGTTTTGTGGTTTTCTTGGATTATATGTAATCACTAGAAACCCTAGGTCTTTAACCGGTTAATTGAACGTATCTTGTGACCTATGTGCTAATTGTTAGGTTTTAATCCGTGACTTACATGCATGTTTGTCATGGATCTTTTTTTTATCACATGTTTAATATAGATCTTAAATTGGGGAAGACTCCAATACATATTAAAATCAATTTTATATGCTATGTGGTGTGTTAATTAGCTTTGGCCTATGCAATTGATTCGTCAATGTATGTGGCTCTCTTCCATTAAGAGGATAAGGCCTTAGTTGATTGCATGCATAATTATACCTAGAATTGATTTTATTAGGAACTTTTCTAATACGGATTGCATGTGGCTAATTGTTACACTTATTTATTATTGGTTGTTTTGATTTTCTTTGATACTTGTTTTATTGTTTTAGTTTGACTTGTTTTAAGCAATAAAAGGGTTGGTTTTATAAAGAAAATAATACGGACTAATAATGGTGAAACCCCAACATGATAAAGTAAGAATCTTGCAAGGTCTTAAGTGCCGCTAGTGGTCCGATTCGCACGGTAATCAGCTCCCAGGCGAGACTAGCAAAATTCACACTTTATTACATAATTGTGAGATTGAATCCATAAACTTTTACTTGATTGATGTTTTATACAAGTATGCTTTTAAAATTAAGTCTTTTAAGATGATATTCATAACCGTGATTTGAAGGCTTAGAAAGAGCCTTAGAGTCTGCCTTGGTTATCACAATCTTGAATATGTCTTAAACGAATTACTTTTAAAATCATGATTGTAGAAAGTCATCTTAGGGTTTTGGCATAAACCTCAAGTAAAATTTTGTGTATTAATTTCACGAATTGGATATAAAAAGTTTTTATGAAAACTTATGTTATAAAGATGAGTGCATGCATCTTTGTACATATTTTGATTAACATATCAAAATTAATACCCTTAAAAATTTAAGTTACATGCCATCTATCTATAAGGAACACTTGGAATTTTAATTTAGTAAACGTGAGACCTAGGCTAAATTACTATAACAAGGTAAAATTCTTTTAACGCGTGAGACCATAATTGTAATTTTACAGTTTCTAAGGTAGACGACTTAATTAAGTTGTGCGTGAGACCTAGAACTTAAGGCATGAGATGGGATGAAACATGCTTACAAGGCAAATTGATGAATCAGTTTGATGTAAATCCCATAATGATCTAGGAATTGGAAATCTTGTTTGCCAATTATTGTTCGACAGATTACCAACTTTTATACTTTCACCACTAGCAGATCAACTTGTGTGGTGGAATCTATGTAAAGTTGGATCCTAGATTTTCAAGAAAATTAGTTGGTTATATGAATATAACCTTGGGTATTTTATTTTTCTTGCAGATATTGATTATCGAAAATACTAATATTTGAACTTTATATGTAGATATGGCTCAACCCGATAACCAAACTGTGATTTCTGCTTTCAAGAGTCATCTTGAGAGAGAAAAACTGACTGGAAAGAATTTCAATGACTGGCACCGTTCGCTCAGAATGGTCTTGTGGGCGTCTGGTAAGCTAGACTATGTGACCGAGGAATGCCCTGCTGAACCTGCTGCTACTGCAACACCAGAAGTAAAGGCAGCATGGAAGGTGACTAATGCTAAGTATAATGAGGTTGCTTGTTTAATGCTTACTAGCATGAGTGCTCAATTACAAAAGAAGTATGAGTACTCGTCTCCTAAGAATATGCTTGATAACCTCGGGCAGTCTTATGAGAAGCCACCTGCAGTTGAATTGTATGATGAACTCGACAAGCTACACAACTGCAAGCATGGTGATGGTAAACCAGTAGCTGATTATGTGGATGAGATGAAAGATTCGTTTGATCAACTTCACAGAATTGGTTTTGGTTACCCCGACAATGTGTAAGTGCACTTGATCAACAGATCCCTCAACAAGGATTTTGCTGGTTTTGTGCAGAATTACAACATGCATTGCTCGGGGAAGACAGTCTCAGAATTACTCGCATTGCTTGTTGATTATGAGAAAAGTCTACCAGCCAAGGTCAAGGCTCCTACCCCACAAGTGTTGGCAATTCATGGGGGGGGGGGGGAATCCAGAAGAAATCACATGAGAACAAAGGCAAAGGTAAAGGTGATAAAGGCAAGCAGGTCATGGCCTATCAACCACAACCAAAGATGAAACAGCATCAGCCTAAGCAGAACAAGACAAATCCTCCAAACAAGAAGGATCAGGCTTGTCACCACTGTCATGAAAAGGGCCATTGGAAGCGCAATTGCCCACTCTACATTCATGACTTGCGACAAAAGAAGCAGGGGAATGAAGCTGGTAAAGCCAGTACTTCAAGTGCGTTCTTTATGATTGAATTATTCACTCTTACTCCTAAATTGAATTCATGGGTATATGATACGGGATGTGGCATTCATATTTGCAATACCTTGCAGGGGTTTAGAGTTGAGAGAAAGCTGGCCTATGGACAACAATTCTTGCACGTTGGTAACGGAGCGCATGCAGGAGTTGAAGCTATAGGAGTTTTTAATTTAGTGTTACTTTCGGGCTTAGTACTATCTTTAAATAATTGTCATTATGCACCGTCAATTGTTAGAGGTGTAATTTCATTTTCATGTTTGTTAAACCTTGGTTTTCATCATACTATTTCTAGCAATGGAATTTCAGTTTCTTTAAATGATGTTTTTTTATTTTAATGCTATTGTTGTGAATGGTGTATTTGAAATTGATATGAATGATAATGATAATGCTTTTGTTACAAATAATTCAATGTATAGCATCAACAATAAGAGAATCAAGAAAGGTCTGGATTCATCTTATCTTTGACATTGTCGACTTGCTCACATTGGCAAAGATCGCATGAAAAAGCTGCAACATGATGGGCTTTTAAATAAGATCAATGATGAATCATTTGATAAATGCGAATCTTGCATTGCTGGGAAGATGACTAAGAAACCCTTTAAAAATAGGATTGAAAGGGCTAATGATCTACTTGGTCTTATTCACACAGATGTGTGTGGACCACTTAGACATGTGTCAAGGAGAGGTGCTAGCTACTTCTTAACATTTACGGATGATTACATCCGTTATGGTTATGTTTATCTTCTTAAACATAAACATGAGGTATTTGAAACATTCAAAGTGTTTAAAGCAAAAGTAGAGTTGCAACTTGGAAAGAAGACTAAAGCTCTTCGATCCGATAGAGGTGGTGAATACCTGAGTCAGGAGTTCATAGATTATTTAGCAAAGGAGGGAATTGTCCAGCACCTTACTTCTCCATATACTCCACAACAAAATGGTGTATCTGAGAGAAGGAATCGTACATTGCAAGACATGATACGATCTATGTATAATCTAACAACTCTTCCTTTCTCGTTTTGGGATTATGCCTTAGAATCTGCGGTTCGCATTCTTAATATGGTTCCAACAAAGAACGTTGATAAGACACCATATGAGTTATGGACTGGAAAAGCTCCTAACTTGTCTTATCTTAAGGTCTGGGGTTGTGAGGCGTATGTTAAACGTGACTCAGCAGACAAACTCCTAAAAAGATCTGTGAAGTGCATCTTCGTAGGATACCCTAAGGAAACTATGGGATACTACTTTTATTACCCACCTGAAAACAAAGTATTTGTTGCAAGGTATGGAGACTTCCTTGAAAGGGAGCTCATATCTCAAGAATTCAGTGGGAGAGTATATGATCTGGAAGACGGTCAAGAAGATGTAGCACCTTCTGAAAACACTAACCAACTTCCGGTAGAACCTGAAAGTTTAGGTCCTCCACCTGAAGTTGAAGTGATTACCATTCGTAGGTCAACAAGACCAGCAAAAGCTCCTACTCATCTATGTCTTAATGTAGAGAGTGATGAGAATATACTGGGTGATCTTGATGGGCCTACAAGTTATAAAGCTGCCATGAATGGACATGGAAAGGCCAAATGGAAAGAAGCTATGGATGGGGAAATGCAATCCATGGAAGACAATGATGTCTGGGAAGAAGTAGACCTACCTCCGGGTGCCAAACTAGTTGGGAGTAAATGGCTCTACAAGAAAAAGACTGACATGGATGGCGTTGTACACACCTATAAGGCCCGTTGTGTAGCTAAAGGCTATACTCAAACTTTTGGTGTTGACTATGAGGAGACCTTTTCTCCTGTAGCTGACATAAGGGCAATTAGGATTCTTATAGCCATAGCCGCTTACTATGACTATGAGATTTGGCAAATGGATATAAAAACCGTCTTCTTAAATGGTCGCCTAGATGAGGACATCTATATGGCGCAGCCTGAGGGGTATGTAAATCCAGAATTCCCAAATCGTGTATGCAAGCTTAAAAGATCCACTTATGGATTAAAGCAAGCATCACGACAATGGAATAAGAGATTTGATGGTGAAATTAAAAAGTATGGATTCACTCAAAATCTTGATGAGCCATGTGTATATCACAAAGTTAGTGGGAGTAATGTAATTTTCCTTATATTATATGTTGATGACATATTGATCATGGGAAACGACATTCCAAGTTTGCAAAAGGTTAAGGCATATCTTGGAAAGTGTTTTTCTATGAAAGATTTAGGGGAAGCTGCATTTATTCTGGGAATCAAGATATATAGAGATAGATCTCAGCGATTAATTGGATTAAGCCAAAGTGCTTACATTGATAAAATACTGAAGAGATTCAGTAAGCAAAATTCCAAGAAAGGATATTTGCCGATGCAAGAACAACATGGCTTGAGCAACAAGGTTTGTGCTTCAACACCTGCAGAGGTGCAACGCATGAAGAGAGTCCCTTATGCTTCGGCTGTGGGATCTATAATGTATGCGGTGAAAAGTACAAGGCCTGATGTGGCATTTGCACAGAATTTAACCAGTCGATATCAGCAGAATCCAGGTGAAGCTCACTGGACAGCTGTTAAGAATATTCTTAAGTACCTTAGGGCTACTAAAGATATGTTCTTGGTTTATGGGGGAAATCCATCAGCAGAACTTGATGTTACAGGTTACTGTGATGCTTCTTGGAAAGGTGATAAGGATGATACGAAGTCTCAGACGGGTTATGTCTTTGTCATTAATGGAGGAGCTGTGGATTGGAGGAGCAGAAAGCAGAGTGTACTAGCGATGTCTGCTACAGAAAGTGAGTATATAGCTGCTTCAGAAGCTGCAATGGAAGCTGTTTGGATTATGAAGTTTGTTTCAGGGCTAGGAGTTATGCCTTCGATTCAACGACCTATTAAAATGTATTGTGACAACTCAGCTGCAATTACATTTGCCAATGAGCCTGGAATCATGAAAGGCACCAGACATTTCCCGATTAAGCATCACTATGTTCGAGAACAAGTCGAAATAGGCGAAATCGAAATGCTCAAAGTTCACACAGATGATAACTTGGCAGATCAATTAACAAAGCCTCTACCTGGCACCAAGCTTTACAAGCATGCTGAAGGTGTAGGACTTAGATTAGCTGAAAGTTTCATGCCCATTTGTGATTAGTGTTTGGATAAAGGATGTAATGTACAATTATTATTTTAATGAAATAAAATATGTTTTATGTTTATTTATTCATTGTCTTAATAATATATCCTATATTTGCATGTTTAAGATCCATGAATAAATTATTATTCTAAATTGTCCATTGTCAATTATTGATATGGGAATATCATTAAACTAAGACAAATTTGAGTATTGGTTTAGGATATACTTGAAAGTAAGGGTGAGCATGGTCCAAAAACCGGACCGGACCGGCCAAGACCGGACCGGACCGAAGACCGAGAACCGGTAAAACCATAGACCGAGACCGGACCGAATGTGGTCGGTCCGGTCTCGGTCCGGTTCGGTCCGGTCCGGTCTTCGGTCGGTCCGGTCCAATTAGGCATATTTTGGCACGTTTTTTCGGTTTTTTAGTCGGTCCGGACCGGACCGGACCGGACCGAGGACCGAAATAGCCAAAAAGCCTAGACCAAGGACCGGACCGAATGTGGTCGGTCCGGTCCGGTCCGGTCGGTTTTGTCGGTCGGTCCGGTCCATCCGGTCCGTTTGCTCACCCTTACTTGAAAGTATATTGATGCGTAGTCATATCAATTTCACATGATATTCAATGAATTGAATATTGGACTTATCCTAACAATATGATTTAAT
This sequence comes from Artemisia argyi, assembly GCA_030686995.1. NCBI lineage: Eukaryota > Viridiplantae > Streptophyta > Magnoliopsida > Asterales > Asteraceae > Artemisia > Artemisia argyi. Next base: position 221,861,510 of record CM060709.1, on the reverse strand, counting down.
ATTTAATGTGAGAATCATATTTAAAGTTATCCTCAGACTTTAGATACCAGATAAGTGTCATGGATGTAGTGCATTTTTGTGAAGCAATCTACTGCTCACTGTAACAAGGAGTTATAAAGGTTGTTTTCAGAAGTGTTGCAAAGTTCATGGGTTATTCTTGTAGTCAAGAAAGAATTTATTCCTTCTGATTTGTTCAGAAGTTTAATACTGCTGGGCCCCTCGTAGGGTTGACAAAATGTTTGCATGGCCATGCCCAAAGTCTATCTGGAATACGTTCAGATGTTTTGGTAATTTTGTTCAATCATAAAGAAACGAGAAACAGAAATTTAATAAAGGAACTCACATCTTTATTAATGTGGTATTAGTAATGAAAGGATAATTATAATGATGAATCATTAAAAGTTTTTCCAGGAAACCTAGCTCGGATTGAACTAGGGGCATTGGAGTGTTGCAAGACGCTAACCAATGTCATTTTACTATTAATGAATATACGAGTGGGAGCTGTTAAATGTTACGTATAAACATTAATAATTAAATGTCTAATATCGAACCCGAGACCTCGGGATTGCACACTTTACAAACAAGAATAATGTAAAATATATATATATATATATATATATATATATATATATATATATATATATATATATATATATATATATATATATATATATTAAATGTATCAAATATATATATTTATAAACACTTAAAGGACTAAATGGTTGTTAGTTATTAACCGTATGGACTAACTATCATTAGTAACGAAAGATAAGGACTAGAGTGTAACTTGGGAGTCAAGAAAGATCTAGAAACACCCTTGTGGTGCTATGGCCGGTCGAAGCCCAACCCCTAGGGTCGACCCATGCTTTACTTGTGCTCCAAGATTCATCTAGTATATATACAAGGCCAAGGATTAGGGTTTCACATCTTTTGTGCACACACACTAAACCCTAAATCTTTTCTCTTGTGTTTCTTTCTTGGCCGATCGACTCACTCCCATCCTTAGGGTTTGGATCGATTTTTCTTAGGCTAAAAACTAAGTGTTTTGTTTACTTGCATCAAACCTTTATTCGTTGGTAGTTTGTGTGTACAAGAACGAGGTAATTACTTACTTTAGTAATTATCAAGAGATCGATAAACAAAACGGTAAGGGGTTTATCATTGATCTATTTATACAAGAATCAAGGTTAATTTGAAGTGCATCGGGTACGTTTTCTATTTATGTTTTAGTTAATATTTATGTGTTATACTTGATCCTAGCTTCCGCAATACGTGCTATTTAATTGTTAAACTCTAACATCAAATCAGTCCATATTTAGCTTAGGATGTGCAATTTCATTGCATTTAGGCATATTACAACATAATTAATCATCTAGGTTAGTTAGAATCTCTTTTTAGTCAATGTAGGTAGGAAACTCTAAAAGTCAAATTTGCACCTTTGTGCAAAAAACCTAAAATTGCATGATTTTAAGTGAATTTTGTATTTTGATTTGGGTCTTGAGCTTTTCACATGTTGTAGCCTATCAGCTAAACTTTGAAATCCCACATAGTGCTTATTTTTCAGATTTTTCTTTGAGGCTTATTTTTTGGCTCAAAGTGGGCTGCAGGGCATGCCTATGCCTTGCACCATGATATCTGTCCAACTGTCCCAACTTCCTAGGACTGCACAGGGTGCATCATTGGGGCCCATGATGAGTTTTTGGGTTCTTTGAGAAGCTCTTAAGCTAAACTTGGTGGTTCCAGGTACCTTGTGGTCGTTTAAGCTTATTTGATAAGCTTAAGCAGCCCTGCATAGTAGCTACTAGACCTGTTTGGTCCTCAGCTGGGGTGGGATTGCTTATTGAGCTTATAAGCTTATTTCATTTTGCTTACTCTGTAATTTCAGTTTATTTTGGTCACACTCAGTACACCCTAGCTTAATCTAACCTTAGTAATCAGTTGGTAGCTTATTTTTAGCCTTTTCTATTTTCAAAGTTTTCTTTCTAGTTAAAAAGCTTCACTGTTGGGAGCTTAAGCTCATTCAGAGCTTATCTTTGAGCTTTAAAAAGTTTTCCTTTGTAGAAACTTGTTTATTTGCAGTATTTATAAGTTTGGCAAAAAGAAAATCAAAAAATAAATAGTTTAAAAAAAACTGCCAAGAGTGAGATTCGACCCTATGACCTCTTGGTCAAACTGGTCAAAGCCATACCTGGGTTGTGCACTAACTGGGCTAGTGGTTTGTTAGTGTTTAATGTTTCCACTATTTTATTTGTAGTACACATTTTGTTTATTTAGCTTATATAAACTTATTAGCTTATTTTTCTGCTTAATTTTAAGCTCACCACCACTTTTGTATTTTTCCTAGGGTACTGATACTACTAAGTATTTATAGAAAAAGTTTTGTAATTTTTACTGTTCATCTAGTATTTATTATAATTTAAATTAGTTTAAGTAATTAGTAATTAGTAATTAATTAATAATAAATAATTAAATAGTGTAAACATTAATTTTCTTTTTCTAAAAAATTTCTTTTATCATTAGGAATATAAAAATGTAATTTTCATAACCGTAGGATTTTATTTGCTCCCGTTTCACTTTTTATTTTGCGCTTAGACGTTATTTTTAACGTAAACGCGCGTTTTTAATTTTAAATACGTTCTAGGGTAATGTAACTTTACGTTTTAGTTAATTTAGTTTATTTAAGCTGTTTTCACTTATATTTCCTTAGCGTAATTATTCAAATCACTCAAACCCCTTTCCTGTTCAGAATCACCCGATCACAAATCCGTTTTTAATACCTTTGTACACCTCGTCGGGACATAACTACCCGGGGAAACCCTATACTTCCACGGAGATTGACTCTAAGATGTTTGACCATATTGGCCATTCACCTGGGTGATTTAGGTTGACCGTTTGGAGCCAATCAAATTTTGGCACCGTTGCCGGGGAGGTTGTGCGCGTATTCTAGACGGTTTTGCAGATTAGTGATTTTGGAATTCACTTCTTTGTAAATTTACCATCCTTGTGTATATTTTCATAAAAACAAAACGGTTCCCGAAAATATTTTAAAATTAGTTTTCAACGAACACAAAAACCCAAAAATATTTTCCTTCTTTATCTATACAAAATGTTTATCAAAATTCTCGAAAATATCCATCTTCACCCTCCTACCTTTTTGATTCTTCATTTCTCACCCTCCAAAACCTTTTGATTCTTTCTGTGTCTGATCCTCACATTCGTATTTGTCGATGGTGTGGTAGTCCTTATAATGGTGGTCATTGCCCCAGTTGTGACATGGTAGAGCCAAGAAACGAGTCTGTCTATAACCAGAATCCCTATTCCTACCATAACACGACTGATTCATTCCATCAGCTTCCACACCATGAGACCCAATAGTTTTACTGTTGTGAGTATTGTGGAGGCCCTCACTACAGCTCTGATTGTCAAATTAGGAATCAGTTTGTCTATGAACAGGTTCCTTGTAACAATCATGAATTTGGTTTTAACCAGCCTTCACAATACACAACCCCTCAACCACTACCTCAGGACGAGTTAGCTAGAGCTGAATTGATTACTAAAATGATTATGGCTCAAAGTCAAGTCAACAAGACCATTCAAGATGGAATAAACTGTCTTAAGGATCTAATTCTTAGGAAACAAAATCCTCATATTAACTCATTTTATCTTGTGGATGAAAGTGATGAGGATGAACCATTTGAAGAAGAGAACTCAAAGGAACCTTCAGATATCTTGATAATGGGGGACAAGGAAGTCAAAGTCAATCCTCTTGAGGAAATAGATGACCTTGTTCCAATCCCAAAGGTATCTGAGAAACCTTTTATTCAACTTCAGTTGAAACTGCTTCAGTAGAAATACAGGGAGAAAAGAATATAACTGAATCACTAGTAGTAGAAATAATGGAACTTGTAGAATCCATGACTGCTAGTCCTTCTCAACTCCCTCAGTCTACGGATATCACACCCGAAGTTCACACTCACTCTCTGAACATGGGGGACGAGCATCTTAGCACTGTTCCTGAAAAGGAATTGGACGAATTCATAAAGTATAGTGTTGAGAACCTTGTCCCAATCCCGAGAGAGTCACAGGGAACTTTTGATCATGTGTGTGATTTTCCTTCCCCTCCTGAAAATCCAAAAGATCATTTTGAAACTTTCTCCGACTTTGATGATGATTGTACATCTTATTGAGAAGTTGAGTATGTAGAGGCATCACTGCCTCATTCTGATGTTGACCCTCTCCTTGAGGAGTTCACAGATGAACTTACTCACATCAATCCACTTCCATTGGGAAGTGATGATGATCTGTTTGATTTTGAAGCCGATCTGGGAGAAATTGAAAATCTTTTAAATTCTAATCCTAACATCGAGCTTAGTACTTCACATGCTGATGAAAATTCGTTATCTTCTGGAGACATCAGTCATGTGGAAGGATTACCTTCTGAGCTAGTCAGCTTAGAAGAAGAGAATGATGAGATTGGCACTAAAATCAAAGATGAAGCACTTCGTGCAACATTATTGAATGTCAGTTTTCTCATTTCTAAAATCGAGGCTTTCAAAGAGAACCCTATTTCATATACTATCCCCATTAAGGATAGTGACATTTTTTCTGATGATTTTATACCGGAATTTGAAGCCTTCCATTTTGATCCTATGGGAGAAAAGATTAGTGGCAGTACCACTTCTCATTCTCATAATTCTCTCCCCGATTATGAATCATTTATCTTTTTGATGAGTTCTCCTGTGAACTCACTCACATCAATCCCGAATATGATTCATTCACATTCGAGGAGTTCTCCTATGAACTCACTCATATCATACCTCCACCAGAGTATGATAACTTCTACTTTGATCTAGACACACCCGGGATATGTCTTGATCAAACGAGCTTAAAAGATGAGATTCATGATATTATGAATTCTCCCATGGGTGATGATGAGTTAGTCATGATGTTTGTCATGACTTTCTTTCTCTTCTTCACCTATCCCGTAGCTTCTCCTGTTCTTCACTCCTTCGGGAATGAAGACATTATCTTTGACCCCGGCATCACCGCTTATAGTTTATACTATTTAAAGCCGGGTACTTATCTCATCGGTGTGGAACTTTCACGTGCTTCAAATGTTTGTCCAAACATCTTGAATGAAAGTCCAATGGAGATTTTCTCTTCCACATCTTGCTTCCCCAAGGACAAATGAATTCGGGGTCGAGTCAAGCTAGCGACTCGGTAAACAAAAACAGTAGCATGTATATGGGGTTTTCACCCTAAGTGTGGGGGAGTTGCCCATGCTTTAAAAAAAGTGTATATATAGAAATAAAGTGAAAAACGGTATTTCCACATTTAGCTTGTAATGTTGCCTTTTTACGTTCAAAGAGTCGGCATAATAGCCGGGACTTTGAATATTGAGGACAATATTCAATTCTAAGTATGGAGGAGAAATTCTAGCGAATTTGATCACATTTTACATTCTAGTACCCCCGTTTTTGGCCAAAATTTTAAATTTTTTTCACTTTATTTCAAAAAAATTTGTGGTTATCAGTCCACCGTGTCTAACCAACAAAAGGACTGGCTAATCCAGGAGCAAACGACTCTTGGTAAAGATATCTCAAATCCGTTTGTGGCTGATAATTTGCCGAAAATTGTATGGAATTCAACTCACCATATCTTAAAAAGTAAAGAGTTGGCTAGCCCGCAAGGTTATGGCTTGTGGTAAAGGCAGTGGAAAACCATAATTGGTAATCAACTCACCAAGATGACAATAATTGCATCAAGAGTTGGCTAGTCCAAAAGCAAACAGCTTCTGGTAAAGACAAATCAAATCCGTTGACAGTTGATGGTTTGCTCAAAATCATATGGTTATTAGTGTACCATAGTTCTTACTTGAACTGAAACATTTGGCTACTCCAGAAGTAATGACTTTTGGTAAAGAGACATAAAATCCATTAAATTTTCAAAACAGGTTATTTTTTGATTCTATATTGCTAGGGACTAGCAATAGTTTAGTGTGGGGGATTGATGAGTGCTCAAACACTCATCATTTTTTGTCAATCTAAACTGCAAAAACATTTAAAAACACTCAAATATGCATCAAAATACAGAAAATATCCCAGGATTGTGTTTTATATGTTTAAGATGCAAAATGATTAAAAACATATGAAAAATGAACAAAGTTTGCATAATTGGCAGTTTCAGTCCCTCAACTTTCAAAACTTGTCAAAATCAGTCCCTAAACTTTCACAAATTGACAGAATTAGTCCCTGGTAAAATATTTTGAAAGAAAAGTCACCAAAGGTCCTTTTGAAATCATAAGTTATCATATTTAGTCCTTTGATGAAAGATTTGAAAATTTACATATTTGGTCCCTGAAGTTTCTAAATTGGCAAAAATAGTCCCTGAGTGTAAATTTTTGGAAATTATCAAATATGGTCTTTTGGTTACTCATCTTGGCAGGAATGGTCCTTGAATGAAAAGTTTTGAGGAAATTACAATTTTTGCCCCTCAACTTTGAAACTTGGCGATTTTGGTCCCCGAGAATTTAATTTTGGAAAGTAAACATCAAAGGTCCTTGGGTAATTAAAAAATGGCAAAATTTGGCCCTTGTGGTGACTTTGTGAAATTGGCATAAACCACCCCTCACTTTTCAATAATTACCCAAATGGTCCTTGTGCTAAGTTACTAAAACCAAATGGACCCTTTGATATTATTGTTGTCCAAAACAATTATCCACCCAATCCACTACCCAAACCCACTAATTCCCTGGCCCAAACACAAACAGCCCTTTGTAATATTAACCCGGTCAACCCAAACTTTGACCTCAACCCCTATCCCCTTCCCTCCACCCGTGACCTGCAAATCCCTGCCACACCAACACCATCATCACCCCCTACCCACTCTCCTCTGCATCACCCCACATCCTACACTACCTTTCCACCATTAAATAACAAAACCCACCCCTTGCTACAAGTTATCAGACCCTAGTTGCCAAAACCCAATTTCCCGCCAAAATGAGGTGTATGGCTAGGATCATTTCACTAATCCAAGGGACCAAGACAAAAGTGGGAAAGCTCAAGTGGGCCACATAAACCCTAAAGGATCAATATAAAAGAAGGAAGAAATGGGAGAGATGAAGTTAGTTAGTTTTTAGAGTAGTTAACAGTAGTTAGTAGTGTTTTTAGTATAATTGTAGTGTAATCCTATTTTAAAAAAATTTAGTTTACTGTCTGTGTTAACCTTTCATAGATTGTAACTCAGTTTCTCAGATTAATGCAAGTTCAATTTACTTTCTCTTGTTCAAATCCTGTTTCTAAATAATTGTTGTTTGAATTCCTAGTTGATTCTCAATAAGCTCTTTCATAAACATCCTTCACAGTTTCTCAAAGCTCATATAAGCCTAGCAATAGTTTATTGTGAGTTTATGTAGTGCTTACTTCAGTTTTAAGTAATATGTTTAAGCATTCAATGAAAGTCAACATGGGATATATATGATGATAAGCTGATTCAGAAGGACACTTGGGGTTATTTCTTGGTTAAATAGTTCACTGATAAGCTCAAATAAGCTTTATGCTTCTCACTTAAGGTGTGTTCTCTCAATTTTCATCCTAATTCCTTCTTTAGTCCATATACTAGTTTTTCTTATCTGCTTGTTTTTATGCCTAGTATTGTGCTCATGTGATGTTAAGATTAGCTTTTGTTCATTACATTTTAGCTTAAATAATCTATTTTCATCATTAGAACAGTTGAAATGGTCTAATCCATTCTAAACATAAAAACAGTTAGTTTTTTAGGGAGTGTTTGGTTCATGCTGTCTATGTTGGTCCATGGTGTTCTTTGTTGTTGTTCCTGCTTGAAACATGTTTCTTTAGGTTGATATAACTCAGAAAAGCCACAAAACTTAGGTCTTGTGAGACCAAAAGTCAAAATCACCATTTCACCTACCCATTTTGTTAACTGTGTGGATTTTGGACTCCACAAGCATTCAAATCAGTCCATAGTTAGCTTAGGTTGTGCAATTTCATTGCATTTAGGCATATTACAACATAATTAATCATCTAGGTTAGTTAGAATCTCATTTTAGTCAATGTAGGTAGGAAACTCAAGAAGTCAAATTTGCACCTTTGTGCAAAAAACCTAAAATTGCATGATTTTTAGTGAATTTTGTATTTTGATTTGGGTCTTGAGCTTTTCACATGTTGTGGCCTATCAGCTAAACTTTGAAATCCCACATAGTGCTTATTTTTCAGATTTTTCTTTGAGGCTTATTTTTTTGGCTCAAAGTGGGCTGCAGGGCATGCCTATACCCTGCACCATGATATCTGTCCAACTGTCCCAACTTCCTAGGATTGCACAGGGTGCATCAGTGGGGCCCATGATGATTTTTTGGGTTCTTTGAGAAGCTCTTAAGCTCAACTTGTTGGTTTCAGGTCCCTTGTGGTCTTTTAAGCTTATTTAATAAGCTTAAGCAGCCCTGCAAAGTAGCTACTAGACCTATTTGGTCCTCAGCTGGGGTGAGATTGCTTATTGAGCTTATAAGCTTATTTCATTTTGCTTACTCTGTGATTTCAGTTTATTTTGGTCACACTCAGTACACCCTAGCTTAATCTAACCTTAGTAATCAGTTGGTAGCTTATTTTTAGCTTTTTCTATTTTCAAAGTTTTCTTTCTAGTTAAAAAGCTTCACTGTTGGGAGCTTAAGCTCATTCAGAGCTTATCTTTGAGCTTTAAAAAGTTTTCCTTTGTAAAAAGTTGTTTATTTGCAGTATTTATTAGTTTGGCAAAAAGAAAATCAAAAAATAAATAGTTTAAAAAAAACTGCCAAGAGTGGGATTCGACCCTGTGACCTCTTGGTCAAACTAGTCAAAGCCATACCTGGGTTGTGCACCAACTAGGCTAGTGGTTTATTAGTGTTTAATGTTTCCACTATTTTATTTATAGTACACATTTTGTTTATTTAGCTTATATAAACTTATTAGCTTATTTTTCTAGTATTTATTATAATTTAAATTAGTTTGAGTAATTAGTAATTAGTAATTAATTAATAATAAATAATTAAATAGTGTAAAAATTAATTTTCTTTTTCTAAAAATTTTCTTTTATCATTTGAAATGTAAAAATGTAATTTTCATAACCGTAGGATTTTATTTGCTCCCGTTTTACTTTTTATTTTGCGCGTAGACGTTATTTTTAACGTAAACGCGCGTTTTTAATTTTAAATACGTTCTAGGGTAATGTAACTTTACGTTTTAGTTAATTTAGTTTATTTAAGCTGTTTTCACTTATATTTCCTTAGCGTAATCATTCAAATCACTCAAACCCCTTTCCTGTTCAGAATCACCCGATCACAAATCTGTTTTTAATACCTTTGTACACTTCGTCGGGACATAACGACCCGGGGAAACCCTATACTTCCACGGAGATTGACTCTAAGCTGTTTGACCATATTGACCATTCACCTGGGTGATTTAGGTTGACCGTTTGGAGCCAATCAATTATCTTGGGTAATTACATGTACAATATGGCGTTGTTAAGCCAAGACTCGACTCGACATAAGCTAATAAATCAAAAATAACAAAAACATAAAGCAAACATAGAATGAAGCGGGATGGTAGTCCGTATGTTTTTTCTCTTTTCTTTTTTTATTTTTCTTAATTTACGATTTTTTTTTTTTTTTTTTTTTTTTTTGCAAACACTTTTACCCTACCATCCAAAATAATACATCATAGGGAATGTACATTCCCCTTACACTTGAATTTTTACATACTTTACAATAAACTAATCTAATGACTCGAATCAAGATAATCAAAACACTTGGAGTACTTTTTAAGATTAATGCACATATGGGGGTAATATATGATGTTCTTCCCCGTTACTCCAAAACATAAGTACTTTACCCATGAGTCCCAATCGTTCCAAAACAATATGTACAAGATATGACTCGACTTAGCAACCATGTAATCAATTAGACAATTAACTAAGAGTTTAAGCAAATAACAATAATGCACTTAAGATGAGTGCATACACGGAAGGCTAAGGCGATTTGGTTGCACATTTGGGTGGGTTGTAACAAATTCTTCCTTTAAGTAAAATGCTTAAAGTTAGAAACGAAAACATAGGCTCGGAGGGGTGTACTAGGGGTATCGTGTACTAAAAATGAGTACAACGCTAAGGTGTGGGAAAAATTAATTGACTTTACTAGTCAAGTAATATGACTTAAAGGGTCAAGTAATTATGATACGGGTTTAACACAAGGGTGATCCTAATGCCTCTTATCATGTAGTAAATCCTACTACACGAATGTAGTCTCACTAGCGGTCTCGGGATGCATCACTAACGCAAGTTCTAGAATTTAAATGCTACCGGTACACTCATAAGCACTAATAATGAATGTTTTTCCTATCAAATCTAAAGGCGAACCTCACATATTTGGGTGGAAAATTTTTTTGAATGGTACGGTTTTGTGCTAGTCATACAACTCCTATCCATGAGACGCTTGTTAAGGCTAAAGTTTCACTCCTAAATGTTATAAAAAAAAAATTTTAATTTGGCGCTAAAATTACACTAACAAGTATTTCTCTTAGTTTTATTACACACCTACCATCGAACAAACAAACTCAAGTGCAATTGTATCCTATAAGGTATCAACATTTACCCTCCCCTTACACTTAGGATGAACATTGTCCCCAATGTTCAATTAAAGAATGTAAAAGTAAAATAGGTAAAAGAATGAAAACAAATACTCCCCTGATTCGTTCGGTGTGGATAGTGTGTCAACAACGTTAGATTTTCCTCCAAGAAATGAACGTTCAAAGCTTCCCTTCCAGAAATATAAATCATCTTCTTGTCATATATAACCTGTTAAACCTGAAAAAATAAAAAATAAAATCAAGGCAACCTCGCGTAAAATCAGCGGCAATCTATATATACTAAAAAATCCTAGAAAGCAATTTAAGATATAATGCTTGTGGAATGAATGTTTGCAGATTTCCTGGAGTTTATAAAACTAAAGAATTAATAAAAACTTTTAAGACTCCGTTAGAAAAACAAAACTCGCAAAATTTCCAGAATTTTACGCGTGACGCCGTCAGGTGTTAAATCCTGACGCCGTCAGAAGTGACCTACAGAAATCTTTATGTTAAGTTTCCGGAAAATTTCTGGAAAACTTATGTCCTACTTCCTGGAAAATCCTGCAAAACATCATTATCACTCGATACAAGCATTTGACTATAACAATTACTAATACACATGTTCATTTAATATTGTGGCGAATCAAGATCATTTTTGTTCTTAGAAACAAATTTGGGGTTTCCCCTTACACTTAGCTTTTGCAAAATACCTTTATATGAAGTTAAGACGAAGTTAAACAACAAAATAAAGCATTCTCACAATTTAATTTCAAACATGATCTACCAACAATAAAAATAAAACATGCATACGGAAACAAATAACAATCAAACAATTAAAAATCAAACAAATAAAAACAAACAAAACATGGGTTGCCTCCCAAGAAGCACTTTTCTTTATTTACGAGTCTTGTAACTAGACTCAAAGTCATGGGCTATTACGTGACCTCGTCTCTCGAGATGACGTATCCCATATAATTATGATCCTCGCTATCGGCGTGGTGGTGTTTCAATCGATCGACACTCGCAGTCACCTCCCCTCCTCCTTTACTGCTCAAGGTAGCTATCCCATCTTGGCATATGCTTTCAATTGTGAATGGTCCATACCACCAGGGACTTGGCTTGTCGGGAGGTACTTTTATCTCTGAGTGTCTTAAGAGTACCAGGTCTCCTTCTGCGAATGGTACATGATTCTCCGTCGGTTGACTACATTCAAACATGACATGAATTTTATTGCAGCTTTTGCCTCTCTCAGGCTTAGTTTCTTTGTAGCTTTTGATTCTTGTTTCCCATGCAAGGATTTTTTCTTCAACATGATTAGGCGATGTGCCAATGTTGTTTTTGAGCTTTCTTTACATTGGGCTTTCTTGCACACATCGTGGGGTCACAAGAAGGCTAATCTTTCTTTTTCCTGACTTAAGTTCAATTTCCCTCTTTTCATACCTAATGACAGCTCTCGCGGTGGTGAGGAATGGTGCTCCAAGGATTATCGGCATGCATCCACCTCCTTTATCATCGATGATCATGAAATCGACGGGATACATGAACCCTGGAACATTGACCAGTACATCCTCTGCAATTTCCAAAGGGTATACATAAGAGTGACAAGTGAAGGATAGCCTAACACGGGTGGTGGCCGGCATTTCCGAGGTTAGTTGGGTGTAAATAGTTAGGGGCATAAGATTTACTTCCGATCCCTGATCGGTGAAAGCATCCAGATATTGCAACTTCCCAATGCTGGCTGGTATCTCGAAGTTCCCACAAGCCATCTGCTTGGTAGCCACTTTTTGTATAAGAAGCTTCTCGAATACCGGTCCCCCAGGTAATGTATCATACTCATCTTTCCCTTCTTTCTCCTTCTTTGAAACCTGTTTGGAGGATTGGTTACGCCCGTCACCCTTTATCCAATTTGTTATGGTATTCTCGTTTATATCATGTTTTAGGTAGTAACCTAGTGATTGGGATTTTTGCGGTTCCTCAATGGTTTGTTCACTAGGGGTTTCCTTTTTCTCATTATCCTCGTGGACAATTGTGATAGAATTAACAAATCGGGAAGTGGGGGTAGCGCTTTCTTTTCTTAATAACATCATTTATGGGGTTCTTTGGTTTGCGTATTCCTACACTAGGCTCATCATCTCCTTCATTTTCTCTTGCATCTCCTCCTTTTGTTTATAAACAGCTTCCTCTAATTTAGCAAGCCGCTCAGAATGGGTTGCCATATACTCTCTCATTCGAGCTTCGAATTCTGGGCTGAGGTTTTGAGGAGGTGAATAAGGTGGAGCATAATTTTGAAAGGTTTCGACATTTTCTCTAGAGGGTGACTCAGACAAAGGTGTCGGAATCATATTTGAGACAGAATTGACTGTTGCCCGTCTGCGACTTAAAGGTCTCTTGTTTTTCCATGAGATAGTCAACCTTTGTCTCAAGTTTGCAAAGGAGTTTTTCGGAGATTTGATTGGTTTCCCCAGGTGTCGAGATTGCGCTGATAGCCGAGTTTATAACATGAGTAACTTCCCATAACTCTTGATTGTCGAAGGCAAGCTCATCAATAATTTCCCAAGATTCCTCGGCATTTTTATCACGCAACCTGCCTTCAGTGGCTCGATAAATGGTACGTTTGGTGTGAAAGTCGACATGGTCATAGATGATTTGAACTAATAGCCAAAGATTTATACCATGATGAGGGACTTTTTGGAGCAAGTCCTTGAAACGAGTCCATGCTTCATATAGAGTTTCACCTTGACGTTGTTGGAACATCAAGATATCATTTCGAAGCTTGGTAGTTCTCCCCGGTGGGAAAAATTGAGCAAGGAAACGAGTGGTGAGATCATCCCATGAGGTGATGGATCACGCGGGTAAATGTTCCAGCCATTGACTAGCTTGATCACGTAGAGAGAATTGGAATAGACGTAATCGGGTCGTCTCTCTAGTTGCAACATCAAGGTCTATGGAATCTACGATTTTAAGGAAATACTTGAGATGTTGATTAGGATCTTCGGAACGAAGTCCATGGATTGCACATCCACTTTGCACCAACCGGATGGTGTCGGATCGCAAGGGGGACACATTGGCTCCTTGAGTGAGCTCAATAGTGTTTCGATAGCCTTGGTGGCTAGGACGGGAATACTCTCCTAAAGTTCGGGGTCTAGGAGGTTGGTTTGCAAGTGGTGGGTTTTGTGGGTGGTTTTGTTGTGGTGGGTTGATGGGTTCAAAGATGTTACCACCTTCCATGATGTCGGATGGTAAAGGTTACGAACAAAGAAACGAAGAAATAAGATAGACTAAAGAAAACCTAAAAACAAAAATAAAAATCTTACGTGGGAATTGCGCCCTCCAATAGGTTTTACCTCTCAAGAGATCTCGAGAAGCTTACAACCCCCACCAGGCAGTGTACCTGATCGTTGTAGTATAGTATAGTGACAAGTACTGGGGGATTGATCATTCAACTCAGGAATAGTGTCGCTAGGATTAGAAAGCCTGCTAAACTAGGTCTAGAGGTGAGAGGTGATTCTTTTTGTATTTTTATATTTTATGGAAAACAATTAAAATCTCGGGTTTTGAAGGAGTGGGCGGAATTAGTTGCTAGCCAACTAACCCAATTAACTAAGATGCAATCAAAATAAAATACAGAAATGAAAATTAAACTGTTATACTAATGTGGTGGAAACAATAATGAGGAAAGTTGTGTTTACTTAGATTTCATTACTCCCTAGATATCTTTTACAGGTTGATTAGCTTGTTACAATTGCATGGATGACGGGTCATATTCCTTAATACTAGTCATAGGGTCGTGTACAATATTCCCTAACTCTATAAGATCCTACTTCACTCCTATGTCGAGCCGTTAGAAGCTCCTAACATGGGATCATTAGAATTCTCTTACGCATTAAATACAACCAAAAAGCGTAGTACACCTCCGATCATGTTACTTAAGACGTTCAAGCAAGTTACCAATGGAAGTCTGCCAGTTTTTTTAAGCCTAACATCGAATACAATCATCCGTAACAATTATAAAAAAACAATCAACCCATAATCAACATCTAGGTTTCATTACATCTAAGCAAACACAATGAAAATCTAGCCTAGCATGTTAAAGAGAAGACAAGCGTAAGATATAATCACACAACACATAGACATACTGAATGATTTGAATGAATACTTATCTTCAATTGAACATGGAATAATCAAGGGGTTGAAACCCTTGAAAAGCTGATAAAATTCGTCTAGGGTTTATTCCCTCAAAGTTGCACACTAATGAATGAAAATTGGAAAACTATATATAGAGTTTACACCTTGACGGCGTCACGTTATAGCTTGTAATGCCATCAACTCGCCGCCATGATAAAATTCATATTGCCTAGATCCATTTGCGACGCCGTCATGTAGGAAATCACTCTAGGCCGTCACTAGTATTTGGACCCTGACGGCCTTGGTGATGCCGTCAGGCCAATAAGCTTGAAAACTCTCTGGGCTGTCACGTTATAAGTTCCACATCCACCTCTTTTGTAACTCTTGACGCCGTCACTTGTAGAACCTTGACGCCATCAGGTACTGTTCCAGCAAGGAATTTTGAAACTTAGCTATTTTTTTCACTTTTATGCTCCAAAAACGTCAAAAATGCTTCCTTTTCCAGATTTCTCTCCAAAAGTACCTAAAATGACAAAAGGAACGATTTAGGGCAGTATTTGATCAAATAATATCGAATTCGGGCTTAAATGACCCCTTAAAAGTGGTACACTTTTTGTCTCATCATCCACAGACTCCATTGCGATTCGAAGCAACAGCCACTTTCACTAGGAGTTAAGAAAAAGTCCAATTGTTATGTCAGAGGACGAGGAAAAGGAAGAATGAACGCTCGGGGAAAGGTGGTGTAAGTTTTAAGTTACTACTGTACACTTCTATTTATCCACTGATCTTAACATAGTGTTTTTATATAAAGTTGATTAGCTAATTTATGTGATGAATTATGCAGGAAGTGTGAGGCTGTTTGTTACGAGAAGGCAGGTTATTGTCATTGCAAGTCACTTAGTTTATGGAGTTGAATAGACAGAACGTTTGTGTGCTGATACGAGGCCTGCAGTAGGTACAGTTGGGACCTGAAATCAGTGGGTTTTAACGGTCAAACATGGCCAAAATGGGTGTCTTTGGGGCATGATGAATTCTACGGGTTCATGTCTGCCATATTCTTAACCCGTAAACATATCATTTACATGTAAGTATCAATACTTTTCATTAATAGTAATTACGATTAGAAATTGTCTGCTTCATCTATGTTTCTACAAAATCGATGTTTCTATTTACATTTATAATGTATGTTTATGTTACATATTGAAATGAGACTATTGTTTTATTCCAGCCGAAGTAACAAATGTGGAATGATAAGAGATCCAGGTATTTCTTTGGAAACTTGCAAGCCCACTAACTACACCACATGTTATCCAAACCTTACACTCAATAGCTGAAGGTCCAGCAATGTCCATGCCTGTGGCTCATGATATTACAAGTACCATTTTTCGGTCATATGTAATCCAATCATATAAATCCGTATCTTTTAATGTGTCTTTAATAGTATCCTGCATATGAGATTTGTTCATTCTACATACTGAAACAACATTTTGTCTTTGTTGCAGCAGACAAGCCCGACCAGGGGCTTATTTAAAGGTAATCTGTAACCTATTATGCTAACAGTATAAGCAACTGATATGAGCATTCAATAAGAAGCATCATAAGTTTGTATTTGTTGCAGTGGCAGTGTAAGGATTATCATGTAACACCAGAGGCGAGTGCGTAAGCTTGAAGATGGTTTGTTTCCAACAGGATTTAGCAAAGAGCCAATATATAAAAATTTAAAGCGCGTAAGTTGTGTTATAACTTTATATCATGTACTGCTGAAACGGAAGCTAGAACAGGTCAGTTTGGGAGCTCAAGTGGGTGTCAGTTTGGACGCTGAATTGGAAGCTGAAACAGGTGAGTTTGGGTGCTCAAACAGGGGATGAAATGGGTGTGTTTAGATGCTGAAATGGGTGTGTTTACGAGCTGAAGTGTGTGGGTTTTTAGGCTGAAATGGGGCTGAAGTGGGTACGCTTGGGTGCTGATGTGGGGGCTGAGTTAGGCAGGTTTTGGTGCTGAAACCAGGCCTGAAAAAGGCTTGCTCAGGCTCTGAAATGAGGGATGAAACGGGTGGGTTTAGGAGATGAGTAGGGTGGGTTCGGGTGCTGAAATGGAGCTCAAATGAGTCCGTTTGGGATAAAGAAGTGCCTCTTAACAGGTAATTGGCTACTTTCTCATCGTTCACAAAACTCTATAACTGTAACCTGTCATAAAACGCGACTCATTCTTAGCAGTTTTATGTTGTTTGCAGATTCGGCTGTTACATGTTTCTGCAAGAATCCAACAAGATACAAAAGGAAGCCTGAAAATAAGGTACCATGTGATCGGGCGAGCGACGTAAATAAGCTAATTTTGGTATGTCAAAATTGATTCAATCTGATGCGATATAATATTAGCATGTATCTTGCAATTTCTAGCCTGTTTTGTGTTATGTATCTGTAAAATGAACTGTTTGGTCTATTAAAAAAAAGTGTAGCGTTGACCCGACATTGGTTTGGAGACCTGCTAAAAGTTTCTCAGGTGTGTTTAATTCTAATATCTAAATTTCAAAGTTTGATCGTCTGTTTGGATTTTGCTATTTTGTACCCGACATGGACATTAGGAGGTGTAAGACACATTTGCGTCTTTTTGACCAAAATGCAGTTCATGAAAGCTATAATTTGTGACTAACCCATTGAGCGACCAAACACATAAGCAAAATGCAACTCATAATAATATAACATGAAAGCTATACTGCATTATAGCTATACTGGGACTTTTATGTGTGAAGTGGATAAGTTGTATATATCACATGGGACTTTTATTTGTCCATGAAAGCTATACTGCATTATAGCAAAATGCAGTTCATGTTATATTATCATAAACAATTCATTAATAACGAAACTGCATTATAGCTTTCATGTTATATTATCATGAAAGCATACTGAGGTCTTTTTGACATGGACAATTCATTAATAGCAAGCTGGAGTACAGGATGGATAAGTTGTATATATTTGACAAAATAAACAGGCACGCCTGCAACGCGGCGACCGTTGTCAATCTTGTTCTAATGAAATGTCATCTCGCATTGATGTTTTTTTAGTGTTAAAAATCTTGAAAATTTGGGTTTCATCTTGATTTTCTTAACAATTGTTTAAAATTAAACATAAATTTAATAGAAAATTAAAGAAGGAAGATGATGAATAGTATTTGAAAAGTTAAGTTTTCATTTACAAATTTAGCCAATGAAATGATAAGAATACCCTCAGGAGTGGGCCCATTTAACGAGAGAATTAATGCTCGTTAGCAAAAAGTGTTTATAGGTGGCTGTTTTGCAACTAATTTCGTCTAGGGGTGTTCTTTGCGTTTTCGGAAAACATTAGGGACATAATTTGCAATTTACACTTTAACTAATTAATTAATATATTTTTTAAAGTTTGTAATATATATTAACTTCAGCAATATGACAAACTCGATCAAACTTTCTTATTTATGTTTAGTGGTGGATAGTTAAATTGAGACATCCCAAAAAAGAAACATGGATATAAATTTTGAATGGAGGGAATGTATATATATTTTTTAAATAAACTGCAAAATATATCTATTCGTCAGTTTTCATACTAAATAGCATATCAGAAGTTTTTAACAATAATAATCCACTAATAAAAGTTAGACAGATACAATATATTTTTGGGTACTAACTATGTAATTTTTATTTGAAAAATTTACACGGATAGTCTCTGTGGTTTACTTAGATTGCATGTTTAGTCCCTAACTCGTTTTAATTACACTAGTGATACCTATTTTTTAAACTTGTCACACATTTAGTCCCTAATTTTGATGGGCCATTAGTTTATCCGTTAAATTATTTGCCCGTTAGTCTCTCCGTTAATATTTTTTTCACCGTTAGTCCTTATTTTCTAAAATCAATTAAAAAAGACCGTTAATATTTTTTGCACTGTTAGTCCATTAATATATTACGTTTTCGTCCGTTTTTATACTTTTTCCTCCATTTTTAACGTTCTCGTCCATTCTTTTACGTTTTTGTCCCTTTTATTTACGTTTTTATCCGTTCTTTTATGTTTTAGTTCGTTTTTATACGTTTTCGTCTGTTTATTTTTTTTACATTTTTGTCCTTTTTTTACGTTTGTGTCCTTTTTTTTTACATTTTCGCCTGGTTTTTTTTACATTTTTTCCGTTTTTATACATTTTTGTCCGTTTTTTTTTTTTTTTTTTTTTTTTTTGTCCATTTTTTTACGTTCTCGTCTATTATATAACAAGAAAACCAACGCCCCAACCACTGGATTAAGCATCCAGTGGTGTAATTATATCAAAATAAATTCTATTTAAGCTTTTTTTTTTGCTTAAACTACGTTTTAATTCGTTTTGGTCCGTTTTTTTACGTTTTAATATGTTTTAATACGCTTTCCTCCGGGTTTTACAGTTTTATCTGTTTTTTACGTTCTCATCCGTTTTTTAACGTTTTCGTCCATTTGTTTACGTTTTTTAACGTTTTATCCGTTTTGTCCGTTTTTTAGCGTTCTCTTTTGGTTTTTTTACGTTTTCGTTCATTTTTTTAAAACATTTTATCCGTTTTTTTTACATTTTTGTCCTTTGTTTACGTTCTCGTCCGTTTTTTAATTTCTCGTCAGTTTTTATACGTTTTTGTATAATTTTTTTTACGTTTTTGTCCCCTTTTTATACGTTTTTGTTTGTTTTTTAGTTTTCATCTATTTTTAAACATTTTAGCCTGTTTTTTTAAACGTTTTTGTCATTTTTTTACGTTTTCGTGTTATATAATATTCGAGAACGTAAAAAATAGACAAAATAAAAATGGACAAAATTGTATATAAACGTACGAAAAGTATAAAAACGAACAAACACGTAAAAAAACGGACGAAGATGTAAAAAAAAAGTGACGAGAACTTAAAAAAATAGACAAAAACGTAAAAAAAAAAACATGGAGGAAAACGTATAAAAAGGACGGGAACCTTAAAAACGGACAAAAATGTAAAAAAAAAAAAAAAAAAAAAAAAAAAAATGGACGAAAACGTATAAAAACGAACGAAAACATAAAAAACAGACAAAAACGTAAAAAACTTACGAAATGTAAAAAATGGACGAGAACGTTAGAAAATGGATAAAAACGTATAAAAATGAATGAAAACATAAAAAAAAAAAAAAAAAAAAAAAAAAAAAAAAAAAAAAAAAAAAACATATAAAACATAAAAAAAAATGTAAAAAAAAAATGGACGAGAACATTAAAAAACAGACAAAAACGTAAAAACGGACGAGAATGTTAAAAAACGAATAAAAACGTAAAAAATGGATGAAAACATAAAATATTAATGGACTAACAGTGCAAAAAATGTTAACGGAGGGACAAACGCGCAAAATAACTTAACGGATAAACTAACGGCCCATCCAAATTAGGGTCTAAATGAGTGACAAGTTTCAAAAATAGGTATCTCTGGTGTAGTTAAAACGAGTTAGGGACTAAACATGCAATCTGAGTAAATTATAAGGACCATCCATGTAATTTTTTCTTATTATTTTTTTGTTATCTTCGTCATCTACTTAAATGATTAAAAGATATTTTGTGTCAGAGTTTTATAGAGGTCGCATAAATATGATTAAAATGAGTTTAATATATTTATAGTATTTCTTTTTTTAGCATATTCAAGTACGGGTGTTTTGGTAATGTTTTTTCAATTTTCAGTTAACACTCTTAAATAATCCATAATTACTTTACTAAGGGTGCGTTTGGGAATAAGGAATGGGAATAAGAATGATTAATGATGTTTGTTTAATAGACATGGTTTTAAATCTTGGAATATGACATACAAAATAAGGGTTTTCCCAAACCCATCTAGCTTGGTGGGTTTAAAAGGTTATACCCATTCCCATTTATTATGTTAATAAACTCAAAACTCATAATGATTCACGTCTACAAACCAAACACACCCTAAGACTTTATCAAAGGTTCTTTACAACTCAGATTATTTAAAATACAATTAAAATAAGGTTAACTTTATACTCACTCTGTCCCAAAATATAAGTTCATTTCTGATTTTTAGTGTATTTTTTTCCCACTTTGACCTTAATTATTTTCTTTCGTGTTATATAATACTTGATGAAAAGTATACTAATAAAAATGCATTTAAATACAAGTTCATTTATATATTTTGCATTAAGGATTATATAACATGAAAGAAAATAAATATGGCAATGTTGAAATAAAAATATTATAAAAAAGTCAAAGTAAACATATATTTTAGGACGGATGGAGTAATACTTTAAGTTTTACACTGGGATATAGTAATAACCCAAATAATTTACATACTTTTAAGGATTTTTATGAGATGCACTGATAATAAGTTGTGATCGGTAAACACAATTTTTATGAAAAGTAATCTACCAAAAAGTATAGATTCGAGTTTTATTTTAATGACGCATTTGAACATTGCCGCAACGCGCAACCAGTAATTATATGCGTGTGTGCAAATATTCAACTTTTAAAGAAAGTTTATTGATTTAAAGTGGGTGTGCAAATATTCAACTCTAATTGATTGTTTGATTGAAAATGCAATTATATGATGATTATCCAACGGGTTAATTTTTTATTTATTTATTTATTATTATTATTTTTTTTACATTTTTTTTTTTTTTTTTTTTTTTTTTGAAAATGACCAAAACTGAACCTATTTAGACTCATGTTTCTGAAAGACCTAGTTAGACCCAGACCCGTTTAGACCCAAACCCATCTAAACTCATTGACCCGACCCACCTATTTTGCCAACTCTAATTCAATTATGTGGTTGAAATAAAGATTGATGCCCGATGCAAATCAGTGCAAATATGGTCATAATGTTTAGACTTTTAGGGTGCGTTTGGTTTGATACTTTGGAATGGGTTTTAAGGTTGATGTGACAAGAATGTGTCGTTTGGCTCATGCTTTTAATAAAAGGAATCATAGATGGAATGAAATTCATCAATTTGGAAGGTTTTGGCGAAACCCGTGGGACCGACCACTTTTTACTCTCATATACCATTTTTATATAAATTTTTAAATTGTATTTTTTACTATAATTTTATTATAAAATACATTTAATAAATATATTTCTCTCTCCAAAATCAAATTCAAATTCTAAACCAAATCCAAATCCTGTTCCAAACCCACCTATAAACCAAACGGACCCTTAATACAAATGGAATCAAATCACACTAACACTATTGATAGACATGCACTTACAAAGCAGATATAACAGGCATTACCAAACACAACACGAGGGGATGATAACACAGAGTCACAGACCAACATGTTTGTCAGTTATTTCTCACGATACAAGATTGCTTTTCGTATTTTGACATGCACGTAGATTGTTAACTAACAACCTATCAAGGTTATTTGTTTAAATAACTAATTAAACAGATAACTGAATTTGATATTCAAGAGCAAATCATTTGCAAGAACAATTCATTACATCAAATATTCAGATGAAATAAGGTAGTCCAATAATACAGAATCGGCCTAACAACTCAAAACAAAAACTTATTCGAACAAATATTAATGAAGCAAAAGCACCGTAGATATAGAGTAAAGTCATCGTCAAACATCACTACATAGGTAAATATCAAAAACATCAAAGGTTCACTGCAACTTTCTTGAATTTCTGCAATTAGTTCCTCCAAAACAATATACCCCTCCATATCTGCAAACTTTTTGACAGTGTGATTATCCCGCTTCTTCTAAGATGACTGTTTGAATATTAACAAGTGAGGTCCATAGGGTATTATACATGTCCATATAAAATTTAGTGTACTGAAAAAGAAATAATGTACCTTCTTCCTTTATGAAGGTAATTTTTTCTCTTGATAGTCGAACATACGGTAGAGATGTCAACAAAGAATTCAAGTTACTAAAGTGTTGTTTGGCTTTGGAAGAAGATGACAAAACAATCCGAATATTAGTATGGCGTTGATCTTCTTGTTGCAATAGCTTCTCATATGTAAACTGGGAAAGAAATAACAAGATAATGAAATAGGCCAAAAAAATAGCATTTCTCCTTAATAACTGCCAAGAAACAAATTCCAAACCATGTTGGACTGCAATGCAAGTGAAATAATTCAGTAATTCGAACCTCAATAATTTGTCTCTCTTTTTCAAGATTAAGAAAAGGATGTGATCCCAAAGTTAGAGACCAAGGACGGCAACACCAAAGTAAAGCATCCACAACATCTACATATTCCGATAATGTATCTATGTCATCTGGATCTAGCTCGACATGCTCGAGTTCATAAGGTGCCAGCGTACTTACTTTTAGTTCATCAATATCAATGGTACCCTATAAGAGAATTGGTAAATACAAGTTTGTCTCAGCAATATATATTGTTTGGTATCATCTCTTGTGACTAGCTATAAATTACAGACATAGAATAGTGAAGAAATAAATTTTGGTAGATACAATACCACCATAATATTCAACTTCAGCACTTTAAAACCAATTTTCTTGTCCAAAAATTGTCTCAAACAACGGAACCAGAGAGTGTCAACATAAGTATCGGGAACACATTCCATGCGTGCTTTTGACCTGTCTGAAATGCTTTTGATAGGAGAGAATAATTGTGAATAGCCATTGTAACCGAATAAAAGCAAATTGGGAGTATTGATATCAATATTTTCCAAATCACACTCCGAATACAACATAAGTGTCTTCAAGGAGTGACTTGACAACTTGAGGCTGCTGCATTTATCAGGAAGATTCAAAATTAAAGTTTCAAGGAAGGGGAAGTTGAATGATAGGTCAACTAACCCTTCTGATGTTGAGGAGTGGCACCCGGAATAAGATAATTTTGTTAGTTTTTTGCATGAAGCCAAGTTCATTGATGGTGCCGCTCTTCCATCCCAATCGTTTAAGACAAGATAATATAGATTTAGAGCTTCAATATCGATTCTCTCAACTTCACTTATAAAGCATATCCGAACTTGTTGAAGCCTTTGAAGTCCATAAACACAAAATCTTTTGAAACCATAGCAGTGTTTAATAGTTAACTTCTCAAGAAGAGGGCAACCGGTCATCAGATGCTTGATCACTTTCTCATCTATAGGGACATGTTCAAGTTTCAACATCTTCAAAGACTTGAACTTGACAGCATCAACAATCAAGGACAAAGGTAACTTACATCTACATATCTTCAAAGAGGTTAACGAAGAGGCAGATAAAAGTATGTTGGGCAGACAGTATAAAGGCTTATCAGAAATAACCCCAGCCCAATTCGAAAAATCAACTTTCAGCACCTTTACACCTTTCATAAGAATTAATTCAAGGCATCTGTCGATAATATCTATTTGTATAGGCTTCTCAATCATCGTACTGAGTGTGAACGTTTGGGCACTGGTGATATTTTGGTTGCAAAATCTGGATGTGGTAGAGTCGACATAATTGAAAAACTTGTGTATGACATATATACTATCACTAATTGGGCTCCAACATCCATGTATGGCTCTGTTAAAATTTCCAATATCAAAATCCAAAATGGGGAAAGAAGCCGTAATAGCAAACCAATTCTTAGACAAGACACTCATTCGAACAAGCTGTTTTGGAGAATCCAAAAATGCAAGTATTGTTGGAATTATTATATCATGACCTTCATATAAATAAACCAAGTACATCAAAGTGAGCATGAGCGGAAGCAATTATAATAGATCGAATAACATGTAATTAATTAATCATCAATTTAAATAGTAAACATACCTTTGTGATTCTAGCCCGAACAAGAATCAATGCAATCTTCCGGAACCAAGAACCCTAATTAGGGTTTATAAGGATTATAAGAATTACCCCTTACCTTTTTGTAATTCAATCCAAGAATCAAACAATAGTGTGTTTAATTCACGTTCTTGTACACACGTACTATAACGTATTAAAGTTATGCAAGTAATTAAATCACAAAACATTAAACCAAGACAATATTTGTTTAATAAAAATCGATCATCCCTTTGAAGAGGGCATGGATCGATTGATCAAAGAAAAAGAACAAGGAGAAAAGCTTTTAGGTTTTTGTGTGTGTGCACAAGAGTACCAAAAACCTAAACCTTTGATGTGTATATATACTATAAGAAACTTAGAGCTCAAGTTTTGTGTGGGTTGGGTAAACCCATACAAATCCGATCGGCCCTCAAGGAATGGAGGGGATCCGGAACCTTCTTGACTTCTAATTTCATTCTAGTCCTCGTTCTTTTAGTTTAACGTCCATTAGTCATATATCTTATATACTAATAAACGTTTATATGTTTTGTGATAATTAATAAATAAATACAACATTTATATTCAAGTATTAATCTTTAATACTCATACGTAAAGTGTGCAATCCCGTGATCTCGAGTTCGATCCTAACACACGACTACTAAAATAATGTCCATATTCTAACAGCTCCCACTTGGACATATTTTAATAGTGTGATCACATCGGTTAGCGTCTTGTAACACGCCGATGCCTCTAGTACAATCTCGAGTAAGGCTCCTGGAAAACCTTTTAATGATTTCTCATTATTATTATCCTTTTGTTTCTAATACTATGTTAATAAGGATATGGATTAAAATCATTCCTTAATTAACCATTCTGTTTCTCGTTGTTTATGATTGATCAAGATTACAAAATCTTCTGAACATATTCAGGGGAGATTTTGGGTACGGCCGTACATGCATCTTACCAACCCTACGAGGGGCCCAACAGTATTAAACTTCAAAAATAAATTTGAAGGAACAAATTCTATCTTGAATACAAGCAAAACCCACAAACTTTGTAACATTTCCGAAAACAACCCTTATGACTACCAGTTACGTATAGCGTTAAGTTGTTTCACAAAAATGTACTACATTCATGACACTTATCTTGCATCTCAAGTCTGAGGATAACTTCTCATGATTTACTTAATAACAAAATTCATAAAGTAACATCATGTAGTTGGGATAAGTCCTATATTCGGTATCGTTGAATATCATCTGAAATGGCATGACTACGCATCAATATACTTTAAGTATATTATACCAACCTTCAGATTTGTCTTGATTTAATAATATTCCCATATTATTAACTGACAACGGACAATTTAGAATAATATTTATTCATGGATTAAACATACAAATACAGGATACAATATATTATAAATTAAACATACCATGTATTTAAATTTATTATAATAATTGTTTAACATCCCTTATCCAAATACTAAATAGATCAATGCATGATAACTCTTGTTGATGAATTATATCTCAAGCAATGACATTCATACTTGTTGACAAAACATAAATCATCCAACTTTGATCTATTGGAATTTTAAGAATACTTATTTCAAGAATTCAACTAGTAAAGTTCTTGTATGTGCATAGTCAACTATTTTGATAATGCCATATTTCATAAAAAAATGTGAGACATCTTTAACCACCAATTTATGATAATTAAACTTCCAAACATTTTAAAATTTAAAGTATTCTTATTCTTTTAATGTATAATGCAACCTATGCTTTTAGTAAGCATAACTAGTAATAGCCAAGGATGAAATCCTTACCATAACTAGCATTGAGTGTCATCTCAATTTCATTAGCATCATTGTATGCAACAACAATATGCTATTAAAACTTTCCGTAAACCATAATATCTATTGTATAATGTTTGATGCCCTTCAAACTTTCAAGTTTGTTGGCTATGACAATTTTCTCAACAATTGAAAAATTATTCATCTATAGAATTTGGAAGCTATTCCAGATTTTAGGATGTAATTCTATAATCAAACATATTCTTGTTAGAATATTACACAAGTTATCTAATAACTTATAATTAGATATTAATATTGCCAAATCATCTTGTAAACAAGCATGATACAACAAAACATGACGTACATGAAAAATCTTTGAGTCATACTTAAATTTTATTCATGTCATACATATCTATTCAGACTTTCTAAATAATATATCATGTTATATTAGATTCATTTACCGCACATGTTTCAACAATAAACATTCATTCCAAGGTTATATGTCTTATTTTCTAAATCTTTAAAGTTTCATTCCATTCTAAGACTTAACATTTACTTATATGGAATATTACTTTTCATATGTTCTACAACATATATGATTTAAGAAATTAAACATAATACTCCCACTAGCTTTTAGGAATACTTAGAAATTATCTTATTTTAATTATAACTCATAACATGAATTTAATAATTAAGCATAAGAGTAATCTTCTAAATGCATGCATTTATCCATCCATGGATTATTGCACCTTGTATACTTCCAAAGATTTATTTGAATTCATAAACTCCTTTTGATTACTTATCGTCCTCGCTCAAGTAATCACTCATAAAAGAGTTTTGATATTCTATTGTCAATTTCATAAATATGACAATCATAATCTTTATACTTTTAATGTATTTAGAAAAGAATATTCAATCACAGTTAATTTCTCAAATGTGATTAATAACATACATTAAATACGTGTACAACATTGTCCATATGATTTCTATACAAAGATTTAAACCACAAGGGTTACCTTATCTTTGAAGAAACTCATCTTTATTTTCAAGTCTAACTATTAAGATAAATCAAATTTCAAAAATTGATTATCTTTATGGACAGCATCTTAATCATTCATATCATGCATACTTTACCCAATTTCATATTTGGTAATGTATCATAATGATTATCAGGTTTACAATAATCCTGTAAATCATAGCCCTCAGCATATTAATCAAATATCTGAGATATATTGCTATTCTATGAATGATAATTCCATCATCTTGAAATTTAACATCTCAATGTCAAACTTTATTATCATGTTGAGATTTAACATTCAAATGTCAAACTTCATCATGATATTTACTAGTGTATTTTAGAAGATTATGTATCTTATAATTTTATCTTTTAAAGATCAAAACTCCCACTTGCTTTTAGTAATTTAAAGACTATCTTTAAATACTTAGCAAATAAAGAAACAATACAATGTTCTCTTTTGGGATATTACAAATACTTATTGATAGTTCCTGACTTAACTTTGTTAGTAACCTCTTCATAAGCAGTTAAACAAATTTAGAACTTCAATTTAAGACTTAATGTGATTCATCACATTTATCACATTCCATCATATGATAATGTCTTATTAATCTTCTATGTAGGAGTTTTATTAAATATGCCCAAGTCATACTTCAACATTCTAACCTTGATAACTTTTGGAAGAAAAGAAGTCATAGTTATCTTTAATCAAACAATATAACAAGAGTTTGATTTTCCTAACTGAACATACCATAAACATTTGATATTTCATTAGTATTAATATTGTAATCTAACAATATTAAAGATAACCATATTTCTTTTGACTTGTCTATTTACCAACTAAGTCATTTTAATGGTATAATAATATTCAAGCCTATTACATGCCTTATAACACAAGTACTTTTACAAAGTTACTTCATGTCCATGTCTTTACAAGAAAACATAAACTGTTATAATCCCACTATACGTTATAAATTATTTAACAATTAATAACTTCATGTATATGTCTTAATTAAAAGACACAACAAGATAACATCTTACTTTATTATAAGTCTTGTAACAAGACTTTATGTTTATATCTTTACAATGAAACATAAACATGTTTAACTAAAGTAATTATGAACACCATCTTTTGGTTTCAATAGTAATTTCAAGTTAATTTATTACTTCATTATAATGTAAACAACATTATTTATTCATTTATTTATGTCATTCCAAGAACACATAAATATTCATATTGAAGCAGCATTAGATTACTTAATTAATTTATGTCATTCCATGAATTCAGAAATCTATAAATTAAAGTAGTCTTGATATCATATTGACACATGTTCTAATAGGTATCTAATTTAGAAACTGCAAATTCTCATAGTTCAATTACATCAGTTGATCTGCTAGTAATGAAAATATGAAATTTACCTTGTTGTTGCAATCTAGTTAAGCTCTCACATAACATAAATTGTAACACCAAGTTTTTCTTGAATTAGCCTAGTATAATTCATATTAGAACATTATTCTAATTTAGAAACTGCAAATTCTCATAATTCAATTACATCAGTTGATCTGCTAGTAATGAAATATGAAATTCACCTTGTTGTTGCAATCTAGTTAAGCTCTCACATAACATAAATTGTAACACCAAGTGTTTCTTGAATTAATATTAGAACATTATTCTCTTACCTTGTAGTCAAGAGAATCCATTAAATCATATCTTTATGAGTTGTTTCTTGCACACAATAAAGATAACATTTCTCCCACTTGTGCATGGAACAACCTCATATAGTTGATAAACAACATGCCATGCATTTGTTTATGTGTTCAATATGATTGTGTCATAGATTTTAGCATAACAAGTAGATGTAGAACAACAATGTCTAGTAAGGAAACGTACAAGACTATCCTTAAAAGTATGAGTTTCTACACTTGGAAAGTAATTATCTTTAGCTACCAAGATATCAAAGCTTGTAACTCCCACTGAATTAAAGATCATTACAATAATTCCTTATTCAGTAATAAGTTCACAATACTCCCACTGAATTTGACAACATTGTAAATGTTTCCTATCCAGTGAAAGCAAATAGTGTGCTTTTAACTTCCCTACACCTTTGAATGTCCATACGTAACAATTACTTATGTACTAAAAGTGTATTCTACTACGTAAATGATGGACTATCCACCAAATGCTAATAACTTGAAAAATTGGGCATGCAATTTCTTCCTTAACAGGTCTACCATCCTACAATGTATGTAGCACCTTTAAAATAGTAAAAACAACTAGTTTGTCTTTAACCATTTTGCAGTAATTTGTCTAGCTTCTATGTTTAATAACTCATAAAATGTCATACATAATTTTCTGTTAATCAAATATCATATTTGTTACTAAGAATTTGATCACCGAATGAGGATGATAAAATCCCTATGAAAAATATGTATGCAATTTTCTTAACCATTAAAATTTGCTATGAGTTATATTAGAATTTAGACATATCTAATATTCCTATTATCCTTTCTCATTCATGAAAAGGAATAGGATTGTGTCTCACTCTTCCTTCATAGAAAGGAGACTTCTTTTGTCTTTTAAGTAAATATTTCTTAATCAAACATTTGTTTGAAAACAGAACGAGATCAATTTACCAAAGCCCAAAGTGCATTTACGGTTTGAACGTTGCATTAATACATTAAAACGAATTACAAAATTCAATTTCAGTATTTTCGATAATTAGATCTTTAAGAAAATAAAATACCCATTGGTAAATATTCATATAAACCATAGTATTTTCTTAAAGCTAGGATCCTAAATTGACATAGTACCATTACATCAGTTGATCTGCTAGCAATGATAGTATTCAACAAGGTAATTGTCGTACAATAATTGCCAATATCATATTGCAATTCCTAGATTTATGGGATTTACAATCACAAAACATTTGTAATGTAAGCATGTTTGATCCCCATCTTAATGCCTTGAGTCCAAGATCTCACTTCCTACTCAATTTAAGTCGTCTAACTTAAAAACTGCAAACTCATAAAATCCATCACATCAGTTGATCTGCTAGCAA
Organism: Artemisia argyi; assembly: GCA_030686995.1. Taxonomy (NCBI): domain Eukaryota; kingdom Viridiplantae; phylum Streptophyta; class Magnoliopsida; order Asterales; family Asteraceae; genus Artemisia; species Artemisia argyi. The sequence goes on along the minus strand of CM060709.1, from coordinate 221,831,199 downwards.
TGAATTTATGAAATTTACCTTTCCATTGCAATCTCGCCAAGTCTCACATGACGTAAATTACAACTTCAAGTGTTCTTAATTAGATGGCATTCGACTTAATTTATAAGGGTATAACTATTTTGATGTGATCAAAATAATGTATGAAGAAGCATGCATACAACTTCATAACATTGGTTTTACAAAACATTTTTATTACCAATTAGCTAAGAGTAAAATAACAAAGTTTTGATTGAGGTATCGGGTTCACCAATTAAAGAATAACCATCAATTATCGTCCACTATATCGTACTTTTGCATAAGCCCGAAAGCTTAGTGTTTCGGATAATCATTGTGGAATTGTGGATTATTCACCCTTAAGATGACAATGTACATGTAATGGTTGTTCGGTAAGTCTAATTTACACACAAACGAGCGTTAAGACAGAATGTTGTCTCTCTAAGGCCACAATTTAATGCGATGCCAACCTTATACCCATCTTATAGTGTGTAAACTTCGGTCGAGCCTATTTAACCATTACGTACAAAAACATCAATCAACCAATTCTTTGAGATTTAAACTCTTAAAAACCAAAACAATTTCGCCATTATTTAGTCCGTATTATTTTTCTATTCAAAATTACCCTTTTCGTTTATAAACATGTCTAACACAATAAATAAACAAAACAAGTAATATATAATAAAAAATAAAACAACTAAATAAACACATATACATAATCATAACAATTAAATATGTATAAAACCTGTAGCCACATGTAAATCTTATTTAAAAGTCCTATTAATAATCAAATCTAGGTGTATAACGTATTAATTCAATTAGGACTTTCTTTTTCTTGGAAAAAGAGCCACATACATCGATGAATCAATTGCGTAAGCCAAAATTAAATAAATACCACATAGCACATAATTGATTACTTAATATTGGAGTCTTCCCCAATTCGACACCTATTAATAAATTTACATGTTTTAATATAACTTAACCATTAATTCATATAAACAATTTAAACAATTTAAATTATAACACAATAAAATCCATGCAAATATGCATTTTTTTTATGGATTTAGCTTAACAATTAACATATTGCACCAAGATTGTTTACTAAAACGCATAACAATTACATGACATTCTAGGGTTTCTAATCATATTAAAAAATTAAAAACCATAAACCCTAAAACCCTAATAAGGTCAATCGACCCATATAATATTTTAGGGTTAGGAATCTAACAAATAAACCCTAAAAACATGTAACTAAACGAATCAAGATCCAATTTTTATGCGTTTCGATAATTAATTACACATTATAACGGCTCTAGATGCCACTGTTGGAATTATTATATCATGACCTTCATATAAATAAACCAAGTACATCAAAGTGAGCATGAGCGGAAGCAATTATAATAGATCGAATAACATGTAATTAATTAATCATCAATTTAAATAGTAAACATACCTTTGTGATTCTAGCCCGAACAAGAATCAATGCAATCTTCCGGAACCAAGAACCCTAATTAGGGTTTATAAGGATTATAAGAATTACCCCTTACCTTTTTGTAATTCAATCCAAGAATCAAACAATAGTGTGTTTAATTCACGTTCTTGTACACACGTACTATAACGTATTAAAGTTATGCAAGTAATTAAATCACAAAACATTAAACCAAGACAATATTTGTTTAATAAAAATCGATCATCCCTTTGAAGAGGGCATGGATCGATTGATCAAAGAAAAAGAACAAGGAGAAAAGCTTTTAGGTTTTTGTGTGTGTGCACAAGAGTACCAAAAACCTAAACCTTTGATGTGTATATATACTATAAGAAACTTAGAGCTCAAGTTTTGTGTGGGTTGGGTAAACCCATACAAATCCGATCGGCCCTCAAGGAATGGAGGGGATCCGGAACCTTCTTGACTTCTAATTTCATTCTAGTCCTCGTTCTTTTAGTTTAACGTCCATTAGTCATATATCTTATATACTAATAAACGTTTATATGTTTTGTGATAATTAATAAATAAATACAACATTTATATTCAAGTATTAATCTTTAATACTCATACGTAAAGTGTGCAATCCCGTGATCTCGAGTTCGATCCTAACACACGACTACTAAAATAATGTCCATATTCTAACAAGTATGTGGTGAAGAATAGATTCGGGAAGCTATGAGATCCTATCCTTAGTGTCTGTTTTTATTACTTTTACGTTTTCCATGTCACCAGTAGCAAACTCTAACTAAAAGCTTTGCTGTTTGTATTGCCTGCAAAAACAGAAATAAATATGATGAACGAGCTGAGTGAAATTAACATATATTCTTTATTATGGGTAGTTGCATATTAAAAATTATGAACTAGATTTTGTAGTACTTATGTAGTAGAATCAGTTTATACCAATAACGAAAAACCAAAACTACAAAATGATGCTTTGCTTGTACATTTTTATTTTATTTTTTGATAGTCATTACATAGCACGATGGTAGAAATTACAATGATATATACCAAATGATACTTTCGACTAAAACGACCCTAAGATTACAACGACCCTGATCACTATTACAACTATGAAAATCCACCGATCTAAAGAAGGAACCGTACATAAATCGCAATACCACCTTGAGGGCATGCAATCACCTACAAACAATTGGATATAAGGAAACATTTTGGGGAATTTGTAAGATCAACAACATATAGAGAACAAGTGCTACACTATTTTCTATTACCATTATCATTATATATAAATAAAAATATCATAATACTTACCTTATATATCATTTTGAAGAATCGCCTAAAAGTAAAATATCATTTGAGGATCTGAAGATGTTGTTTGGTTTCTGTGAATTGCATTTACAGTCCATATATTAAGGAGGTGTTTGTTATATGAGCTTTTGATTAGGATATACTATTTTTTTTAAATAAGATTGCATTTAGTTGTAGAAAAAATTTAGAATTTTTATTATTAATTTTGTAAAGAAAAGGAACGTATTTTCTTGTTCATGTCTATAAGTAAAAGAAAATGAAAATGAGATTGTTCGTGTTCGTTTGTTAACACGCTAAACGAACGTAGAAGAACGACAATAAATTGACATTACAAAATCAAACATAAAAATATTTCAAATATACGTAACATTTGTTATGTGTGTGTTCGTTTACCTAAGTACACCTATTTTACTAAAAATATATTATAACATACTCCAACAAATAGATAAACGAAAGCATAATTAGATATCCACGAACATAAATAAAGAACAAGAATTTTTGTTCATATCCGTTCATTGAACTAAACGAGCATAAAATCTTGTTTATATCCGTTCGTTAATAAATAAATGAACATAAACAAACTTTTTACCAGACGGTTCATGTAATGTTCAATAACGTCCGGTACGTTTACAACCATATATAAGTCTCTTTCTAATACTCGAGAAAACCATTATTTACAAATGTTTTTAACTATTATACCTTTCTAGATCCCAAGGTCCATGCATGATGCATGATCAATTTGAGTATATTTGTACATGAAATGACAGGAGATCAAAGATCTTAGGTTGATAATACTCTTCTATCAACATATATATAGAGGTGGAGGTTGAACACAACACCGTGAAGTATAATAGACTATATAGTACTAGTTCTCAATTTGGTGGTGTGGTAACGTCGTCAACGCGATGTACACATCAACATAACGCCGGGTTATGCGTTATTATGCCTAATGCTCTTATACCTTTCTAGATCCCAAGGTCCATGCATGATAAAGTTGAGCATATTTTGTACACATATGTAATGACAGGAGATCAAAGATCGTACGTTGATAATACTCTTCTATCGACATAGAGGTGGAGGAGGTTGAACATAACACCGTGAAGTATAATAGACTGTATAGTGCTAGTTCTTAATTTGTTTCCCTGTGTTTTGCAAGTGTTGATACACAGAGCCGTCTCATTGATTTGGGGGGCTCGGTGCAAAATCACAAGTGAGGCCCCCATAATCCAAGTCATTCACTTTTTTTTTATGTGGCCTAAAGTTTGTCTTCTATTTTTTGTATGTGGCCCGGTTCAACTTTGATAATATTTAACAAAGACACTAAAAATTCAAAACGTTTATGCATAAAACTATAAATATTAATGGATGTATACTAAATTGGGGGCCCCTTACAAAGGGGGGCCCGGTGCGGTTGCACCAATCGCCGCCACTGTTGATACAATTACATAGATATTGGAATTTTACGTGGATGAATACTTAGGGTGTTATGGAAACACAAACAAGCATCATATGTCAAGAAAATATCATAAAAACATGGATTTTCCGATAAGCTTATAAGCATAAGCAGATCATGTATTGTTTGTTATTTTCTGTCAACAAGAGTATCTTTTGTATCTTCGGTTTTAGGATGTGCTGTGGGCAAAGTTTCGTGATTATACAACTTTGTCACAACGCCAAAGTCAGGCAGCAACACAAATTCAGAACCAGGAAAAAACAAACACCCATGAACTTAGCTTCTAGGATTCCACACACAAACACAAGGAGTCAAGGACCAGCAGCCACATATTCTCACCGAGACAGACTACTGACTAATTTCAGTTTCGTCACCTGGATTTAGGCACTTAACAACTACTCGTATTGTTTAATGTTTATACTTCGGAAACGGCATTCAGAACCAGGGGCGGAGATAAAGGGGGTCCGGGGGTCACGTGACCCCCCGGTGAAAAAAATTGTATTGTAAATTTTCGAAATTTTTTTGGCTATTTTTGTAATTTGCCCCCCCCCCCCCCCCCCCCCCCAACGGACCAATTTTTAGTGTATTTTTTAAAAATTATCATATTTTGCCCCCTCGACAATAAAGTTCTGGCTCCGCTCCTGTTTAGAACCATTATGACTTACATGCAACATAAAAACACTTGTTGCCAAGTAGATTATAATAGTACTATCGTATACCATTAGTTCCTAGACCAATCAATAGCTCCAAATGTGCAACTTTGGCAAACTTAAGTAATCAAACCATAATCAGTTGCCAAAATCGTCATAATGGAATCAAAAACTAGCATTGCCGGATAAAAATAAGTATAAACTAAAATATCTTATATAGAAAACACAAAATTGAAAAGCCTTATCTGACATCCATTAATCTTCAAATTGAACAATATCTACAGCCCAGACTTTCATAAACTGCACATAACAACTCTAACAGCAATATAAGAAACCCAGAATCAGGCACCTAAATAATGCTACCAAGATTAAAAGCATAGAATCCTTGTTCTAGGAATATGTAAATAATTCATACCATAGATGTGACCATTGATTTTAGAAAAAAAAAAAAAAAAAAAAAAAAAAAAAAAAAAAAAAAAAAAAAAAAAAGGTGGAAGAATGGGCAAGATGAAGGAGACATCACGGGAGCTCACGATATGAGGAAGGAGACACTTAAAAGGTAGACTTGCGAAGAGAGTATCAGCTAAAATAAGATAATAGTGGTTTGAAGGCTGAGAAAATAGGACACCAGCTAAAGCCTGGTGGATTAACAAGTCACAAGTAAACACTTCTATATAGCAGAGTAATATGCAGCTATTTATGTCGATTAAAGTAGGCAAAAGACCACAGTCCAACAAAACAAAGTGATCAAACCAGCAACTTAGGAGTAATAAACATTAAGTGACCAATCAGCAATGAAGCAAAAGCACCTTAGATGTAGAGGTCAATACATCATTATCAATATTAGAAGCATCCGTACATGAAAGATAATCACTCCAACATGTTTAAATTTTAACAGTTTCCAATAGTTTCGGCAATTAATTCCTCCAAAGCAAAAACTAAACCGAATCATTACCAGTAGTCAGCCCTTTGCATACTTTCATATAACCTCACTGATGGATTCGCATACCTTTGATTGATTCATCATCCTGCTTCTTGAACAACAGTTTGGATAACCAATAGATGGAAAAATGTGTTATACTTGTGTACATAAAATTAGCTGATTAAAAAAAAAGAGACATATAATGTACCTTCTTTCTTAAGGAAAGTGATAGTCTGTCTTCGTCCATCACGAGGTAATGCTTTCAACAAAGATGACAAGTCACTGAAGTTCATTTCCGCACTGGAAGAGGAAGACGACATCACAAACTCAATATTATGTTGCAACTGATCTTCTTGTTGAAGTAGCTTCTCATACGTAAACTGAGAAAGAATTAATAAGATAATGTATTAGTCAAAACTTTAGTGAATTACGGCCAAGAAAGAGAACCTAAATTGCGTTTAAATGATACTTACCTTGACAACAAGACCCCATTTTTCAAAATCAGTGAACGGAAAGTCAAATATCAAAGCTAGAGATTGAGGACGGCAACACCATAGTAGAGAATCCACAACAGCTTCATAAAAACATAATTCCTCAAAGTTTTCTGCCTCTAGCTCAATGTGCTCGAGTTCAAAAGGCGGGCAATGAATCACCCTCAATTCCTCAAAGTCTACTGAACCCTATAAGACAATCAGTAAATGCAACTTTGTGTTGGGATTATTTGATATCATTGCCTCAAAATAAGTACAAACACATAAATGAATCGTCAAATAAATTAATTTGGGACAATGCAATACCACTTTGACATGCAATTTCAATTCTTTGAATCTGATTTCCTTGTCCAAAAATTCCCTCAACCTCTGGAACCAGAGACTATCAACAAATCTATCGAGGTCGCATTCCATACATGCTTGTGCCGGGACAGACTCCCTTTCCATATCAAGGAAACGATGTGAGGACCCTTTGTAACCAAATAAAAGCAAGGTGGGAGTATTGATGTTAATTTTGTCCACATGACACTCCGAGCGTAGCTCAAACATCCTTAACGTATGACTTGACAAATTCAGGCTCTTACATTCATAAGGGGGATCCAAAATCAAAGTTTCAAGGAAAGGGAAGTTGGTTGACAAGTCAACTAACCCTTTCGATGTCGGGGAGGGATACCCAGAATAAGACAATTTTGTTAGCTTTTGGCATGAAGCCACATTCATAGAAGGTAACCCACTTTCGTCAATATCCGTTAAGACAAGATGACATATATTTGGAGCTTCAATATCAATCCTCTTAACTTCGCATCCAAAACAAACCTCAGCTTGTTTAAGGTTTGGAAGTCCAGAAACATAGAATCTTTCAAAACCATGGCAATATCTAACCTTTAATTCTTCGAGGAAAGGGCAACTGGTGGTAATATGCTTGATCACTTCCTCATTTAGTCGGACAAATTCAAGGGTCAAATACTTCAAAGACATGAATTTGCCAAAATAAACCGTCACCGATGAAGGTAACTCACAACCAGATAGTGTCAAAGATGTTAATGAAGAGGCGGATAAGAGTATGTTAGGAACATGGATTTTTTGAGGTTGAGACACCCATGTTTCATTTTTAGCTGTATCAACTACCAACACCTTTACCCCTTTATTAAGAATCAATCCAAGGCATCTGTCAATGATGTCTACTTCAGTAGGATCCACGAGTGATGTAATGAGGTTGACTGTGTGCGCGTTCACGTTTTGCTCACAAAATCTGGAAATGGTATACTCAACGTACTTGAAAAAGATTTCCCTTTTATCTTTGTCTGTGTCGAAAGGGATTCCAGATGATTCTATGACTTCCTTAAATTTACTGAAATTGAAATCCAAAATCGGGAAAGACGCGGTTAGCCCAAACCAGTAGTTAGACAATACACTCATACGAACAAGCTCTTTTGGAGAATCCAATAATGACAATATGCGGTGAACAATTGATTCAGGAAGTTGTGAAATCCAATCCGTTGTATCTTCTATGTTCTCCACCATCTTCCCAATCTGAATTTCAGTACCTACGTACATTTTGCTTATACCGATAATCAAAAATCCTAACTACAAAAAGATAAATGTCTGTGTTGCCTACAAGAACAAGCAAATAAACGGAAATCAGAATCTAGGAAATATAAACTTCATTGTTTTGCAGGATGTTATCTAACACAGAAACCATGACTATGGGAATTAATCAATAATTGATTTCCACTCTTTCATGGCCGTAATTTTGAATCTGTATATGTTGGTCCGAGTAATTAACATAAACAGTCTTTATGAAACACTACTTTCTTATAGTGCTCGTTTTGAAATTTTGATTTTTGCTTTACTTTCATACTCATGGTTTCTCTTTTTTAAACCATACGTAAGATATAAAACAATTATAAAGGGTAAAACAAACACTTAAAAAGCTAGGTGTAAGCAAGCCGAGCTCACAAAGCTTGTGTTCAGCTCGTTTAAGCTTAGAAAAGCGACAGCTCGGCTTGTTTGAGATTTTGTTTGTCTTCTCGACTAAAGCTTCAAAGTTGTAGTGCGTGCAATTTCATGTGTGTGTCACTATAGTTTACTGAAAACTCAAGACTCAAGAGAACCCATAACAAACATTGGCCAATTTGGTTGCATTTAGTTTTTTTTTTTTTTTTTTTTTTTTTTTTTTTTTTTTTTTTTTTTTTTCAATGATTACTAAAGAAATTCAAGCTACATATATATACAAGTAATTATAATATATTATAATATACTCCGTAATCAATAATCAATTCACAAGTACTATACTACATACTACTCGTTTACATTGCTCTAAACTGAGTTACTAACTTAACCTTCAAAACATATTAGTATAGACGCGTTCCCATTGTGGTTCCAATATTTTCTAACCAAGTTCATCTTTACATTCATCTAAAATACAACTACCTTAACGAATTATCGATATAATCATGGGTAAAAGCTAAATATACTCTATTTACTATCCATCGTAATTCATTATGCTTAAGTGCTTAACCTACAATATATTTTGCGATTTAAGTTAGCATTGTTTACCGTCAAATGGTCATTATGCATAATTAGGTCTATCTCTCTCGCATGAAAAGACTTAAATGCCCTTTGTCTTCTTCACATAACGACCAAATTACCCTCAACGAACAAGTTAGGTCACATAACGTGTTTTGGTTATTGGTTCAATAAAAAATGACGGCAATAACAGTTAGATGATGTGACGTACTTCTGTTACCTATCTCATTTTGATCACACTGTATTCATTCAAGCATTTCATCAAACACGTTGTGAGCACACTTATACTAACTGTGATTTCGTTATATACTTACCGGGGTAAAACCCTTTACATACATTGTATTCATTCAAGCATTTCATCAAACACCTTGTTAGCACACTTTATACAATACTTTAGTTAAACATGTACGGATATTAAACGCTTTTAAGGAACTATTATAACTCATTTACACAAGCTATTAAAACTAAATTTCAACTATAACATTTAAGTGGTAGAGTATTAACCTTTTTTATTAAATGTAGAATCAAAAACCCTTTCTTCTTGTTCGAGCTGAAATTGTAACCATTTTTTATTTTCACTCACTCTTTCATGTTTGAGTATTTGGAATTTGTTTATTCGAGTGATTTGCAAAACTAGTCCTTCTATTAAAGAGAAAATTAGTTAGAATGGTACTCGTAAATTTACATAACTAGTCCTTTTTGTGAGCAAAGATATCAATGGGGATATTTGCATTTCTGGGACCAAAGATGTAACTTATTTTTAATTTAACTCAATCTTGTGATATATTGCTAAATTTGTGACTCAAATAAGTGAACCGATGAAATTGTTATTTGTGAAATCTGACACTCTATTTCAGACAAATTACACCACCAGTAGTGGGGCGACAAAATTTCCCTTGAAATACCTTGGAGTTCCGGTTGGATGTAATATGGCTAGGTGCTCTAATTGGAAGGCCATAATTCAGAAATTTTCATCTAAGCTTTTGTTATGGAATGCTCGTCTCCTCTCAGTTGGTGGTCGCCTCACCTTAATCAGGTAGGTTCTCGGGAACCTTCCTACATATTACATGTCGTTGTACAAGATGCCGGTTCAAGTTCAGCAAAATCTTGAATAAATTCGTAAAAATTTCTTTATTGGTGCTAACCAAGGAGAAAAAAATATTACTTGGGTGAAATGGAAAAAAATTGTTCTTGATTGGACCTCGATCTTTAGACGTGCTCCGCGAGGCGGTGCTGAATTGGTTCAACCTGAAGCTCTTCATGCTGTCATTGGGGATGTTGTTTTATTTGATCATTGCGACTCATGGAAATGGTCTTCAGATGTTTCAGGAGGCTTCACGATTGCTTCTATGCGACACTTCGTGGACGATCACACTCTAGAGGTCGGTCTTGATGCTACTCGATGGAATAAATTTATTCCCATTAAAGTCAATGTTTTTATATGGAGGATGATGCTAAATAAACTCCCATCAAGGCTTAATTTGCACCGAAGAGGTATTGATGTTAGATTAGTTCTATGCCCAATTTGTCAAGATGATGTTGAATCGGTTAATCACATTTTCTTTAATTGTGTAATGGCAAAAGATTTGTGGCACTTATTGGCTAATTGGTGGGATTTAGATATCCCGGTTTGTGCTAATATCTCGGAATGGTATTCTTGGCTTGACTCTTTGCATGTTTCTATCAAGGTGCGTTCGTTCCTTGAGGGGGTGGGTGATACCCTTTTATGGTCTATATGGAGCTTTCGTAATCGTTTGGCTTTCTCTAATCCTCCTCCTAAGAAGGCGATGCTTTGGGATTCTATTGTTTCTCAATCTTTCTAGTGGATTTTAGTTAGAAATCCTAAGCTTGAGTTTAATTGGTTAGGTTGGTTACAAAATCCTGTAATTTTCATTAATTCTTTGCAATTCCTAGCTTCTGCTAGCTTTTAATGAAATGCCGCCATTCTAAAAAAAATATCATAAAATTCGCAATTGAAAAAATTACCTTTAAATAAACTCCCTCTTTCCTCCATCCTCCCACCCATTTCTTTGTAAATTTGTTATCAATTATTACAAAGTATTAAGAATGTTTTCTTTCTTTGTTCCTCGCTCCTCCTCCATTCCCTTCATCAACCTGCAACTTTACCTCCTTCCTCTTTTCATATACTTGCAATATTTTACAATTCTTTACCAAGTTATTCTTCTCATCTATTAATCTTTCCCATAATATCTTTTTTTCCCCAAAATTTTAAGGATCTACGTAAAACAAATTGAGTTTTAGTAAAAAAAAAAAAAAAAAAAAAAAAAGTACTTGTTAGTTATGCTTCGTGAACTATATGAAGTGATATCTCTGCAAATTTCTGCAAATTCTACAAGTGAAGTCTGTGACTATTTTGTTTGTTTGTGTTTTACGAGATCTACAAATAAATTTTGACCCTTATGTGAGATAAGGGTAGTTTTGGCATTTAGAAAAGACATTGCATGTGTTTTGCTGTTTAAGATGAAAAAGTTTTTGCAAATGATTATTGTACAACTACATGCTAGATCTATAAGATACTCCTTATTAAGAAAGATGGATCAATGTGTTAATCATATAAAGGGGTAAATTCAATTGATAGGCATGATCTTTGAACTTTAAAGTTGGTAGCCCATATGCAGAATTATTTATTTTGAGATACCGCGACTGCAATTTGGTAATACTTTGTAAATTGCCTGCATATGAATGCTGAATTTGCTAGAACAAATAATTGATGCTACACCGTAAGATACTTTTCAAATTAGGCATTATACCCATTACTATATACAAAACTCAAAGCAAAAACTTTATGTTTTCTACAGTCATGAAGAAATATATAACAGCAAAAAATCAATTTGACATATATTAAAAGGCTCCCAAACATTATACCCATTACTTTATTTTTATTTTTTTGTTTATGCTTACTCAAGTTGTAAAAGCAATTATTCTTATGTAGACAAAGCAGTCCAACAAAAGAAGTTGTCAACTCAAAACAAAAACAGTATGTTAACCACAGTAATGAAGAAATTATATAGTCACATTATTACCATACTACATAAGTAAATATCAAAGCTTATTATAATAAAAGGTTTGCTTAGTTTTTGCAATTGATTCCCAGAGGACAAAACCTAAATCTCGACTGGTAATCTGCACTCTTCATATGTATCATGCCATCAACAATGAAAATGATATGTGAATAAACAGGTATACATGATTGTACTAAAATAACATGCTATGAGCTGAAAAATAAGTGTTAAGTAGTCTATACTCTATATGTAGTAGAAGTATATGCTTATGGATTTCTGTTCTGAGATACAGACTGCTGGTTCGACTTTATACAGATTGCTGGTTCGACTTTTATGCCAAAATAAAATCGGTAATTTGGTCAAATGTTGCATACGTGCTGAATTTGTAAGAAGTGGAACTGAATTTGTTATTCTTTTTAGTCTTTCTGGGAAGTAACAACAAACAATTACAGCGCCACACTACATCACAAGATATATCGCATATCCGGTGCATTACTATAAAGTATTCCCTTAATCAAAGTTATAACAGTAGACATTCTTATATATAAGGCAGTCCAACAAAAAAAGCTGTCAACTCAAAACAAAATCATTATGTTAACTACAGTAATGAAGAAAATATATAGTCAGGACACCATTACCATAATACATAAGAAAAAATATTAAAAAGTATTATTATGAAAGGTTCACTTATTTTTTGCAATTGATTCCCACAGCACAAAACCAAAATTTTGACTGGTAATCAGCTGTTTTCAACTTTTCATACTCATCATGTTTTCATTAGCATTTGACTGTCTGATCATCTCGCTTCTTCTTGGACAACTGTTTTGCATATTAAGAATATGAAAGAGAGTGTTGATACAAGTGCATATAAAACCAGTTGGTAAAAAGAAAAAATAGGGTACCTTTTTCTTTTATGAAGTTGATTGTTTCTGCTTGCCGATCACAAGGTGGTGCTGTCAACAATGAATTCAAGTCAGGGAAGTGCTTTTTGGTTTTAGAAGCAGATGTCAGCATAATCTGAACATTAATTTTGCCTTGATCCTCTTGTTGAAGTAGCTTCTCATATGTAAATTGGAAAATAAATGGCAAGATAATATTATACATGTAAATGATATACAGAGTATCTACTTAATTAGGGTCGATAAACAGAATCTAAGCCATGTTAAGTGAAATAATCGATAATTTTTGTGAGATTTTTTAGGAGACTGTTACAAGTTAAAAGTCAAGTTCAACAATTCATAAAGTACAGGGACTTAAAGTGACAAGTTTAGAAGTTGTTAATAGTTTTGGCGCCAAAGTCTGTTAAACCACATCTTGTAGCCTTATAAGGCATAACTTTCCTATTGTCATTTTGAATCATCATTTTCATGTAATCTCTCTTTCTGCTCTGTAACAATTCTGTAACCAACTCAATAATACAATAACAAACCCTTTTCGAATCTTGTTTCAATCTATAGATTCCTAATTGATTTGTTGCATTTGAAAGTGTAATTTCATTTCTTAACTGATTTCTAATTGCACGTTTCAAATGGTATCAGAGCTGATCCTAGACCGCCATTAATGGCTGAATTCTGTTAGAATTCAGTTATCTTGTTAGCATTCAGTTGTACCGATTGAAAATCTTGATCTTTTTGATCACCCACCACACATACATCAATTCCGGTCATTCTAGACCATTTGTCCAATCACAAAGATGTTCTTGATCATACTTTCCATTTCCCAATCGAAAATACGTTAGTTAGGAACTGTGTGGTGGTCAATTGTCCTGGTACGACTGAATCAGTGGTGGTTTAGATAGAGACAATGGTAGTTCAAACAAGAACCATGGAAACTCAACAAGAAAGTTTAACTAATAGTGCAAATTCGTTGGAAACTCAAGTTACAACATTGATGAATACTGTTACGGCTTTGAATAATGCTGTAATAGCTCTTCAGAATAGGCTTGATAATGGTGAAGGACCCAGTCAAAGAAGGGAGGTTTTGGGAGGTCAAACTGCTCAGAATCATAGTCAAGGTGGTCAATATGGCAGATTAACAAAGATAGAGTTTCCTAAGTTTGATGGAGAAGATGTGATAGGGTGGCTCTATAGAGTTAACAAATTCTTTGAGATGGATCAAGTTGGGAATGATTTTCAAAAGATTACTCTGGTTTCAATGCATATGTTTGGAAAAGCACTCAATTGGCACAAGCAGTTTATTAGAAGATATGGGGAAAATGTGGCTTGGGTGGAGTATGAGGCTCAGGTTAAACAGAGGTTTGAATCAGTGTTTGAAGATCCTATAGTTGAGTTGAAGAATCTTAAACAGACTACTAGTGTGCAGGTATATCAAAAATCATTTGAAGCTTTACTCAATAAGGTTGATTTGACTGAATCTTACACTATTAGTTTGTTTATTGGTGGGTTGAAAGAAGAAATTGCTCATTCTGTTAGGATGTTTAAACCTACAAGTCTGATTGATGTGTTCTGTTTGTCAAAATTGCAAGAAGCTGCTATGTCTGTGAATAAGAATAGATCTGTACCTTTACTAGCTACTCCTAAGACTCATGTGATGGGGGGTAATGGTAATAGGAATGTGGGCAATGGGTTTAGAAACAATCAATTTGTGCCTGTGAATCATGTTAAGAATGTGCCAAACAGACCCTTTAAGAGATTGACACAACAAGAGTTAGAGGAAAAAAGGTCCAAAAATTTGTGTTTCTATTGTGATCAAAAGTACATGCCTGGACATAAATGTAGTGGTCAACTCTATTCTTTGGAAGTGATAAGTCAGGAGGAAGATGTGAGTGAAGATGAAGATTTAGTGTTAACTGAAGAAGGTGTTAGTACTTATACTAGTTTGATTGATGAACCTCCATTGATTTCATTAAATGCTTTGAATGGTGTCAATACATATAGAACAATGAGGGTCAGGGGATATGTGAGAAAGAATGTGTTGCATGTGTTAGTTGATTCAGGAAGTACACATAATTTCTTAGATTTGACCACTGCTAAGAAATTAGGTTGTAAAGTTAGAAAAATTTGTCCATTGGAAGTGTCAGTAGCCAATGGCAATATGATGCAATGCTTATATTAGTGTAAAGATTTTAAATGGGAGTTTCAAGGGGTTACTTACACCACAGATGTGATGATTTTGCCATTGGGAGGTTGTGAAATGGTACTTGGCATTCAGTGGTTATCTACATTAGGGTGGATGAGATGTAATTTCAAGAAATTGATTATGGAGTAAAATTATGAGGGTAGAAGAGTGGTACTCAGAGGAACTCAACAGACTACTTTGAAGTGGATGCAGGGTAAGTGTAAGACTAATGAGAAACATATGGCAGCTGAGTTGTCAGCAATGACTGTGTATAACTACTCTGCTACATTGTTGCAAATGAATTCTGAGTCAAGTGATTCTAAGGAAGTTCAATTGCTTTTAGATGAGTTTGATGAAGTGTTTGAAGTGCCAACAGAATTACCACCCAAAAGGTCACATGATCACACCATTCCTCTTATGCCAAACACACCACCAGTTAACATTAGGCCATATAAACATCCACCTGGTCAAAAAGATGCAATAGAAGCAATGGTGAAGGAGTTGCTGGATTCAGGGGTGATAAGAAACAGTCAAAGTCCATTTTCATCACCCATTGTAATGGTTAAGAAGAAAGATGGTAATTGGAGAATGTGTGTGGATTATAGGCAGCTCAACAAGGCTACAATCAAGGACAAATTTCCCATTCCTGTGGTGGAAGAGTTAATTGATGAGCTCAATGGGTCTAAGTTTTTCTCAAAGCTTGACTTGAGGTCTGGATACCACCAAATCAGGATGAGTGAGGATGATGTGTTCAAGACTGCATTTAGAACACATGAAGGGCATTATGAGTTCCTAGTAATGCCATTTGGGCTCACTAATGCTCCATCCACATTTCAATCCTTGATGAATTCTGTGTTCAAAAGGTTCTTGAGAAAGTGTGTACTAGTTTTCTTTGATGATATTTTGGTATACAGTGATAGTTTGGAGTCCCACATCAATCATTTGAGGTAAGTGTTACAAGTGTTAAAGGATAATTCATTGTTTACCAAGAAAAGTAAATGTGTTTTTGCTGCTACTAGTGTTGAGTATTTGGGTCATATTATTTTTGATAAAGGGGTATCAACTGATCCAACCAAAGTGCAAGCTATGAAAGAGTGGCCAGTACCATTGAATGTGAAGCAGTTGAGAGGATTTCTTGGTTTGACTGGTTATTACAGAAAGTTTATTAGAAATTATGCAGTGATAAGTAAGCCTTTGACTGAATTAACCAAAAAGAATGCTTTTCAGTGGTCTAATGAGGCACAAGTAGCTTTTGAAACTTTGAAACAAGCTATGACTCAAGCACCAGTGTTAGCTTTACCTGATTTCAAGAAGGTGTTTACCGTAGAAACAGATGCTTCAGGTGTTGGAGTGGGAGCAGTGTTACAACAAGAAGGGCATCCAATTGCTTTTCTGAGCAAGACATTGTCACCAAAGCATCAAGCTCTTTCAACCTATGAAAAAGAGTTTCTGGCAGTTCTCATGGCATTAGATAAATGGAGGGGTTACTTGCTTGATAGACATTTTAAAATCAAAACAGACCACTTTAGTTTGAAATACTTGTTGGGACAGAGATTGACTACTCCTTTTCAGGTTAAATGGCTTCCAAAGTTGCTAGGTTATGACTATGAGATTTCTTACAAGAGTGGATCTGAGAATGTAGTGGCAGATGCTTTGTCAAGGGTCTCAAGTGGGGCTGAATTGAATGCTTTAGCTTTGACTTCCATAGCCTCAGATTTGTTGCAACAAGTTAAAGACAGCTATGTTCAAGATGGAATGTTGAGCAAGTTAATTACACAGATACAAAACAATAGTTACAAGGAGGATAAGTATACCTTGGTGGATGGACTGATTAGAAGGAAGGGCAAGTTAGTGGTGGGAAGTGATTCACAATTGAGGAATACTATCATACAACATTACCATACTGATGCAATGGGTGGTCATTCAGGTACAACAGTGACTGTCCATAGGCTTAAAACTATGTTCTATTGGAAGGGAATGCATAAGATGGTCAAACAGTTTATCAGAGAATGTGATATTTTCCAAAGACAAAAACCTGATCTTGCTGCATACCCTGGTCTACTACAACCTTTACCCATTCCTGACAAAATATGGAGCTCAATTTCCATGGACTTTGTGGAAAGACTGCCAGTTTCACAAGGTAAAGCAGTTATTTTTGTGGTGGTAGATAGGTTATCCAAGTATGCACATTTCATTGGGCTGCAACATCCTTTTACTGCATCAACAGTTGCACAAGCATTCATGGATAATGTGTATAGGTTACATGGGTTGCCTGAATCAATTATCAGTGATAGAGATAAAGTTTTTCTGAGTCACTTTCGGCAATCTTTGTTTAAAACCATGAGGGTGCAGCTCAAACTATCAACTGCCTACCATCCTCAAACTGATGGTCAGACAGAAATAGTTAATAAATATTTGGAGTGTTATCTTAGATGTATGACTGGGGACAAGCCAAAGGAATGGTTGATGTGGTTGCCAATGGCTGAATTTTGGTATAACACCAACTATCATTCTTCAACCAACATTACACCCTATGAAGCAGTATATGGTCAACCACCACCATTGCATATTCCTTATGTACCTGGTGAAAGTGCAGTGGAAAGTGTGGACAGAACTCTACAAGCTAGGGAAGAAGCCTTGAAGATGATAAAGTTTCACTTGCAGAGGGCTCAAGACAGGATGGTTAATCAGGCTAATAAACATAGAAGTGAGAGGGTATTTGATGTTGGTATGTGGGTATACTTAAAGTTGCAACCTCACAGACAAGTTACTCTTAGAAGGGAACAACAACATAAGTTGTCATCCAAGTATTATGGCCTTTTTCTTATTGTGGAGAAGATTGGAACTGTGGCTTACAAGTTGGAACTACCAATTGGAAGTCAGGTGCATCCAGTATTTCATGTGTCTCAGCTTAAGTTGTGTAAGGGAAGTGCAAACAAAATGGGTATTTTGCCTCATTGTGGACCAGATGGATTGTTAACTGCTGAACCCATTGCTATTTTAGACAGAAAATTGGCCAAAGTCAACAACAAACCTGTGGTTTATGTACTAGTTAAGTGGTCCAATTACACTGATGAAGATGCTACTTGGGAATGCTACAGTGATTTGCTCCAAAGGTTCCTTGACTTTGAAGAACATTCTTGAGGACAAGAATGATTTGAAGGAGTGGGAATTGTTACAAGTTAAAAGTCAAGTTCAACAATTCATAAAGTACAGGGACTTAAAGTGACAAGTTTAGAAGTTGTTAATAGTTTTGGCGCCAAAGTCTATTAAACCACATCTTGTAGCCTTATAAGGCATAACTTTCCTATTGTCATTTTGAATCATCATTTTCATGTAATCTCTCTTTCTGCTCTGTAACAATTCTGTAACCAACTCAATAATACAATAACAAACCCTTTTCGAATCTTGTTTCAATCTATAGACTCCTAATTGATTTGTTGCATTTGAAAGTGTAATTTCATTTCTTAACTGATTTCTAATTGCACGTTTCAGAGACACCCTATAAAGGTTAAGGAGCACGCCATTAAAGAAAGTACGTACCAACAATACTTACCTTGATAAGATGGCTCCATTCTTCGATATCAGTAGAAGAAGAGTTTGATTCTAAAGTTAGAGACTCAGGACGGCAACACCAAAGAACAGCACCCACAACAGATTCGTGAACCGATACTTCTTCTATGTACAGTTCTAGCTCAACATGATCAAGCTCATAAGGTGACAACCCAATCACTGTCAGTTCCTCAACATCTATAAGACCCTATAAGACGAGAGGTAAATACTGTAAATACAACTTCGATACGGAATTACTTTATATTATTGCTTGGGTCTAATTAAATAACTCATCAAAAAAAGAATAGTGGGTAAATACAATACCGCGCTCATGCTCAACTTCAATTCTTTGAAACCAATTTTCTTTTCCAAAAATCGCCTCAAGCTCTGGAACCAGAGACCATCAACAACATCATCGGGGTAACATTCCATACGTGCTTTTGGCGGGGGTGAATCCATTTTCAAATAGCGATAACGTCTATATCCTTTGCATCTAAATAAAAGCAGATTGGGGGCATTGATATCAATTTTTTCCAAATCACAATTGGACTCAAGCTCAAACATCCTTAAAGAATGACTTGAGATATTCAGTCTCTTACATTCGTCACTGGGAGACAAAAACAACTCTTCAACAAAGGGGAAGCCAGATGACAAGTCAACTAACCCTTCTGAAGACGGGGAGGGATACCCATAACTATCAAGAGTTGTTAGTTTTCTGCATGAAGCCACGTTCACAGATGGTCCCCGTGTTCCTCCCGAATTCGCTAGGCAAAGATACCACAGATTTGGAGCTTCAATATCTATTCTCTCAAGTTCATCCCAAAACCTTATCCGAACCTGTTGAAGATTTTGAAGTCCGTAAACATAAAACCTATTTACCCCACACCAGTTCCCAACACATAATTCCTCAAGAAAAGGGCAATGCATGAATAGATGCTTCATCACGTCCTCATCTATATGGATGTGATGAAGGTTCAACAACTCCATCGACTTAAATTTGACAGCATCAACCATCAAAGACAGAGCTAACTTACAATTAAATAATGCCAAATGCGTTAATGAAGAAGCGGACAAGACGTTGTCAGAAACATCGTACATTGGTAGAAGTTGTGATCCTTGTGACGGGTTCATAATAGAAATACCTAACACCTTTACGCCACTCTTAATAACTAAATCGAGGCATCTGTCAATAATACCTACTTCTGTAGGATCCTCAAGCGAGGTAACAATGTCTAATGTGTGGGCACTAGTGACATTTTGTTGGCAAAATCTGGAAATAGTATACTCAACATACTTGAAAAAACGTTCCCTTAGATCTTTGTATGTGACAGATTCTGGAAAGGTTTCACCAAATTCATGGATATAGAATTCCAAAATGGGGAAGGAAGCCGTTAGAGCATACCAGTTCTTAGACAATACACTCATTCGAACACGCTCTTTAGGTGACTTTAAAAATGACAGGATATGATGACTGATAAACTCGAGAAGCCCTGAAATCTGATCCGTTGTATCATCTACTATCTGATTGTTCCCTTCCATATCCCCAAATTCAATTAACTACAAACTGGTGTTTTGATTGCCCTACAGAAATATATGCAAAAAACGATAAATCAGAATCCAAAATATTAGGTTGTGTTTAGTTGAAGAAAAACACTCATATTTTCCACAAAATGTTTTGTACAACAGAAATTGCCTTCAAATAATTCTCCACAAAACAAAAAAATCTGTTTCCTAATTAACCTAACACTGAAAAATTGCATAGCACATTTTTGTTGTTTCCTTGTTTTCCTTTGTAACCCAAAAACCCCTTTCCATTCTTTAAAATAGAACAAACATCAAGTAATCTAAATTCTTGCGAAATTAGAGAAACCTAACATTTGGTGGAAATGTAATATAAACATGCATGACCATAATACATAAGACATAAATTTTAAGATGTAATAATAAAGGAACATTTATAAATTAAGGATACGTTACCACGATGTAGTAATCTTACTGTTTTTATAATCGAAGCAACTTTTTATTCTACAACATGAACATAAGACATAAAGAGAGACATTAGACACACATAAATTAGGGTTTTCACACTTACATAAACGGTCCTTGTAAGTGGTGCCAACTGAGGTCCGATCGGGTAGATAGTTCACAAAATCTCAATGTTTAACCCGTATAAATAATTGGACCCACCCGTCAACAATAGCCCGTTTAGACCGGGTGTAGTGGTCACCGTGTTATTACCGTCAACATAGTTATATTAGTTTCTTTCTTCACCACCAAATATGTGCAAAAAGACCATCAACTTCACTACCTAAATATAACTTAAAGACAAAATATACCTCACAAAGCCTCAATATACTCACTCACACAACACAACTTTTTTTTTTTTTTTCGTTACATGGTAGTGAAGGTTCATCCGCCCGTTTTTATAAAATGATTTAATTATCTATTGGATAATTGAAGGAGTGAAAATGTTGGTGATTTTAGTGTCATCAAGCATTTTGAGTAATAAAGATTACTCGAAACCAAAGTGATTTCAAGTTAAGTTTTTATACAAGTTAGGAGGTGCGGAGTACATGCTTATATAAACTAATTAACTTGATTTTGGATACGATAAATGAAAAAGGTTTGTGATAGAAAATGATGTTGCAACCATTTAATAGATGTGACTATTGTAAATATAATGATAGAAAAACTGTCACTATTTAGTGTCGCTGAAATCCATTTGAATGTTAAACACTTTAAACTAAAAGGTGTGACCGTTCATGAAACGATGTGACATTTTCACCAAAAATCACTTTGTTCATTATATATAAACACAATTTTGGTCTTTCATTTAGGATGTGTGCATTGTTTGGTTAATAAGCGAATAAACCAAAACCGAAAAAAGTAGAACTGAACTTATAACCGAACTGAATTCATCAAAACCGAACCGAACAAAAAATTCGGTTTTCGGTTTGGATATGTTTTTGCTATCTGAACCGAAAACGAAATTTATATAAATATATACTTTGTATTTATTTATATGGGCAAATGGTACAAAAAGGCATCAAAGTTATGGTCCATTTCCAATCAAAGTATCCAACTTTTTTTCTTGCATAAAAAGGAATCCAACTTTTTTTTTTTGGCGGAGTTGGGTTTTTTACTAACACCCCGTTAAATATTCCGTTAACTTAAAGAAAATTTTTTTTAAAACTTTTATAGAATTTGAAGGGTGGTTTTGAAATTAATGTGTTTATATACTTTAAACGTTTCATCCCCAAAATCAATATTAGGGCAAAATTAAAATTACGGCAAAATCCAAATTAGGGCAAAACAATTTCTTCCCCAAAATTAAAACATGACAAACTCATCTAATTCATCAAACTCGTCAAACTGGGTGTACTGGAATCGAAGAAATGCATGTTGGGAAAAAAATAATTTGATGAATCGTGTTTGTGTTGTGTGAATGTGGTGATGAAAGTGGTAAGTGGATTTCTTGGACTGAAAAGAACCCTGGCAGGAGGTTTTTGGGTTGTCCTAACTATAAGGTAAACAGATTTTTTGCTTTTAATGGTTTGTGAAAAACATGTCTTAACTTTATTTTGGTTAAATAGGCAAGAAAGCATTGTGAATCTGGTGGGATCCAGATTTACCAACTAAGCATTACAAAAGTAAATTGGCAGATGTGGAAAACAAAATGAAGAAGGAAGCTGTGGAATTTGAGGTGAAAAAAAAAAAAGATATTGGAAGAAGAAGTGGCAGTGTTGAAGACTACAATATATAATAAATATGCAATCTAGGGTTATCTTTGTACTGTTAGGATTGCTTTTCATTATGATTATGAAAGCTTTTTAGTTTAGTTTGATCAATGAATGTATTGAAAATGTTTCCTTTTGATGAAGTAAAATGTATTTGTTTAACTTTGATCAACGAATATAATTTGTATTTTATGTTTTAATTTGAAGTGCAGTAACATACAAATATTTGTAAAGGTGTTTATTTTGCTGATATGTGTAAAAAGCAAACACATTGATAGATTGCAGTCATGATATGTTTAAAGAACTTTTGCAATGATGAAACTAGGCAGTGACTGCCAAAGTAAACACATGAAAATAGGCAGTGATTGTAGTCATCACATGTTTGATGACATGTTTAGGTTCTTTGTAAAAAAAAGTTTCCAACAACCCTAGATTTCTACATCCATAGGTACGGGTTAGTCATTCCATACCCCCTCTGGCGACGACTTACATTGTAGTGGTGGAGATGAGAGTTAAATATTGTGTTTAGGGGTGTTAATCAGGCGAGGTTGGTCGGGTTCGGGTCAATTTGGGTTGGGTCGAGATTGAAAATATCGTACACGAACACGACACTATTTAGATCTTGCGTTAGTCAGGTTCAGGTCAATTTTGGTCGAGTCCACTCAGGTGGGGTCCATTCAGGTTCGGGTCGACCCAAATATGAATAAAATGATAAAAAAATGGCTATATCTATAAATTTAAATAGGAAATTAAAAAAATATATATAAATAATAATAATAATAATAATAATAATAATAATAATAATAATAATAATAATAATAATAATAATAATAATAATAATAATAATAATAATAATAATAATAATAAACCCGACACCCGACTGTATTTAGTATTCGGGTTAATCCAAATAAGATTTTAGTAGAAGAAAAACACTCATATTTTCCACAAAATGTTTTGTACAACATAAATTGCCTTCAAATAATTCTCTACAAAACAAAAAAATATGTTTCCTAATTAACCTAACACTGGAAAATTGCATAACACATTTTTGTTGTTTCCTTGTTTTCCTTTGTAACCCCAAAACCCCTTTCCATTCTTTAAAATAGAACAAACATCAAGTAATCTAAATTCTTGCGAAATTAGAAAAACCTAACATTTGGTGGAAGTGTAATATAAACATGCATGAACATAATACATAAGACATAAATTTTAAGATGTAATAATAAAGGAACAATTATAAATTAAGGATACGTTACCACGATGTAGTAATCTTACTGTTTTTATAATCGAAGCAACTTTTTATTCTACAACATGAACATAAGACATAAAGAGAGACATTAGACACACATAAATTAGGGTTTTCACACTTACATAAACGGTCCTTGTAAGTGGTGCCAACTGAGGTCCGATCGGGTAGATAGTTCACAAAATCTCAAAGTTTAACCCGTATAAATAATTGGACCCACCCGTCAACAATAGCCCGTTTAGACCGGGTGTAGTGGTCACCGTGTTATTACCGTCTACATAGTTATATTAGTTTCTTTCTTCACCACCAAATATGTGCAAAAAGACCATCAACTTCACTACCTAAATATAACTTAAAGACAAAATATACCTCACAAAGCCTCAATATACTCACTCAGACAACACAATTTTTTTTTTCTCGTTACATGGTAGTGAAGGTTCATCCGCCCGTTTTTATAAAATGATTTTATTATCTATTGGATAAGGAGTGAAAGTGTTGGTGATTTTAGTGTCATCAAGCATTTTGAGTAATAAAGATTACTCGAAACCAAAGTGATTTCAAGTTAAGTTTTTATACAAGTTAGGAGGTGCGGAGTACATGCTTATATAAACTAATTAACTTGCTTTTGGATATGATAAATGAAAAAGGTTTGTGATAGAAAATGATGTTGCAACCATTTAATAGATGTGACTGTTGTAATATAATGACAGAAAAACTGTCACTATTTAGTGTCGTTGAAATCCATTTGAGTGTTAGTCACTTTAAACTAAAAGGTGTGACCATTCTTGAAACGATGTGACATTTTCACCAAAACTCACTTTGTTCATTATATATAAACATAATTTTGGTCTTTCATTTAGGGTGTGTGCATTGTTTGGTTAATAAGCGAATAAACCAAAACCAAAAAAAGTCGAATTGAACTTATAACCGAACTGAATTCGTCAAAACCGAACCGAACGAAAAATTCGGTTTTCGGTTTGGATATGTTTTTGCTATCTGAACCGAAAACGAAATTTATATAAATATATATACTTTGTATTTATTTATATATACAAAAAGATCATTAAAATTTTATCATAATATAAAAATTCTTTTTATGATTGAAATAATTTTTTTTTTCAAAAATCTATACAATTATATTTTTTAAAAATATAAATAGTGTAATTCGGGTAGGTTATTTGGGTTAACCTGAAAACCAAATCGCATTCAAATATGGTTTTCGGTTCAGTTCGGTTGAATTCTAGTTCAGTTCGGTTCGCTTTTCATTATAGGATGAACAATCATAACTAATAAGTCTTAAGTTTTCTCGTCTACGGTCTACATGTTTATAATAACTCATACACAATATATTTAACTTGTTATCTAGATAACTTGACAAATTAAATATACTAAACAAGTAACATGTTAAGGAATTGACTCATATAACCCGTTTATTCAAGCAAGTTGTCATGTTACACGGGTTAGCAAGTTTAACGGATTGATAGGTTGTCACATTTAACCCTTTTAATACATATAATCAAATATTTTTTTAACGGATTAGGTTCTTTGTAAAAAAAAGTTTCCAACAACCCTAGATTTCTACATCCATAGGTACGGGTTAGTCGTTCCATACCCACTCTGGCGAAGACTTACATTGTAGTGGTGGAGATGAGAGTTAAATATTGTGTTTAGGGGTGTTAATCAGGCGAGGTTAGTTGGGTTCGGGTCAATTTGGGTTGGGTCGAGACTGAAAATATCATACACGAATACGACACTATTTAGATCTTGCGTTAGTTACGTTCAGGTCAATTTTGGTCGAGTCCACTCAGGTCGGGTCCATTCGGGTTCGGGTTGACCCAAATATGAATAAAATGATAAATTTTTTTTTTTTGGCTATATCTATAAATTTAAATAGGAAATTAAAAAAATATAGATCCATGCCGACACTCATCTTCGTGACCGCCATTTCGGAGTGGATGCACTACCTATCACCAAACAATCCCTGACTAATCATGCTATTTTTGAGGAAGCTGAGGTTACGTTGAAGCGCATGGGTCTCTGGTTATGTGGGATTTGTTTTAAGATGCATACTCTTCGTACTAAGTGTCGGCATGGATATGATTTTGTGGCACCTCCTGATTGTGGTGATGGTGTTGTTAGGTTTGTGTTATTTGATTTCGCCAAGCCACAAGTTCCTTCTTCTGCTCGTGTTGAAGACTTGGTTTTGGATGAACGGTCTGGTTTTGATTTACACCTACTTGACACCTTGCTGTCTAAAGGGTTGCACACTGTCAAATCCATCCCTCCTAAGTGTCGTTTGGGTTTCTCTCGCGTTTTGAAAGGAGCTCTTGATAAGGTGATCTGCACACCTGAGGACATTTCTTGTTGGGTTAGCCTGGTAGTCTTACCACTTTGTCTTCTTAAAACCTTTTGCCCGAGGAGTAACATGGAGTGTAGGTCTGCCATTAAACGCCAATGCCAAGAAGAATACATTGCTAACGTCATTCGATCCTGGGGTACGTCAGGTGGTAGTCTGCAACTTGTTAGAGAGGTTTTAGCTGAATCATCCCCTGCATAGGATGATATTAATGAGGAACACTTTGATGTGAGTGAGCGCAATATCAAGCAATGTAAGAGGAAGATTTGTGATGGCCATTATACTGCCGCTGTCAGAGTTCTTTCTTCTTCGGGGGTTGCTCCTTATAATGATACTACTCTTGAGGACTTAAAGGCTAAGCACCCCTTCAAGTCTGCTCCTTCTTCGCCAGATATACCTAGTGATCATCATAACCTCGTTGCATCTCCTGCTGTGGTTCTTGACATGATTAAGAGTTTCCCCCGCGGTACGTCTTGTGGTCGAGATGGTTTACGAGCCCAACACCTGTTGGATTGCTTTAGTGGTGCTGCTGTGGCTATTCCTGATGAGTTAATCGATTCTATCACCCATGTGGTAAATCTTTTCCTCGATGGTAAATGCCCAAAGGCGTTGGGTGAGTATATTGCTAGTGCTCCTCTCACACCGCTGAGTAAACCTGGAGGCGGCATCCGTCCTATTGCTGTGGGGACCGTTTGGAGACGTCTAGTCTCCAAGGTTGGTGCTTCCTTGATCGGCCATTCCTTAGATGGTTATTTAAATGATCTTCAATTTGGTGTCGGGGTACCTGGAGGAGGGGAGGCTATTCTTCATGTCGTTAATAGGTTTATTGAAGACCGTGGTGGTGAGGAAGGTCTTTCGATGTTACTAGTGGATTTCAAAAATGCCTTCGACTTAGTGGACCGTGAAGTCATGCTTCAGGAAGTTCGCCTGCGTTGTCCTGCCATTTCACGTTGGGTGGAATTTTGTTACTCCAGGCCGGCTAGATTATATTATGGTGAACACACGTTATGGTCGCACCAAGGGGTACAACAAGGCGACTCGCTTGGACCTCTCCTCTTTGCTCTAGTATTACATCCTTTGGTGTGTAAGATTAGGGACTCCTTCAGTCTTTCCCTTCATGCCTGGTATCTAGATGATGGCACTATTATTGGAGAAACTTTGGTTGTGGGGCAGGTTTTAGACCTTATTATGACAGATGGACCACGTCGTGGTCTACACCTAAATGTTGAGAAAACAGAGGTTTTCTGGCCACAAGGAGACCCCAGAAGCATGATCGCATGTGTCTTTCCGCCTAATATTGCTCGACCGCTACATGGTGTGAAATTGTTAGGTGGGCCTGCTAGTATGGACCTTGAGTTTATTAGTGAGCTTATTATGAAAAGGGTTGCTAAAACCATTGAGCTCATGGATGCTGTTGCTAAGCTTAAGGACCCCCAATGTGAGTTGTTGCTCCTTCGAGCTTGTGCTGGCATTTCCAAGCTTTATTTTTCTATGCGCACATGTTCTTCCCCGGTCTTTGAGCAGGCTCACATTTCATTCGATGCAGCACTTCGTTCTTCCCTTGAGCGTATTGTCACTGCTTCTGGACCAGGTTTTGGTGATTGGCAATGGAGGGTTGCCACCTTGCCTTTTGCATTTGGGGGGCTTGGTGTGTATTCTGCGGGTGATGCCTTAAATTATGCATTTCTCGCGTCCAGACTCCAATCGGCCAACTTACAAACTAAGCTCCTCCGACACTCCGGGATTACAACCTCTGGACCTTGTTTCGAAGAGGCCTTGTGTGCTTTTAATGCAAAAATGGAGATCGACCTTTTGAGTAATCCGGATGAGATCGATGCCCCTAAACTCATGAAGAAACTGGCAGATATATATTTCACACGTGTTACCAAAACGGCTGAATCTACCTTTTGTCTATCTACGAGACAGATGGCGCTCTGGAGATCGCAAAGGGAAGACTATACTTCAGATTGGTTACAGGTGGTTCCGATCGTTGGGTTGGGACAGACTATGAACGCCAGAACTTACCGATGTGTATTATGTTATAGGCTAGGTGTTCCCCTGTTTTCGGTTCAGAGACCGTGCTCAGCTTGTTCCAAGGTTTTTTCGGGGGATATTTATGGAGACCATGCGGTATCGTGCGCTGGCATCATTGGCATTAAACATCGACACAACATGGTGCGTGATACCCTATTTGATGTTTGCTCTCGTTCCGGGGTCTCGGCTGACATCGGGCTTTATGGGGAGGGGGAGCAAGCCTTACGTCCAGCTGATATATTGCTTTATTCTTGGGACGAGGGGAATGACGTTTGCGTCGATTTGACGGGGTCGTCTCCCTTGACGCAAACTGGTATGATTGATTTTGTGCCAGGTCATGTGGTGTCTGACGCCGCACAACGTAAACGTGTCAAGTATAGGGCTAAGTGTACGGAGATTGGATATGGGTTCCTCCCCTTCTCATTTTCCTCTCTGGGTGAACTTGAGGCTGATGCGGTGACCATACTAAAACGGATCAGGAAGTTCTCCATTACTCAAGACGTTGGAGCGCGTGCTGCTATTCATATCTTCAGTAGGATTAGCTTTGCCATTGCTGAAGGTGTGGGGGGGCCAGTTAGTTTCGAGGCTCCCCACTAATTTCTTGTAATCCTATAGTTTTGTTTCTAATGAAAGTGATGTTTTTATAAAAAAAAATAAATAAATAAATAATAATAATAATAATAATAATAATAATAATAATAATAATAATAATAATAATAATAATAATAATTAACCCGACACCCGACTGTATTTAGTATTCGGGTTGATCCAAATAAGATTTTAGACCCGAGTAACTCGACCTGAATAAGCTTAATAGGGTTGGGGATGGGTCGGCATTTTTTGTCACCCCTAACTATGTTTATGGGTTTATGCTGCCCATCAAACCACTTTTGTCGTTACAAGTATGCTTCATCATATCCGTCTCATTTATCTAATAACTATGTTTAAGGTTACTGGTTTGAAAAACTAATAACTCGGACTATATTGATTTGATATATACAAGAGCAGATCATCATTGATGAGTAGAAAAACAACCAACAGTCGTCCTTGAGTCTTTGTTTTGTTCTGGTTATCCTACTTTCCTTCAAGGCTTCACACTACTACAAAAAGTGCCAATAGCAACGGCCGGATTTCGTTGCTAAATGGCCCAAATTCGTTGCAAAAACGACGTTAGCAACGACATTAGCAACGGCCGGATTTCGTTGCTAAATGGCCCACATTATTTATTTTTTTAAAATAATTTTCTTTATAATTTATGGTCTCCGATATATCACTGATATATCGCCGCCATATCGGTCTTGGCGCTTGGCGGTGGTCGACCGCCGAGATACCGCCGAGCGATATTTACAACACTGATATTTATAAATGTAGTAACTAAAAAAAAAAAAACCTTGTTAACTTGTTAAAAAAAACTGGGAATTTTCCCTCCACTTTTTGATCGATCTACAAAAAAAAAAAATGTTCAAAAATTTTTGCAACAAAATGATTCGTTGCTATATTTGCAATTTCGTTGCCAATAAGTGTTATTTGATTGGCAAAAATAAAAACTTCGTTGCTAATTTTTTTGCAACGAAAATTTTAAAGAAAGTCGTTGCTAAAAATGAGAGGAAATGTTCCCACCAAATATTGAGAAGATAGCAACGAATTTAGCAACTAAAAATCGTTGCTAATCAAAGATTTCATTTTTGCCGAAATTCGTTGCTATATTCGTTGCTAATGTGTCAATTTAGCAACGACTTATTGGTTGTTGAAAAATTTTTGTTGCTATTGGCACTTTTTCTAGTAGTGTCAACGCCCATCAGCAGTCATCTGAATACTAATACTTTTGCTACAATTTTGGTACATTGGTATTTATGTGCAGTTCGGCACAAACAAAGTTGAAGTCAACTCAAAACAAAACGTTGTCACTACAGATATAATGTCATAACATCATTACCATAATTCAAAACCGTCATTACATATATGAATATCAAAATACATAATATTATATTGTTGAAAGGTTCACCATCCGCAGTTACCTGTTTTCACTGTTTCTGCAATTGATTCCTTCAAAACGCAAAACATACTTTTTTTACTAGTAACCCACACTTTTCATACTAATATAGGTTCCTTAATCCAATACATCACGAAATCTCCATATTCACAAACCTTTTGATTGTTTGATCATCCGCTTCTTCTTAATTGGTACGACTGTTTAGAAATCAAATATGAGGTAAAGAACGTGTTAATACATGTTTATATAATTAAATTAGTTGAAAAAAAAATAGAAGAATAGAATACCTTCTTCCTTTATGAAGGTGATTGTTTCTCCTGGCCGATCATGCGGTGATGCTGTCAAGAATGAATTTAAGTCACTGAAGTGCTGTTTGACTTTGGAAGAAGAAGATATCAGAATTTGAATATTGGTTTTGCCTTCATCTTCTTGTAGGAGTAGCTTTTCATGTGTAAACTGGAAAACAAATAGCTAGATAATGTAAAGCGGGTAAATAATGTATCTACATAATTCTTACCATCAAAGAAAGTACCAAATAATTCTTACCTTGACAATATGGCTCCATTCTTCAATATTAATACAAGCAAAGTTTGCTTCTAGAGTTAGAGAGAGAGGACGGCAACACCAAAGAACAGCATCCACAACAGCTTCATAAACCGATAATTCTTTTATGTATATTTCAACATGCTCGAGTTCATAAGGTGATAACTGAATCACTATGAGTTTCTCAACATCATCTATACTACACTATAAGACAATAAAAAAACTGTAAATACTACTTTGATACGGAATTACTTTATATCATTGCTTGGGACTAATTAAGTACAAACAAATAAATTAATTTGGGGAATACAATACCACACTGATATGCAACTTCAGCTCTTTGAAACCAATATTCTTGTCCAAAAATTGTCTCAAGTATTGGAACCCGTATATGTCAATCAAACCTCCATATTCCATGCATGCTTTTGACGGGACAGAATCCCTTTTCACACCAGAGACAAGACCTGAAGAGTCTTTGAATACGAATAAAAGCAGATTGGGGGCACTCAAATCAATTACGTCCAATTCCAAGTCTGAACACAGCTCAAATGTCCTCACTGAATGACTTGACAACTCGAGGCTCCGGGGATCATCAACTTCCAAATATAATTCTTCAAGGAAGGGAAAGTCAGATGACAAGTCAACTAAACCTTCCGAAGTCGGGGAGGGATACCCAGAATAAGACAATTTTGTTAGGTTTTGGCATGAAGCCACTTTCACAGATGGCATCCCTCTCTTTACTGAATCCACTAACCAAAGATGCCATAGATTTGGAGCATCAATATCTATTATCTCAAGTACTTCATCCCCAAACTCAATCTTAACTTCTTGAAGATTTTTAAGACCATAAACACAAAAAACTTTCACACCTTCGCAATCATCAATAATTATTTTCTCTAGAAGAGGGCAATTCGTGATTAGACGCTTGATCACCTCGTCATTTAGTGGGACGGATGCAAGTTCCAACGTCTTCAAAGACTTGAACTTCACAACATCAACCATCAAGGACGTAGGTAACTCACATCTACATATTTTTAAAGATGTTAATGAAGAGGCCGATAAGAGTACGTTAGGAACACGGTACTTTGGTAGATTTAGGAAACTAGGTGTCATGTTTTCAATTTCAATAACGAACACCTTAACGCCTTTCTTAAGAAATACACCAAGGCATCTGTCAAGAATGTCCACTTGTGTAGGATCACGATCCTGGTTTGGTGTAATGAGTTTGAATGTGTGCACAGTGACATTTTGGTGGCAAAATCTGGAAGTGGTATCGTCAACATACTTGAAAAAACAGTCCCTCACATATCGATTATGCTTGTCAGGTCTTGAGGATGGCGTAATGACATCATCAAATTCAAGGATATTGAAACCCGAAACGGGAAAAGAAACAGATACGGCAAACCAGTACTTAGACAACACACTCATTCGAAGAAGCTGTTGGGGAGAATCCAAATATGAAAGTATATGGTGAATAATAAATTCAGGAAGCTGTGAAATCCGATCAGTTGCATCTTCCAACTCCATCCTAATAAAAAGAAAGGGTTTAAAATTTATAATAAAAAACCCAAAACACAAATTGAATCTGTATATGCAGGTTCAAGTAGGTAACATAATCAGTATTCATGAAAAATTACTTTCTTATAGTACGTGCTCGTTTTGAAAAATCGAAATTTGATAAACTCTTATAGTCATGGTTTATCTTTTTTGAAGCATAAGTAATATATAAAAACAGTTATAAAGGGTAATACAAACACTTTGACAACTAGGTGCAAGCAAGCCGAGCTCAGAGAGCGAGCTCGTGTTCAGCTCGTATAGCTTGGAGAAGAGAGAGCTCAGTTTGTTTAGGATTTATGTGTCTCTGGAATTAAATATAAAAAACTGAAGTGTAATGGAACAGCAGAGATGAAATCAAACTATATTCGTTCAGGCATTTCGACAAACACCTGGTGAGCTGAAATGGTAAGGTGTTACAGGGGCTTTTATCATACAATAATTTATTTAAACTATAACTTATTTTATGTTACTAGTTATCAACTTATCATAAATAACAACAAATTTTCAACTAACCTTTAACCGTTTTGCAGAATAAAAAACCCTTTCTTCTTTTGGGGATTTGAATGACGTTGGTTCGAGTGGATTACAAAAGTATTCCCTTTATTAAGAAGAAAATTATTTAGGAGGGCAAATTTACATAAGTAGTCTCTTTCTTCTTTATTTCTCCACCTTGTGAACACATCTAATATTCTAATGTGTTGCTAATAAAGTTCATCTTTGCCTTGGGTAAATTACAAAAGGGTTGGGTTAAAATGACGGTGGCTAGTTTTTTAGTTTAACGGGTCTACCCCATTAGGCTAATAGGCAAGGCATACATTTTTTCACTATACACATCAGCGCCACGTCAACTTTCTCTCTCCTCTCACTTCCCTTCATCACTCTTCACCAATTAGTGGGCAAGGGATATGTTTTTTCACCTTAACTCCTATTTTTTTAATACTTATATAATTAAAATCATAAACATTCAAAATCATAAACGTAAAAAAATACTTGAAAAGTCAAACCTGGACATTTAATATGGGACGGAGGGAGTAATGAAGTAGTGTTTTGGTGAAGTTGTGGTTTAAAAAGTATGAATTTTAGTGGGTATTTATAAGTAAAAGATACGTATTACGTAGTATAACCAACACAATACATAGTAACAAATTAAGAAATAATACTTGGAAATTTAAAAATTCAGGGCAAGGTCTATATTCTATAATTACAAAATGGGTTACGTTTCTTTATGTGGTCATGGTGGAAATGATGGATGGACTTATCGGATGTTCAAACTTCAAAGGTATAAAATCAATTACTCATATTTTAGAAGGGGGCAAACAAGAAAAAAGTAACAAAAGTTTACATTGGAATACAATAGTCAAACTCCTGCAAAAGAAAAACATCAAAACAGCTTTTGATTCTCTTTCTTCTCCTCTTCTCCGACCACCTCCTTAAGACCTTAATTTTCCGGCAGGTAACCAAACTTTCAATTTTGTTCTATGTTAGGTAATTTGAGGAACCTTTGCAACCGGTTACCTGTTATAGCCGGTCACCATCGGTTGACTTTCGTTGACCTTGTACTAATCTTTAATAAATGAATATTTTATTAAAACGGGTTAATAAAGTGGACCCAAAAACACACATTTTACCAAAATATTTCCCCCCAATTCCACGAACCCTAATTTCCTCCAAAATCGATGAACCCTAATTCCCCAAATCCAGAACCCTAATTTTCTTTGAAATTTGATACTCAAAATGGGTAAAGGGAAACCCGACAAGAATCGTGCGTTCACAGTCAACCTTAAGCATGATGGTTTATTCACGATTAAACCTTTTGGTTATATGGAAGGAGATGAAAAGCAAATTACAGACGTTAACTTTGAAGGTATGTCATTTAATGAATTGTTTGAGGTTGTTAAGCATTTAGTTCCTTGTCCACTTAGGAGACTTTATTATTGCAAAGTAGGAACCCCGTTAAAAGTAGGAATTAAGGAATTGAAAAATGATGATGATGTTCAGTCATTTTTGAAGTGTGATTTTGAATCAAAATGGGTAGTTGATTTGTATGCTGAACATTTATATAAAGATGCTTTAGATGCTTGGGACAATGCACAGTCTGTTGAAGAGGAATATGAGTCTAGTGATGCATATTGTTGTAGTGAAGAGGAAGATTTTCATGATGTTGAATTCTTTCATGAGGGTGAAGATAATGTAGAAATTAAAAATGAAACTACCAAAGACCCATTTCTTAACAAATTGTGTTCAAACAGTGGTCACTTTAGAGGTTTCATTGATGAGCCAATAAATGGCCATACCATAGAAGTGATAGAAGACCCTGATCAAGTAGATGCTAAGTATAGAGCTAAGCCTTATGTTATTTACCCAAGGCATGATCCTACACAAGATTGGGATAAAATGGAACCAATATTGGGAATGAGGTTTGAAAACAGTGAAAAACTTAAGCTTGCTTTAGCCAATTATGAGGTGCATAATGGATATCAAATTTGGTTCATGAGAAATGATTGGAAGCAATTGTTAGTTTACTGTGGTAGGAACGTCTTAGAAGGTAGGTGTGCAGGGGCTGTCACATTGAAAAAAAGATCTGAACTTAGGAAAAAAAAGGATGGTGAGGGTTGTTCAAAGGATGTTCGGGTATGTTCAAATGCTGGTGAGGGTTGTTCTATGTCACCTGCAAAGGTTCCTAAAAGGGGTAGGGTTAAAAGGAAAGCTGTTAGGTCAGTTGATAAGGAAGAAAAAGTGTGTGGCTTTAGACTTTTTTGCATCTTGGATATCAACTGAAAATTCATTCCAAATCAAATCTTTAAAGTCTAAACACAAATGTTCTAGGAACTACAACCTAGGTAGCTTGGTGACATACAAATGGATAGCACACCATTTTGCCAAGGAGCTTATTGCAGACCCTTTCATACCACTATTGAAGATGAAAACAGAGCTAAGGGTAAGGTTTCACATTAATGTAAGCCTTGGTCAATGCCAGAGAGCTAAACAAAGGGCTTTATTTGACTATGAAGGGGGGTTGAGAGAACATTATGGCAGGTTTTGGGAGTATAGGAATGTTGTGATAGATTCTAATCCAGGGACAACATGTAGAGTAGATGATGAAGAAACCTCATCTGGAAACAATTATTTTAGGAGATTCTATGTCTGTTTTAAAGGTGTTAGGGATGGTTGGTTTGCAGGGTGTAGAAAGGTAATAGGGTTGGATGGGTGTTTTCTAAAACATAAATGTAGAGGTGAGTTGCTAGTAGCTATGGGGAGAGATGCCAACAATCAAATGTACCCAATAACATGGGCTGTGGTCAAGGTGGAAAACTATGATAACTGGTGTTGGTTCTTGGGCCAAGTCTGTGAAGATCTGAATTTGCATCAGGGTAATGGATTGACTATTATCACAGATTCTCACAAGGTATTCAAAACAATTTATGTACTAATATTACAACTTATATTATTATATTGATAGTTATTCTAATACATGTACTTATACAGGGACTTGAAATGGTTGTTGGTGACTTTCTACCCAATGCAGAACATAGAAAGTGTACAAGACATGTGTTTGCAAACTTTAAAAGGAAGTTCAGTGGAGTGGAGCTGCAACGACTATTTTGGCAAGCTGCTTCAACCATGTGTACCTGGTTCTAGTTTCTATAACTTAAACCAGTGAAGAATAAAACACTTGTAACCATCTATGATCAATGCAATTTTAGATTAACAACAAGGGTACAAAAGCATGATTTAAATTTCATTCATAAACATTTGCTGCATACATTAGATTGTGTTTACAAGGCTGCTTAACCTACACTGCCTGAACAAAAACTAAGCCATATACACAATCTAACCCTAAATACCATGCTATTTAACTACAAGTACTAATGCAACAACAACTGCAAAGACAATAAGAGTTGACTTCCAAAAGGTTACATTCTTTAAAGCTTTTCTCAAGACAACTTCCAATTCTTCAATCTTCCTTTGACGATTGACTTCATTTTCAACCTCACGCCTTTGATTTGGATTGAGTCTGGTATACATCTGGAACAAGTGCATCCTATACCACTCACACTCCTCCTCTGGATCATACCAATCCCATCTATCACATTTCTTCCTACCCGGTTTCTAAAATCCAAAAAAAAAAAGAAGTATAGTGAACATTTAAACAGAATAATCTTTAAAGAAAACATATATGTTATGCTTACCCATCTATTCTAGCAGCAAATGAAGCGTTTAGCTGGGTTGGTGGGTGTCCATGGTGTTACCACCATCGAAGGCCTGTCACATTTGCAATAATCGTTGATAAGATAGGTGGACATGGTTTACTTTGATTTTGATTATGGATTGGTATTGATTATTGTTTGATTTAATTGATTGGGGTTAATGTGAATAGAATTAGGGTTTATGTTAAAAAGGGGGAATAAATAAGGGAAAAGAGGAAAAAGTGAAATATACCCGTTATAGTGACGTCACAGGTGGGCCCCATTAGCATAACCGGTGATATTACCTAACATTGAAGGTTTCACAAAGTTTGGTTACCTAACTCGATATTTTTGTAAGTAAATTACCTAACATTGAAAATTTTGAAAAGTTCGTTACCTAACAGTAGAATTAACCCTTTTCCGGCACTCAAAATATGTAGGGGGTAATTTTTTTATTTATTTATTTTATTTATTTTTTTTTAACTTACAATGGTTAGAAAAATTAGTGGGGCCCGGTTTTTTTCTTTCCTGCTAGGTGAAGGCTTCACCAAATGTTGTCTTAATTCTTGTGCATAGCGCGTGAATGATGGTGGAGGGCAAGAGCCTCTGCGCATGAAGTGGGTCCAGATGGTGAAACCATCACTCCCTTGCATTCTAGCCTTAGGGGTGTACTTTTTTTGTTTTTTGTTTTACTTTTTGCAGTTTTGTTATTTTGCGGTTTTTTTTTTTTAAATAGAAAAAATTGTGTATGTATAAAATGTATTGTATATGTATAATGTTTTGTATATTTGTGTTTAATAATGTTTTGTATATGTATAATCTTTTGTATAATTATTTTGTTTGTATAATAGCACGTTAAATATTACCATATTAAATAACTGCAACAACAACTGTTATTATTAAAACGTTAACATATTATTTAAAAACAACAACATCTACGACATATGAAGATCATTCATTGCATTTAAAAGATCATGAAGATTATTCATTTCATTTTAAACAACAACTTTTTTTTAACTTTTACAAAATACTTTTTTTAACCAAATACTTTTTTTCAACAAAATACTTTTTTTTAACAAAATACTTTTTTTAACTTTTACAAAAAAATTACAACTTTTATTTTCATTTGTACAAAAAAATATTTATTTTGTTACAACTTTTATTTTTTTTACAAAATAATTTTTTACAACTTTTATTATTTTTTTAACATTTACTATTTTTTTACAATTAAACAACATTAAGACATTATTTTTTTACAAAAAAATTACAACTTTTATTATTTTTAACAAAATACTTTTTTTAAAAAACTTTTACAACTTTTAATATTTTTTAAACCTTTACAATTTGTTTTTACAACTTAAAAAAAAAAAAAAAAAAAAAAAAACCAAGTACAAAAGCCAAAAAAAAAGTACAAAGCAGGGGACGTGACAGCCTAGGGGGAGTAGACCACGTTTATATAGTAGGTCCCTTACAAAATACTGATAAAGTCTTTAACATATACACATGTCCTTTATGGTAATCTTGCTAATAAAGTTTTTAAATAATATGATTTGTAAAACACTCAAAATACTAATTATCTAATTATTGCTATATATCAAATAACATAATCAAATCCAAACTAAATTTGAAAACCACGGCTAATTATCTGATTATCCATTTTTAAAACACATCATCTATTTTAAATAAGCAATCTCAAACACCGCTCTTAATTTGATCTATGCTTAACCAATGAGACTTACGTTTTCTTGTCTACCCAATTATAATAACTAATATGGTCCAGTCGGGTCGAGGCTGAAATATCATACCCGTACCCGACCCTACTTAGATCTCGGGTTAGTTGGGTTCAAGTCAATTCGGGTCGGGTCGGGTCAGGTCGCATCCGGTCGGGTTCGGGTCAACAGAATATAAATAAATTGATCATAAGTTTAAATAGCGGTTTTTTTTTAGAGGATTAAAATAAAAAATCCTTATTCGGGTCAATCAGGTCGAACCGAATCAAAGTTTGGCAAACATATTTAACCCGACATCCGACCCTATTTAGTATTCGGGTTAACCCGAATAACCAGAATAAAATTATTAACCCAAGTAACCCGACTTGAATATGCTTAATTGGGTTCAAGTACGAGTCAGTTTTTTTCACACTTCTAACTGTGTTTATGTATTTTGGCCATCAAACCACTTTTGTTGTTCCAAGTATGCTTCATCATATCTGTCTCATTTATCTATCGATACTATCTAAAAAATAGAAATGATCAAAGTGAAAAGTCAAGAAAGTGAAATATTGAGAAAATTAAAAATGAAATGTTGAAACAATTAATTATTAGCAAGTGAAAATTTGAAATTAAAAAACGAAATGTTGAAAGCATATGTTTCAAAATGAAACTATTAATACACGTAGAAAACCGGGTTGACCCGGGACGCTTCAAACCCGGCGGGTTGACGTGGTTTAATTTGACCCGTTTTTTCGACCGAAACGGTTCAACCGATTGAACCACCCGGGTCGAACCGGGTTTCAAAACATTATGTTTAATCCTCAAATCCTCAAAATTTTAGGGTGCGTTTAGTTGGAGAAAAATTCTCTTGTTTTCTATCTCTAGTTTTATAAAAATTTAGAAGGGAAATTTATCTCCACAAAACACTTGAAATATAGAAAACACATTTAGTTGATGTTTGTATTTTCTATTTTGAAAAAGGGGAACGATAGTTGTGGGTTACAAAGGAAAACAAGGAAAATAACTAAATTTTGTTTTGTAGTTTTCCTTTTTATGTTAGGAAATAGAGGATTTTGTGTTTTGCAAAACATTTTGTTGGAAAACGTTGATTTGAATGCGATTTCTGTTTTATTTGTTTTCCACAAAACATTTTGTAGAAAACAAGGGTGTTTTCCCCCAAGTAAACACACCCTTTTTCGTTTATGACGCATAAACTTTTTTTTATCACTAAAACTATCTGCCGGTATAAAATCTCGTTGCTATGCACGGGTACCGTCTATTAACTATGTATAAGGTTACGGGTTTGAAAAACTAATAATTCTGACTATATTGATTTGATATTACAAGAGCAGATTATCATTGATGAGTAGAAAAACAGTCGTCCTTGAGTCTTTGTTTTGCTCTTATTATCCTACTTACCTTCAAAGTTTAAAAGTCCATCAAAGACAAGATGCATTGGACCATATGTCAAAGAACTCATCAGGACCATCAATAATCATATGAATACTTTAGCTACAATTTTGCGACATTGGTATTTATGTGCATTTCGACAAAACAAAGTTGAACGGTCAACTCAAAACAAAACGTTATCTGAACAACCAATAAAGCCGGAAAATCACTACAGATATAATAAGTCATGACATCATTACCATAATTCAAAACCGTCATTACATATATAAATATCAAAAAACATAATATTGTCGAAAGGTTCACTATCCAGTTACATGTTTTCACTGTTTCTGCAACTGATTCCTCCAAAAGGTAAAACATAATTTTTTTACTAGTAACCCACACTTTTCATACTAATATAGGTTCCTTAGTCCAATATGTCATGAAATCTCCATATTCACAAACCTTTTGATTGTTTGATCATCCGCTTCTTCTTAATTGGTACGACTGTTTAGAAATCAAATATGAGGTAAACAACGTATGTTAATACATGTTTACATAATAAAATTAGTTCAAAAAAAAAATAGAAGAAATAGCATACCTTCTTCCTTTATGAAGGTGATTGTTTCTCCTTGCAGATCACGCGGTGATGCTGTCAAGAATGTATTTAAGTCACTGAAGTGCTTTTTGACTTTGGAAGAAGAAGATATCAGAATTCGAATATTAGTTTTGCCTTCATCTTCTTGTAGGAGTAGCTTTTCATGTGTAAACTGGAAAACAAATAGCAAGATAATGTAAAGCAGGTAAATAATGTATCTACCTAATTCTTACCATCAAAGAAAGTACCAAATAATTCTTACCTTGACGATATGGTTCAATTCTCCAATATTAGTACAAGCAAAGTTTGCTTCTAGAGTTAAAGAGAGAGGACGGCAACACCAAAGAACAGCATCCACAACAGCTTCATAAATCGATAATTCTTTTATGTATAGTTCAACATGCTCGAGTTCATAAGGTGATGACTGAATCACTATGAGTTTCTCAACATCATCTATACCACGCTATAAGACAATAAAAGATACTGTAGTTACTACTTTGATACAAGAATTACTTTATATCATTGCTTGGGTCTAATTAAGTACAAACAAATAAATTACTTATCAAATAAATGAATTTGGGTAAATACATTACCACATTGATACGCAACTTCAACTCTTTGAAACCAATATTCTTGTCCAAAAATTGCCTTAAGTACTGGAACCAGTGTCTGTCAACAAAACCTTCGTATTCCATGTTAAAATTTAAGTACCATAACAATTACATAATTAAACATATAAACATCAACAACGCACAACGGAAGCAAAAGATCGAATACTCATAATGAATTAACTGAAACATAAAGAGAGCGTACCTTTAGTGATTCTAGCCCGAACAAGAATCAAAAGCAATTGTCTTTAACAATATGAAGAACCCTAATTAGGGTTTATATGGATCAATGATTAACCCCTTACCGTTTTGTTAATCGATCCCTTGATAACAACAAAAGTATGTTGTTACCTCGTTCTTGTACACACGAACTAAACCGTATTAAGGTGATGCTAGTAACAACACAAGAAACAATTTTGTTTATAAAACAAAAGTCGAATTACCCTTGAAGGGGTGTTCGGCCGATTAGCAAAGAAAGAAAGAAAACACAAATTAGGGTTTAGTATTGTGTACAAAAGTTACAAAAAACTAATGACCCTTGATTTGTATTTATAGTGTTAATAACTTGGAGCTCAAGTTTGTGTGGGATTGGGTTTCCCCAAGCCCAACCGATCGGCAATGTAGTCCCAAAGGGAATCCGGAAGCTTCTTGACTTACCAATTATTATCACATAATTCTTTCCTTATATTCGTCTAACGGTCGTTAGTCATTAACGGTCAATACCAACGATCGTTACATACTTGTGTATAATAATAAATATATAAATATATTAATTATTATTTCTTAATACTCATTCGTAACGTGTGCAATCCCGAGGTCTCGAGTTCGATTCTAGACATACGTTTATTAATATTTATCCATAACTTCCAACATTCCATACGTGCTTTTGACGGGATTGAATCCCTTTTCACACCAAAGTCAAAACGTGAATAGTCGTTGAACATAAATAAAAGCAGATTGGGGGCACTCAAATCAATTACATCCAATTCCAAGTCTGCGCATAGCTCAAATGTCCTCACGGAATGACTTAACAACTGGATGCTCCTGGGATCAAAAGGTTCCAAATATAATTCGTCAAGGTAGGGAAAGTCAGATGAAAAGTCAACTACACCTTCCGGGGAGAGATCCCCGACATATGACAATTTTGTTAGTTTTTTGCATGAAGTCACTTTCATAGAAGGCACCCCTCTTCCCGAATCCTCTAACAAAAGATGCCATAGATTTGGAGCATCAATATCAATTATCTCAAGTACTGCATCCCCAAACACAATCTCAACTTCCTGAAGATTTTGAAGACCATAAACACAAAAGTTTTTGAGACCTTCGCAATCGTTAATAATTATTCTCTCAAGAAGAGGGCAACTTGTGGTTAGCCGCTTGATCACTTCGTCATGTAGTGGGACGCGTTTAAGTTCCAACATCTTCAAAGACTTAAAATTTACAACATCAACCATCAAGGACGGAGGCAAGTCACATCCAAATATTTTCATAGATGTTAACGAAGATGCAGATAACAGTATGTTAGGAAGACAGTACTTTGGTCGATCAAAAAAAGTAGGATGTATGTCTTTAATTTCAATGACCAACACCTTTACGCCTTTCGTAAGAAATAATCCAAGGCATCTGTCAATAATGTCCACTTGTGTAGGATCATGATCCTGGTGTGGTGTAATGAGTTTGAACGTTTGTACGCTGACGTTTTGGTGGTAAAATCTGGAAGTGGTATAGTCAAC
Source organism: Artemisia argyi (assembly GCA_030686995.1). NCBI lineage: Eukaryota > Viridiplantae > Streptophyta > Magnoliopsida > Asterales > Asteraceae > Artemisia > Artemisia argyi. The sequence continues at coordinate 221,789,062 of CM060709.1, read as the reverse complement.
ATATTTGAAAAAACAGTCCCTAACATATTGACTATGCTTGTCTTGGTCAATACGGCGTGTGGGTGATTTAAAGACATTATCGAATTCAAGGATATTGAAACCCGAAACGGGAAAAGAAACGGTTACAGCAAACCAATACTTAGACAATACACTCATTCGAACAAGCTGCTTTGGAGAATCCAAATATGAAAGTATGTGGTGAATTACAAATTCAGGAAGCTGTGAAATCCGATCAGATGCATCTTCCATCTCCATCCTAATGAAAAAACGGGTTTTAAATTTATATAATAAACCATAAATACAAATTAAGTAAGTTTGTGTTGCGTACCAAAAATCAGATTGTTATATAGCCAACGCACATAGATTTAATATGAACATGAACAGAAACAAATTAGGAACACTTATTCTGTAGCAGATAACTAACCCTTTATGTTTTTGCAGAATTTAGAATCGACCCAGCAAATATGCAGCAAAGGGTTAAACCCTTGGTACTAAAATTATCTTAATAGAAACTAGAAAGTTATTATTTTATATAGAATGTTATATTTAACCTCAAACTTTTGAAGATATGTTATAAGAGCCCTTTATTTTTCTTCTTTAGCCTTTATAAACTAAATTTACTTTATATTTAACATCATTAAGTTTAATAAAATTAGAATTTAACAACCAAACCACTAATGTATCTTTTTTTTTTTTTTTTTTTTTTTTTTTTTTTTTTTTTTTTTTTTTTAATCTTTCTCCACAAATTACATATATACTTAGACAAGATTCCGCTTTTTGCTTCGTCTGTGGAGCGTATGAATTTCCGGGAATGTAGATAGACTAAAAGAGGGAATGAAGGGGTAGGAATAGGAATTATAGTATCATTAGAAGAAGGGGCACTTGTGGGAACATCTCTCAGCGCGCAAGTAGGCGACGCGAATCTATTTATATGCTTCAATCGGCTACCAATTGCTTGGATGCGTTTGAAGCCTCGAGATGACTTGCAGAAAAAAAGCTTTCTAGGTTTGTCATTTGTCTCCGTAATAAAACCCGCACGTGATGGATTCACAATCCACTGCCTTGATCCACTTTGCTCTTCGCCCTTAGCTAGTTGCCTTCTTAGCCTCTAGCCCTTCAAATTGCCTATCTCATTCATATAGGGAATGCTACTTTCAGATATCTTTCCCTTTAGGGAGAAGAGAGGAATACAAACAAGCTATCCCGTAGGGAGAGGCACTTGCACAACGCTTCAAGTCAAGGCTCCCTCCCACTCATTGCCCAAAGCCTTGACTTTCCATGTTTTTAGTCAAATGCACGCTAGCGCGCTACAACTAGCACTTTTTTTCTCGGATAGGAACGCTTCTTCAAGCTCCGAGTTGTCTTAAAACTAATGCCAAAATAATGTTTTTTTGGAACCCGCTGCAACGCGCAGGCATTATAATAGTCTAATTATATGCCGATCTCAAGATACACATCTTCCATGTTGCGAAAGCAAATGTTAGAAATAATTATGAAGATACTTCAATTAGGTCATGTACACCGAAAAACTTCATTCTCTCGTGATTGTGATAACATGGAGAAATAAATACCTCATAACATATATAGAGCATGTTTAACACACAAGATTATTACTCCATATGTTTCAAAATTATTGTTACAATATACAAAAACACAGTTTAAAAAAAAAGGGTAATTACACTCTTCAATAAATCAAATATCAATCTCACACACTAAACTCTTTTTTGATTGTCTAAGAAAAGGATGTGGACTATTTTGAGACATCCCAAAATGGATTGAACAATAATTTTGAGACGGATGGAGTTGATAATCATCATGGTTCTAAAAGGCCCCTCAAAGGCGTGAGGCTTGGTCATGCCGCCACCGCCACGCGTTATGCCACGTCTTTTTGTAAACTCGATATTTATATATGATTTAGAATATAAATATATAAATATTTTCATATTTTGTGCCACTTTATGTCACGCCTTATAAATGCAAAACCTTCGCCTTGTCCACTAAGGCGTAAAGCTTAGTCAAGTCGCCACGTCACGCCTCGCGCTATTTATAACCTTAATAATTATGCAATTTTTTTTTAATAATTATGTTAATACAAATATCGCCTAAAAACGTTATTTATATTTTACGATCTTTGCTAAGTTTTGTTAATGACAAAGTATGAACTTTAGCTTATAGAAAAACATCTTTAGTTTTTAAGTCTTGTATAACTAGATTTTACATTTCATCTTAAACATAACATTGTTTATATTTCTTAAATAAGAAAGTGTCACATCACATCAATAAGCATTTATGGTAAGTTTATGTGTTTGACTATCCATAAGCTCTTACACATTTTGGAAGCATTCCATGTTGATTCAATGTGTGGTTGACTAAGTAATAACTTGATGTGACTTTGGTTGGTTTGGAAATATTTATGGCAAGTTTGTCTGTCAGTCCTGGCGGAACCCTCAGGGTACATGGGCGGAACCCATTCTAGGGTTCCGCCGGATCCGCCAGACTGCTGGTTTGTTTTGCTATAAATACGAAGCCACTTGCTAGTTTTTACCCATCACTTTAGGACATATATTTCACATGTTCTCTCATCTAACTCAGTAACATTTGACTTGTGTGATTCTCTTATGTAGCAAAGGAGTTCACAAGTTCATCCAAGAAGTTACAAGTTTCAACTCAAAAGTTGCAAGACTTGTTAGCTTTGTTATGTATAAACTTTGGTAGTTTATACTTCATTTGTGTCTTGTGTAGAAGTGATCGGTTAGTATTTTAGGCCTTAAAATACATAGTGTGACGGGAGTTGTTGTACCCTTGTAAATGAACTATTGGGAGTGGTTGTACCATTGTAAAAGAACTCGACATCTAGCTTAGTGTCGGAAATAGTGGATAGGCGACGTTAGGTTGGTTCTACCTTGAACTAGGACCCGGTATCTAGCTTTGTACCGGATAAAGTGTAAGCGACGATTGTAAAGGTTTCTCCACCCGTGAAAGGAGCTTGTTGACTAGTGCTTGAAACTCTCGAGTTGGAAACTCGGGGCGTGGATGTAGGGCAAGGAAAAATAGTCCTTGTAGCCGAACCACGATAAACAATCGTGTTGTGGTTTGATCGTTTCTTACTTTGTCTTTGCATATTACATATTGTCTTTAGTTAGAATCGTTAATTACACGTAAAGCTTTTCAAAGATTAACAAGTAATTTGAGTTCATATCTTTAATGAAACGTAAAGTTTTTAAAGGATAATTAAGTTAAAAAGCGGTAAACTATTCAACCCCCCTTCTAGTTTTTCACAATTGGCATCAAGAGCTACGTTACTCAAGATCTTTAAAATATATTGTATTTTAAAACTTGAATCGATCCATGGATTTTAAAAATCTCAAAGAAGGGCAACCTATTCAAAACCCGCCGCTATCGCTATTTGAAAAAGAAAACTTCCTTGAATGGAAAAGTAAATTTAAAAACTATGTGAAATCAATTGATCAAGATCTTTGGCACATTATTTCTATTGATGATTTCAAACCAACAAAAACAAGTTTTGAAAATCAAAATGATTATCTCAAGTTTGATAAAAACACTAAAGCTAAGATAATGATTTATAAAGCTTTACCGAGAATTGAATATGAAAGAGTGTATTTTTGTCAAAGGCTAATGATATTTGGAAAAATATAATCAACTTTCATCAAGAAATATGTCAAGTCAAAGATGATCAATTCGATCTCACACATGAGTTAGAAATCTTAGAAAACCTAATAGATAGACACTTAGTTGAAGTAAATACATGTGCGACTAGTGTAAATGTTTTAAATGAAGGTGTAAGTGAAGATGATTACTTATGTCGAGCTCAAAGTGGCCTTGCTTACGATTCATGGAATGACACGGATGAAGATGAAGCCAACTATTCGGTTTGTGATTCTCAACTAGACAAAACATCAAGCAAGGTACAATTTGAAACCAAATACTTTTGCTTTGACATATTTATCCTAGAGTTTTCTAAACTAGAAAATGAGTCTAAACTTTTATGCAACATGGACCTAAAAACTATCATTAACAATGAACATTCAAAATCTCTTGTGAACAATCTTGAAAAAGAGATAATGTTAGAAGATAAAATGTCTAGACTTGAAAGAAATATTGAAATTGATCTAGGATGAAAAATATGTCTAGAATACAAACATGAAATTAAAAGGCAAAACGAAAAAGGAAAAATGTTGGCTAAGTTTGAAGAAAGTTCAAAATCCCTTGAAAGATTGTTGAAAAGTCAAAAGTCATTCAGAGATAAAACCGGATTAGGATTTAACTCAAATGCACCATCACCAAGTCAAACAAAACAAGTTGTGTTTGTGAAACCTAGGAGAGAATTGTAGGAGTAATTCTATCTCTATTAGGAGCTCATGATAAAAGGATAAAGATTTCATGTTCAATACTTTTATATGTTTGTCTAACCTCTTTGGATTCATAAGTATTTGAGTTTAGCTCTCTTACGAGTCAAGATAATTTGCTTAAAGATTATCTTCTTGGTGGCTCATCTATGGAGCTTAAAATGTACACGTCTCTTCAACTTACCTTTCATTGCTTCTTGTTGATTAACATTAAGTTTTGTCGTGGGTAATATTAATAGTTTTTACTCTAAGGTGTTTATGTTGTGTGAGTAACAACAAGGATTAGATCTTCCATGATTAAAGGATTTAGACACTACATCTAGTAGGAGATATAAGGTGTTTCACCTCTTTAAACTTTCGGGAAAAGACACGAGAAACTCTTGAGTGAGTCTCACTTAATACTTGTCTACAAGTGAGCTAACTAAGAATCTCCAAAGTGATTAAACAACCAACACTTTTGTGATGCTTGCAAATCTAGTAAATCAAAACATTTCACAAGCATTTGTAACACAACATCTTTTAACACTATATGTTCAATCGTGTTTTAATTTAACCACTCTTTTAATAAAATCTCATATAAGACACACAAAAGAAAATAAACTACATTAAGACACAATGGGATGATTGGGAGAAGATGATTTATAAACATCTACGATTTGCACATCAAATTCGACCCATAGTCTTATGATGTTGTATCTCTTGGACATTTACACTCATAGTGTTTTAATTAAATAAACCTAAAGAGTCGAGAAGTAATTGAATTTAACATTTGATGAAAGACCCCCTCCTTCTAAGATATCATCTTTGGTAGATGATGACTTAGTCGAAAGTCCAACATTGATAAGACAAGTAAGTTAAGATTAATAACAAGGAAGATGAACTATTAAAAATGAAAAACAACATCTTTTTGTCTTGTGTCAAACATTGAGTCAAGCAATATTGAAAAGGTCATAAAAACCTGAATCATGGGTTATAGTTGTGATTAAAACAAATTTGATAAAAATAGTTTTTGGACATTAGAGTAAAGCAACAATTAAAACTAAATAGATATTTCAAAATAGAAACTTATATAAATCTATGAAAGACTTTTTAATAACTTAAGCAAGCTCCAAAAGCAAGGAATAATCACTCAAATACATTCCTAGTTATTCACAAGTTCACAATGATTAAGTCTTATATGACTTATCAAGAATGAGATTAGTGAATCCGTAGGTAAAACTAAACATAGAGAAATGTTTGGAAGTTTACTTGTTCTCACAACAAATAGATCCAACATTTTGTTTAGTGATTGTCTATGTGCTCGTTTTAGAGAAGATCCTAAAACAACTCTTTCGGAAGAGATTGTTTGGATACATCAAAAGGTACTACACAACTAGGATTATGGTATCCCAAAAGAACGGGAATAGAAACCATAGTGTATGCCAAATGGAATTATGTCGGTAATAAGTTGATAAGAAAAGCACAAGTGGTACTTGCACTCTTATACTTACTTACCCAATGATTCTCCAAAACGCTTAAGGTTCTCAAATTAGTATCGGATGGAAAAGCACGTCAACAAGCTCCACTAGAACAAGCAAACTCTCGTCAACAACGAAATTCCTCTTATCAACATTTTTATCCCTTCAACAAAGGAAGCATCGACTTAAGCGACAATCCAATCCATTATGTTCTTAATTGACATATTGTGATCCATCATCATCGCCTTGGTAAAAATGTTCATTGAAGAACATCTCAACCAAGAAAGTCTTATACGATAACCATATTGTCGACGTTTTCACGAAACCTCTTGAATGAGAATCATTCATCCTCCCTAGACTTAGTTAAAGACTCATGAGACCTAAAACCTTAGTTTTGAACATTAGGATAAAACCACAAAACTCAAGACAAATCCTTTTTATTTTTTCCTCTGTTGTACCCATGGAACCTTGAGACCAAACGGGCGGAACCCTCCCTTTGGTTCCACCTGGTCCGCCGAATCTGCAACATGTTTTATCTTAAATTCAAAACCAAATACCTCTTAACTCACTACTTCAACTTACAAACAACTATCACTCACTCACAAACACCTTACCACCCGAAAATTAGGGCTCTTACTCACATCTCTTCCAATCCAATCAACTTTGTAAGTATTCTTATCATAATTGCATTCTCAATCAAAGTCTAACATTTTCATTTACATACATTAACTAGAATCTTAGGGTTTATGCATAAACTTGTTGATTCATGAAAAACCTTAGTTGTAAACTAATCATAATTTCCATTAGTTAGGAATTGTATCCTTTTTGTTATTATCATGATTTACCAAACACACCAAATTCATTGTGTCACAACTCGTAATTTCATGTCCTTTTTCAAATGTCGAAATTTCATTTTTATTTCGGAAGTTACTATTCATCAATTACTATTCACTATTACTATTCGTTTTACTATTCATCTCCGAAATTTTTATTTCATATTCTCGTAAGTTGAACTATTTTAACGATAATCCAAGAGTTTGACGCTCGTCGGATCATTTCTGCAAAAATCACGAAGCCGTGTCCGAGATTTACTTTTGGGTTTAAACGTCGTTCCAGCATCCCGATATGTCCATAAAACACTATAAACAATAGAAATATGATTTTCTCTCATTTTACGACAATTCTAAAAGTTTTGGAATTTTACGTTTTCCAGTTTAGCGTTTTACGCGAATTACGCGTTTTAGACCCGCGTTTCCAGTTTTAACAGCGTTTAAGCAACCCGATGGAACTTACCATTCATTTTATATTTTATTATGGAGTATTTTGACAAGTTTAGTCACTCTTTCAAGTTTCATATTTTTACGATACCCGGATTTACGTTTCGCGATTTAACACTTTACGGTTAGCGATTATCGGAACCAAAACTGACTCCGTGAACGAGATATTAGCAAACTTCCTTCATACTCCTCCTAAATATCTAACAAATATCTAGATACTTTCACTTTTCACTAAAATTACCATTATACCCTTTCATTGAAATTACAAAATTGCCCTTGGACTATATAATGCCTAAACTAGCTCATTTTTCACAAAACAAAAACTCATCTTCTTCCTCTCCTCTCAAAAGCCACGACCCAAAACAAAACTAAGACCAAAATCCATTGATTTTTGAAGATCAAGCCATTTTCTAGTTCCTTTGGTGATCCTTGTTAGGGTTTTGTAATATAAACTCAAGGATCATTAGGTTTTCATCATCCAAGATCCATAATCTTTCAAAGTAAGTTTACAAAATTCATTTTCATCATTTCTTCATGTTATCTTTATGATCATATGATTTCTATACATGATTTCATGCATATGCTAGTTTATACCACTCTTTTTGTATATATATAACTTTGAAACACTAGAAATGGAAACCTTTGTTAGATCCACTAGATTGATGATGTTTAAGAACCCATGACACCCTAAGAAGGTGTATGGTAGGATTAGACTAGATTTGTGGTGATTGGAGTGGATTTGGACAAATATTAAACAAGAAAAATGAATTTTAGCCACTATATAAATGTTGCTGTCCATTTTTGTAAAATACAGAAAACTCAGGGGTTTCCGGGTAACTTTGGGCTAGAGATTTAGAAAATACTTTCAAAAACGAAGCCGTGGGCGAAAGAACGGATTAAAACGAGTTTATAACGAAGGAGATATGATTTTTGCAAGTTTAACGACGAAAACTATTTTCTGAAAATTTTACTTGCTGTTCCACGATTTTCAATGGGCAATCTGAGGTATAAAACTTGATCTAGCCATCCCGACTTATCAAAAATATATTAGTATGTTGTCCCACGATTCCGGGGATATAAAGAACGTAGAAAACAAGCTTATAACGACCAAGATATACACGTTTCAAAATCGACGAAACTCTATTTATTTCCATCAGCTTTTTAGCAAAATATTACCAAGTATAGAAAAACAGTTTTTGTAATACATCATGTTGAGAGCCAATTTACTCATTGATAAACTCATTTCTGGAAAATTTACATCATTTACAAAAACTTAGTTCACCCAGCCTAGTTTTCAAAACATCCAACCGTTTGTCAAAATAAGTTATAACGAACAAGTTATGGTCTTCCAAACTTTCCCGAAAACTGCCCAGAATCTGCCGAAACAGCCCAAACACCTTACTTCATGGCTATATATCTTTATGATCGAGACCCGTATGGACAAACTTCAACTCTGTGACTTTTTAGATGAGGTGAAAATATTCTCAAAACTACTGAGCTTCTTTCCTAACTCTTAATATTTACTATTTCGAGACTAGTTTTACGAGGCCAATTTGGACGAAAACCTTATATTTGCCGATAGAACACCAAATAAGGATCGTGGAGTATCGTTTAAACATATATACTTGGAAAGTAGTTTTTATAACTAAACGAGACATAAACATGTATTTCAACGATAAACCTTATTTTCAAATTACACGAGTGGTATCGATAATACGTATTTGCATATGTAGCATCATTTCATTTCTTACATTAGACCGTATCATCCATATTAGGTTGCAGTTAGAGATCGTGCCTCATTTCTGTGTATCCACTTTTGTCATCGTAGCTATCGCACCAGGTGAGTCATAGCCCCTACTCTTTTAATTGTTTTGCAAACTCTTTGGGGGAGAATACATGCTCGTTTTACTTGAACGCATTACTTGTTTTACATGGTTGATTACTCAAACATTTTTAGCTTTACCTATATATGTGTTTGATCACCTACAATTCATTGGTATGTTTGATTACCTGCATTTCATTGGTATGTTTGATTACCTGTATTTCGTGGGTATGTTGATTACTGCATTTCATGGGATTTGTCATCCTTGTTTATATGACCTCATGGTCACAAATTGTTCCTATATGTTCATTATAATATTGTGGTATTCCCCACTTGGCTTTGATGTCAAACGTATTGTGGTATTCCCCACTTGGCTGAATGTCAAACGTAATATTGTTGTTTTCCTACTTGACTAATATATAATATGCTCATTATAATATTGTGGTATTCCCCACTTGGCTGTGAAGTCAAACGTAATATGTGGTATTCCCCACTTGGCTGTGATGTCAAACGTATTGTGGTATTCCCCACTTGGCTTTGATGTCAAACGTAATATTGTGGTATTCCCCACTTGGCTTTGATGTCAAACGTAATATTGATGTTTCCCTACTTGACTGAATTACGATGCCTTTGCAACAACCTTATTACGGATTTTCCCTCTTGACTGATTTATCATATGGCCTCATGGACTGAATTATTTATATAGCCGTTTTGCTATATTTTTCTTGGAATTTGGATACAAGTATTACCTTTGTTCACGTAAACATATTACATTTGGCAATGGGTTGTAAACACACAGGTTACAAGTCTCTTATGGCGGGACTTGGAACTGAGTGGATTTACGATGCCTTTGCTGGGAAATCTTCATTCATATGCATAACATTCTTTTTCACAAGACTCTATGAACTCACCAACCATTGTGTTGACACTTTAGCATGTATTTTCAGGTTTTAAGCAATGACACGCTACAGGAGGTTTTGGCAGGGCATGGCATGGTCATAGAAGACTCTGATTTATTCATTTGGGGACCGTTCTAAATTATTTTTAGGGCCTACTTCCGCATTACTTTTAACAATGTAGATTCAACACTTTTGGTTAAACGATTTTATTCTAAATGATTCAAGTGAAAACCATTCTGAACTTGTGTTGTAATACCAATTGAGTTACACCCCAGCTACATGTATGCTTCCGCTGGACCCGATTTTGGGGGTGTGACACATTGTCTTTAAAAAAAACACTAGAACACCACCTTTCACCACATTGTTAAAATAAATGAAAAACATCATTGAAACATCACTTGCATAATGTCTCTTGAATGCTAAAGGGAATACATAACTAATATGTATTTTCGGGTACATTCAAACGAAGCTATATTGAATTAGGAGCGTTTGGGTTATCTTTTGTTTTGTAACAAAACTTGCACTACAAAATGTTTCAAGCATCAAAATGAGTCAAGATAACCGCACCTCCACATTGTTTCCATATAGGCACACACTAGAACATCCACATTATAAAAGTCATTAATTTAAACTTAAATTTTGTGTTTTCTAGGAATCAACATGCCTCCCGCAACATTCTCCGATCACAAGGTGTTGATCCCAGTTGAGCAAATGATCTTATATAGAAGTTGACTAGATTTAAACACTTAAGCTAGAATGCGGAATGTAAAAGCTTAACTTAAGAAGAACAATTCACTATCAACACTTCAATATTATTAATAAGAGCACTCGACAATGCTAGGGTTTTACAACCTTGAAGTGTAAACAAAAACTAAAACAATGCGTACTTAATCTAACCCTAGGATCCTTCTTTTATAGGCCAAGGAGTCCTACTAGGTTTACAATAACTTTCTATGCAAGATAAGAATATTCTAGACGTATATAATATACACACAATCTATTCTATAATTATCTACTTCGAATACATGCTTATCACATTAGTAGTAGATTCCTTCAGCAACATTTTCCCTTAGCAGCACTTTGTCATCAGCATCAGAATCATTTACCTTAGCAGCAGTTTCATCACAGCAGTAGTTTCACTCAGCAGCAGAACTCAAAACCCAACAATCCTCCCCTAAACTTAATATTTATTTCTAAATAATTAAGTTTCTTTCAAAGCCCAATCAAACACCAGAAGGATGCTTCCAAACACTCAAGTCTTGAGATGTCTGTTGACCAAGTATCTTCTTATACTTTGACAGCAAATTAAATGCCTGATCATCAGTATCATAGTCTTTCTGCAAGTTGAGTAATCCAGCACCATTAACCATCTGATTGACAGTATTCCAATATCTTACCACTGGGTAATCTTTTTCAGCTAGCATATACAAAGTAATTGGTCCAATTTCCAGCACATGAACTCCAGAATATTGAAAGAGTCTCCATTTTCTTACTTTGTATCCTACAATCTCTGTCCATTCAGAATCATCCATTGAAGGTTCATACATAAGTTTTAGAGCTCTCCAGAGAACGTTATTATCCATAGTCTTGATATAATCAAGGTCCTCTGTTTCATACTTTTTACCATCAAACTTTTCAGCTCCAAACTTTGCCTTGTATAACTTCCACAAATCATCAACATCCTCTCTATCAAAGTAGTATAGCATCTGTTGAAATCTAAGAAACCTGTGAGTCTTTCCATCAGATCTCTCAACATCATGAAATGCTCCAATTTTAGTATCATATCCTGTAGTAACTTTGATGATAGGATATTTGATTCCTATTGGTATGGCATCAACTACTTCAGGTTCTTCCATCTTGCCAGCCATAGTGAAAACCTTCAATTGTTCCTTTAAATGCTCAGGAGGAATATGATCACAATCATTCTTGAACTTATCTCATTCTAGCTTAGAACTGCTTCCTTCTCCTGTTTTCCTCTTCTTTTTTGCAAAGGATTTATGAACAACACCTTTTCTTTTACCACTTTGCATAGAAGAATTAGTCTTATCTGTACTAACATCAAGCTACTTAACAACATCTGCCTCTTGAAAATGCTCTACTTCAACCACTTTCTCAGGTACCAACTTTTTATTCATCTGAGCAATATGTTCCAAATCTTCAGCACAACCCATAGGATAGAAGGTATCTGTTTGCCTCTTAGCTTGTTGATACAAGTCAAAAACCTCTTGATCAGACTTAGGTTTTAACTGTACCAATTTCCATCCCTTCATATTCTTCAGGTATCTTTCTTGCTCTTTTCTTTGTTGCAATGGAGTTGGACCCCTAAGTATCTTTTTCTTCCTTCTAGCAGCAGCATCTTCTTTCTTTTTCTTAGCAGTGAACTCCCTTACCCAAGATTTCACATCAAAAGTTGGAACTTCATTCTCTTCAATCTTGATCATCTTGTTGAGTTCAATATCAGCATCTATTGTTATCTTCTCATCAACCCATTCCTCATACCTCCTTAAATCTTCTGTTTCCTTTTCAACCCTTTCCTTTTCCTTCTGGACCAACTGTTGTTCTTCTTGATCAAGCAATTCTTGTTCTTTTAATGCAACAGCTGTGTCATGTTCAACTTGTAATTCCTTAGGCCACATATGAAAAGGTATTTCAGAGTAATCAAACCCCTTATGCATCCACTTAGGTTCTTCAACTTGCTTGCCCTTCCCTTTATCAGTAGATGATGATACAATCTTCTTTGGTTGAGCAGCAGGTTCTCTGAATACAACTCCTTTTAGAGGTATACTTGGTGTTGATGATGTGATTGTAGTTGTTAGTTGTTGTGGTAGTGATGGAGTTGGTAGTGGTATATGTTTTGAAGATGATTCAGATGGAACTTCAGTAGTCTTTTTACTTAACAAAACCATTGCCTCAGCAGCAGCATTATCACTAGATCCAGCAGCAGAGTTTTGTGCATCAGCAGAATTCACTTTTCCACTAGCAGCAGGATCAGCAAAATCCTTAGTAGTAGAATCATAAGCAGCAGCAGAGTCATCAATCTTGTCAGCAATAGCAGCATTTTCAAGCTCTTTAACCATAGAATCTCCCAAAGTCATTAAAGCTTCACCCATCAACCCTGTTGCCTTCACTAGTTGCTCAGGCTCAAAGTCTTGAGTTTTTCCACTACCTTTTCTTGAGTAGCAATCACCTTTTCCATTACAACCTCATTCCCTGATTGATCAGCAATCACAAAATTTTCAGCATCCTGAGGACTTTCCACATCCATATCTCCAATCTCTGGAACCTCCCTTGAAACCATTTCATCATTCATAACCTGAGCATTATCAACCCTCTTCAAATTTGCCTCCCCTGAACCCATTACATCTTCATTCCTCCCCTGTTTGGAAGCATCCTCTTCCAAAGGAGTAGAGAGTTCAGGTGAACTAATAACTTGAGAAGTGCCCACTTTCTTCAATCTTTTCAAGGAGGTTGAAGATCTTGATTTCTTCAAGTTCTTAATCTGTTTCCTCAATTTGGTGATGAGCTTGGCTTGTCAATCAACAACAGTAGAAAGATTTAAGAACTTTATCTTCCAATGTAGTACACTTCAACCCCAAATTGGTACAAGTAACCGTCAATTCCTGAATGAGTTTCATAGTAGTCTCATCACTTCGACCTATGTAACCTGGTCCGAGAGGTGAATCATGGACATTGTCATCATGTACAAGATTTGCCGTCAATTCATTTGTCACTGGCCGGTCCTCATCACTTCGACCTATGTAACCTGGTCCGAGAGGTGAATCTTGCGACATTAACTCAGTATCAAACCTAGTTTGATCATCTGAGCCCCCTATATTTTCCATTTGGCTAGGGTTACCATCCTGAGAATTAGATTCAAAAGAATCCTTTTCTCTAGATGTTGCCTTGGTTTGGGTCTTAATTATGTTATCACTGTCCTGCTCTGCTACTAAACTAGAACCAGTAGTGACAACCCTTGCCAACATGTCCCCTCCATCAACTAGGACAGCCTCATCTGGTACAGCCATACTAACACTATCCAGAGGTAGATCAGTGTTCTTTTTGTGTATTTTGGGTTGTGTAGCAGATGTAGTAAAATTGGGTGTGTGATGGGAATCAGTGGGATTTCCTGATCCTTCACCCTGAATATTTTGCACAAGTTGCACCATAGAAGGTGTAAGATTTGTATGTGTGCCTGAAAAACCTTTTCCATGCTTAATCAAGAAAGTAAAAGTTTTGGAAACCAATTTTGGAGCATCATAAGTAGCAGCATGTGCTCTAAAATTTGTAAGTTGATTTTCAATAAAGAGTTGAATAAATCTTGGATAAAGCAAATAAGAACCAGACTCTTTAACACTTCTAACAATCCCCTCCAAGATCATATTTGAAAAATTGAATGGATGACCTTTGCTCAGGCATACCATTGCAGAAGTAATAGTAGTACTAAACTCATGCCACCCAGAAGTTTTAGGACTCAAACAATGAAGGAGAAGGTGTACCAAAAACTTGTATTGAGGATAGAGGAGAGCTTTTTGAAAATTTAAATTTATATGCTGTCCCTCATATCCCAAGGTTTTTAAACCATCAAAAATAGCAGAATTAGCAAGGCAAGTGGTCTCTGTTTCATCATCTAAGAGAAGAGTTTCCCTTATAGATGATTCAGTTACCTGAACCTTTTGCCCATCTACTAAAGCACTGACATATTTTTCCTTATTCATAGTTTTGACTTTAGCAGTAAGCCAAAACTGTTTGATATAGGAAACAAATATTGTAGGATTCACAGTGAGTGCATACCTAAGAGAAGTAGCATTCAAAAATTTTACCATATCTGTGAGACCTTCAGGAACCAACTCTTCATCCAAAACGACCACACTATTGTGCTACTCTGCCCAGGTACGTGCACAATCCATGAATTAGGGTTTATAGTAATTGGGGATAAGTGACTTCGAGAATAATGGAGTGTTAGGGTTTGTGATAACTTCAATTTGGAGCGTGTAGAAACCAATTATGAAGATTAATTAGGTTTTAAACTGATTGGAAGAAGTTACACATCCCACCCTCTCACTTTCAACCGTAGCAGCATAACCATGTCATCCACAACTAGCAGCAGAATGAAACAACAAGCAGCATAGTGAAATTAAGCCAGCAGCAGAGTTGATTAATCAAACTTGGTCAAAAAGTCAAGAACCCATAACAATAAATGCACTTGATACTCCGTAATCCCTATAAAAACAGACTAAATCTTTTCCCTAATTCAACATAATCAAACCCTAATTACAATCAAAAACGCCAATCTCGCAATCAAAACTTCCAATCACCCAAATCAAATCATCAATAACCATGAAATCTTCTCCCGAAATCATCAACATATCATCCGATTCTTCTTCTGAGGATGAGACACCATTTGAAACCTATGTTCCTCCCTTCCGTCCACCGCACAATGGTTGTAGAACCAAGGAGCAAGCACGCAAGAGGAAGCACGATCTCCCTGTTTTCAAAGATCTTCTTCACTTGAATAAAACCCCAAGCACTTCGAGGGGTAAAGAGGTGATGTCCCCCAAGTCTCCAGCGTCTTCATAATCATCAGAAGACCCTGCTTGGATCCCTATTAGACCACCATCTCCAATGGAGCTTGTTTCCCCCTTCCTATGTACATCATCTGATGAGGATGAACCACACAACAATCCACCATCCACTCCTGAAAGACCACAGTCATCAAGGCCAAGACCCAAGACATCAACCAAGGCAAGAAAGGCAAACCCTCCTCTTCCTAAGGAGAGAGAGATTGTACTTGGAATCCCATGCCCTAGAAAGTGATGTTTGAAGTCTTTTGATTTTAGTTTTTTGTGTAGCAGTCTTTTGTTATTTCTGATTTGATGTGGATGTACTTAGTTTGAATGTACTCTTTTGATGATGAATGAAAATTGTTTAATTTCTGTTTGTGAACTTGCAAATCATCAATTTTCAGCTTTTCCTGCAAAATGTTAGCCCAAACACCACACAGTATACAAGAATATATACTAGCAGTAGAGTAAAATAGCAGTAGAGTACATTGCAACTTAATCATATGCTTCTTAAGAAGCAGCAGAAACAGATTAACAAACAACACAAGACCTTTACACACTTTACAAAAACAATAAGAGATAAGATTTTCAAAGATTAATCATACCAATGTTTGCAATTAAGAATTGAAATATCCCCACATCAAAGTGTTTAGTGAGAAGATCAACAACATTGTTATCAGTATGAATTTTAACAATTTGAATTAACTTCTTTTCATAGCAATCCCTTATGAAGTGATGTCTTATCTCAATATGTTTTGTTTTAGAATGAAAAATAGCATTTTTAATTATGCAAAGTGTATTGTTGTTATCAATATGAATTTTGGTGTTCATGAAATTGTACCCATAATCCAGTAGTTGATTTTGCATCCAAAGCACTTGACCACAGCAACTTGAAGCAACCACATACTCAGCTTCAGTTGTAGAATTTGCAACCACTGTCTGTTTCTTGCATTGACATGACACCAATCTGTTTCCAAGAAATTGACAACCTCCAGTTGTAGACTTTCTATCCAAGCAAGCACCAGCATAGTCACTGTCTGAATATGCCACCAAATCAAAAGGTGAATCCTTAGGATACCATAGGTTGATGCCTTAGATACCTAAAAATCCTCTTCACTGCATTGAGATGTGATTCTTTGGGACAAACTTGGAATCTTGCACAGGTACATACAACAAACATAATATCAGGCCTTGATGCTGTAAGATACATCAATGAGCCAATCATGGACCTGTACAAGTGAACATCTACTCCTTTTCCATTTTCATCCTTCAACAAAGGTTTTTTGGTATCCATGGTTGTCTTAGCAGGCTTAGCATCTTCAAATCCAAACTTCTTCAAAATGTCATTAACATACTTATCCTGACTAATAAATATGCCATCATTCTTTTGTACTACTTGTAGTCCCAAGAAGAAATTGAGTTCTCCCATTGAACTCATTGCAAACTTATCCTTCATAAGCTTCTCAAAATCAACACACATTTCCTTGTTTGTAGAACCAAAGATGATGTCATCAACATAGATTTGAACCAGCAAAATATCATCTTTTTGTCTTTTGAGAAACAAAGTCTTGTCAATCTTTCCTCTACTGAACCCATAGTCCAACAAATATGTTGACAAGGTATCATACCAAGCTCTAGGAGCTTGATGTAAACCATACATTGCTCTATTCACCTTGTAAACTTTGTCACGATAATCAGGGTCCTCAAAACCTGGTGGTTGAGACACATAAACTTCTTATGTAATGGTCCCATAAAGGAAAGCACTCTTTACATCCATCTGATACACCACAAAATCTTTGAATGAAGCATAAGCCAAGAATAGTCTAATGGCTTCTATTCATGCCACTGGTGCAAATACCTCATCATAGTCAAGTCCCTCTTGTTGTGTGTATCCTTGAGCTACTAACCTAGCTTTATTTCTGATGACTATCCCCCTTTCATCTCTTTTACATCTGAAAACCCATTTAGTGCCAATAACTCTTTTTCCATTTGGCAAATCAACCAAAGTCCATACCTCTTGTAGTTTGAATTGCAGAAGCTCATCTTGCATTGCTTCCACCCAACTTGCTTCTTGTAAGGCTTTGTAAGTGTTCTTGGATTCAATTTGAGATAGAAAACAGGCAAACAAGCAATTTTGTAGATCTCTATGACTGTTTCTTTGATGTAGAGATCTTGCAAAGAAACTTTGATGTTGAAGATCTTTGAGCTCTTTAGTCATTTTTCTTGTTTGTACAGATGATTGAGGATCACTTAGAATTTGTTCTTTTGGATGATCCTTATGAACTCTTGTAGTAGTAGTGGGACTAACAGGAATGTTGAGTTCCAAATTAGTATAATCTACTTCAGCTCCAAATAGTTTACCATCAAGAGCTTCATCATCTGTGTCATCATAGATATTCTCTAGAGAAGGCATATTTGGATCATCATGATAGTTTGGATCATCAAAAGATCTGCCCTGATTGTCCAAAGAAGGAAACTATGATGTAGAAGCAGAGTTAACAGGCTTAGCAGCAGAATAGATTGAAGTAGTAGTTGCTTGTTTTGGTCTGGCAGTAGAGTCTTCTGAGTCAGCAGTAGAGTCTTCTGGCCTTGTAGGAGAGTCAGCAACAACTACTTTTGGAGCATCATTGGGTATCTTTTCTGCATCAATAGGAGTTTCAACATCTGCTTGAGCTTCCTTAGGTTTCTCTGGAGTAACATCATCTTCTTGTATCTCTTGATCTTTCTGTAAAGGTATGAAAGTAGGACCAACCTTCAGTTTCTCAATCAAAACAATGTCTTCTTGTGGTTTGTTAGTGTCAACACTAGCAATAACAGGTACATAATTCATTGTCTTGGTCAGGATATCAACATCAAAAATCCATTCAGGTCATTTTCCTTCAACATTAGATGTGTTCTCACTAAACTTGATATGCAAATTCTCCTTCACATGTTTGGTTCTCTTGTTATATACCCTGAAAGCTTTACTATGTACAGAGTAACCAACCAAATTTCCTTCATCAGCTTTCTCTTCAAACTTGCCTAACTGATCTTTAGTGTTCAAAATAGTGACAGGACATCTAAATGGCTTGAGAAAATAAATCAATGGTTTCTTCCCATAAAAAAACTCATATGGAGTTTTGTTGTGAGGCTTCACTACCTTACTCCTATTTTGCACAAAACATGCAGTGTTTACCGCTTCAGCCCAAAAAGGTATAGGTAATTTAGAATCAGATAACATTGTTCTTGCAGCCTCAATAAGTGTCCTGTTTCTTCTCTTTGCAACACCATTCTGTTGTGGAGTTCTTGCAACATTGTACTGTCTTAGAATTCCTTTTTCCCACACAAAATTGATTCATCACACTATTCTTGAACTCAGTACCATTGTCACATCTGATAATTTTCACTATGTGGTTGTGCAGGTTTTCAACTCTTGTAATGAATTCTTTAAGTATCTCTGGGGTTTCATCTTTAGTGGCTAAGAAGAACACCCAAGTAAACCTGCTGAAGTCATCTGTGACAACTAGGCAATATGACTTCTTGCTCAAACTTTTCACAAAAACAGGCCCAAATAAATCCATGTGAAGCAAATGCAAGGGCTCTGTATTTGTATTCACAGTCTTTGACTTGAATGAGACTCTGTGTTGTTTACCCTTTTGACAGGCAACACAAGTCTCACAATTTTCAAACAACTTTGTGGGCATGCCTCTCACAAGATTTCCTTTTACCAACTTATTCATTGTCTTGTAGTTCAGGTGCCCAAGTCTTCTATGCCATAATTTGGGCTCATCAACAGTGGCTTTTGCAATCAGACAAGTTAAAGCTCTTTTGGGAACTATGTTCTTAATATGGTCACTATATATATTTTCGTTTCTAGGGACCTTCAATAGCACAAATTTATCATTTGGCAACTGAAAATCAGGAAAAAGGATCATACATTCAGTGTCTGTAAAAAGAACAAAATTCCTTTTGTCACACATTTGTGAAACACTAAAGAGGTTAAGCTTAACCCCTTTCACAAGAAACACCTTCTCAAAGTCCAAATTCTCTGTTCTTAAAGTGCCTCTACCAACAATCTTTCCACCTTTTGGATCATTCCCAAAAGCAACATAACCACCTTCAAAAGCCTCAAAGTCTTCAAGCTGAGACTCATCTCCTGTCATATGTCCAGAGCATCCACTATCAACTATAACCATATCTTTAAGATCATCCAGTAGATTACCCTGCACATGAAAATAGAGAAATTAGTTTCTCTTGGGGACCCAAGCCATTACTGACTTAGATCTGCCTTGTGCATCAATATAGTTAAATTTCTTTAAATCACTTGATGCACTGCTGGTTTTGGAAACATTGTTTGTAACAGTTGATTTTGGTTTCCAAACCCAACAAGCTGAGGCTTTAACAACATAAAAATGATTTCCAACAACTGTATTTGATAAAATTTTGGCCCAGAAGTAGAAAGTTTTGTACTAGCAGCAGATTGCTTACTAGCAGCAGAATGCTTACTAGCAGCAGAGTGCTTACTAGCAGTAGAGCCAGCAACAGAACCAGTTGTAGTTTTAAAAGTACCATTTGATTTAGCAGCATAAATGGATCTAGTTGCACCAGATCTTAACAACACAGCCCTAGGAATCATGTTTCTATTAGGATGAGGGTGAGTATTCTGATTAACATATTTGTGATTCACCCTAGAATATTGATTCCAAATAGGTTTCTTATGGTCAGGACAGCTATTAATCAAATGTTCAAAGCTACCACATTTATAACAAGCCTTTTTCTTCAATTGAAACTCACTACCTAATTTGTTTGAAACTAGGTTATTAAAGTTTCTCTGATTTCCTCTAGGCTTATTATTGAAACCATTCATTCTTTCTCTAGAAATCTAATTATACTCAACCATTTTCCTAGAGATACCCTTACCTAACACAGGTCTCACAAACTTCACCTGTTCAATTTTAGGTTCAACTTTAGCAGGAATTTCTTCCTTTACTACACTTTGTTCTAGTTCAACCTGTTCTTGTTCCTCATCACTATCTGAGTACCAATCTTCAATAATGGGAGCATCAGGAAATTTTCTACCCTCTACCTTAGGTGTTTCTAAGACACTTGTACTAGACTCACCTATTGGTTTTTCTATGTTTAGTTCACTAATGAAGGATAATTCTTTTCCTGGTGGAGCATAGGCACTCTTAGCAGGAGGAGCAACCTCATTGTAACCTATTCCACTTCCTTTCCTCATTATTGTACTCTCAATAGATTTATTAACCAAATCAGAAGCATATTGTTGTTTGTTTACTCTTACTATATGTTTTTCTTTTTCAGCAAGAGCTGCATCTCTATCTCTTTCTGCTTCTTCTAATTTATTCTTAAGAAACTCAATTTCACTATTTTTCTTAAAAATTTCAACATCTTGTTGGTTAATTCTATGTACATATTCTAGCTTACACTCTTTTAAGTACTCAAGTCTTCTTTCCACATTTTGAATACCTACTTTGTAACCTAGGTTATCAAGTTTTAGGTTTTCAACTTCTCTAATTAGACTCTCATTCCTAGACTTAAGTTCTTCTACAGTGTCAGCACAAGACTTAAAAGAACACATAGATAAATCAGAATCATTAGATACCTCAGAGTCAAATCAAGAAGATGATGATGATGAATAAGCCATAAGTGCAAAGTTATGCACTTCAGGCTTGACTTGAGCCACCAAAGAATAATTTGGTTCTTCATCAGCCAAATCACTCCAATCATACTCTCCCAATCCATCACAAGACACCAATGCAGTAGTGGTATTCTTTGTTTCTTCAGTCTTCTTTGATGCTTCAGCATTTTTCTTTGGAGCTCTACACTCTCTGGCAAAGTGACCCTTCCTGTTACAGTTGTAACACTCTATCTTTGACTTGTCAAAGCCAACATTCTCTTTAGGTCTATACTTGATTTCTCTTCCAGTTCTCTTCCAGAATTTTCTTGCCCTCAAGGTCAACATGGCCATTTGCCACTTAAGATCCATCTCTTCAAGATCATCAGGATCAAGGTGATCCAGATCTTGATTAATAGCCTGTGCCCTTATACTTGTAGTAAGATCAGCCAAGAATGCACATAAAGCAATATCACTGGTGGAATTATTTTCATTAGAACTAGCAGCAGATCCATCAGCAGTAGATACTCCATAAGCAGCAAAGTGAGATTCTTTAGACCCCTTTGACTTTGAAGATACAAAGGCAAGATTTTGTGCACCAGAAGATGAAGTAGATGAAGAAGACAACTCTGGTTCATACACTCTTAAGTTGTTATAGAGACTTTCCAACTTCATAGTTTCAAAGTCAGGCTTATTCCTCCAAACAACAGTGTGCATACTCCATTCAGGTGCAAGACTTCTAAGGAACTTGAGGTTTACATCTTCTTGTGGAACCACATAGCCAACAAGCTTTAGATGACTGACAAGTTGATTAAGCCTGTTGTAAGTGCCATTAATCTTCTCTCCACTTTCAGCAGTAAAGTTCTCAAACTGATGCTTCAACATGTTTTTCCTTGACTTCTTGGTAGCATCATTCCCTCCAAATCTGAATTCAACAGCATCCATAAAGTCTTTAGCAGTCTCACAGCTATCAAAGTCCAACTGAAATTAATTAGGTATTCCCATTAAGAGAATACTGTGTGCCTTGATCTCCATCTTCCTTAAAGAATTCTCTTCAGTAGTCTTGATTGGTATCTCTTTTCCATCAGCACCCTTCTTTGGTAAAGAGTCACCATTCATGATCACATTCCACATGTTAAAGTCAATCATGCGAATGTACTATCTGATTCTCATCTTCCATAGCTCATATTTACCAGGGTTGAGCATGGGAACTTTTGAAGCAGTCACCATATATGTGTCATCACCCATCTTTAGTAGTTGATTAGGAACAGCAAACTTGCAAGGAACAGTTTCTTCTTGATTACAACTTCTAGATCACAAGCTCTGATACCACTTGTTGATCCCAGTTGAGCAAACGATCTTATATAGAAGTTGACTAGATTTAAACACTTAAGCTAGAATGCGGAATGTAAAAGCTTAACTTAAGAAGAACAATTCACTATCAACACTTCAATATTATTAATACGAGCACTCGACAATGCTAGGGTTTTACAACCTTGAAGTGTAAACGAAAACTAAAACAATGCGTACTTAATCTAACCCTAGGATCCTTCTTTTATAGGCCAAGGAGTCCTACTAGGTTTACAATAACTTTCTATGCAAGATAAGAATATTCTAGACGTATATAATATACACACAATCTATTCTATAATTATCTACTTCGAATACATGCTTATCACATTAGCAGTAGATTCCTTCAGCAGCATTTTCCCTTAGCAGCACTTTGTCATAAGCAGTAGAATCATTTACCTTAGCAGCAGTTTCATCACAGCAGTAGTTTCACTCAGCAGCAGAACTCAAAACCCAACACAAGGAAACTCTTAATTACTTACCCAAACACCATAGGACCAAAGGCCTTACTAAAGATCAAGTTGAAACTTTTAAGGGTCTAGAAAATGCTATGTTCATGAAGGAAGAACCATTGATCCATCCTTCCTACAAGGAGCATCCATTCGCCAAAACTTTGCCGCAATCAACTTTGATTGTCTCTTAGACATCGATGAGCAAATTTGTCCTAGGTTCATCTTAGAATTCTATGCAACCATAAGTCTTTCCTCGAATGACAATGGTGAGATATCATTAACCTTTACAACCAATCAAGTACCAAATATCATACCCTTGAAAGATTTTGCAATAATTCTTGGTGTCCCTAATGTTGGTACATGTCTCTACACGGATAAGTGGCCCCTTTCAAGTCTTGATTCCATTGAGCGTTATCATCCATACGACACTCCTCTTGCTAATAAGAAAGAAATTCGTGAGCATATCTTTGTTAGGACCTCAACAACTCGGAAGAATCGTTCGGGAAATGAGGTAGATAAGGACCCTTTTGGTATGGAACTCAATGAGCTTAAACCACAATTTAAGAAATGGGAAGAAATTCTTAGAGCCAACGTTATAAGTTCCATAGGAAATAGAGATCATGTCAACACATGTCTTAGCTACATGCTCTATAGCATTTCCACCGGTCAACCTTTCAACTTAGCCTATTACATAGCCAAAAGAATGGCCGACATATCCTTGGTAGGAACAACCGCTCTTCCTTATGGAATGCTTCTCACCCGCCTCTTTAGAGCAATCTCGCCCATTCCTCCTAACAATAAGGGAATGTGCCTTGATTACTCTCTCGTTCCTCACATATTCGTCCCTCTAAGTGATAAAAGAGTCTTCAAAGTTAAGGGAAAGCGTACTCGCTCTCCTTCACCATCATCCTCATCATCCGATATAAGCGATAACGATAAACTTTCTAACTCTAAGCTACCCCCTTTAGACTACCTTCAAGAACTTCCCGTCATTAGCAATGCATCCGAAGAGTTCAAGCAAACCAAAGGAATGTTCAAGTGCTTTGGAAGGTACCTAGGAAAGCTCAAGAAGAAAATAGACCGGTTGTGAGATATGTGTTTAAGGAGTGTTTGGCTTATGTAGCCTTTAGAACTTTGTACGTGTTAAACTATGTGATTTGTATTGCTTTTTACTTCCATGATTTGTTTTCTTCGTCAGACTATGTTTTGTATGAGCCTTTATGCATATTGACTATATTTGAGGTATTTGTCAAATTTTCATGCTTATGGAAAATTTCACTAAGAATAGTGAAATTCGCTAGCCCCCGGTCAAAGTCCAATGGTATGCGTGTTTACATATTCAATTTTTGTATTTCCTAACCAGATATGAATTATATTTTTGTTTTTAGGAATTTTCGAAAAATTTAAAAATCGTCTCGTGGGTCAAAACGTGGGACTGCCTTGTTTTTCAGGTCTGGCAGAACTGGCGGCACCCTCAAACGGGTTCCGTCAGTGTAAATTTATGGAATTCCAGAAATGGCCCAACAGACCAGCCGAAACCCTCAGTAGGGTTCCGCCTGTGTCATTTCAGGGTTCCGCCAGTCACCTGTAGAAAATTTTTGTCATTTTTCTAAATTTCAAAATTTGTAAAACACCAAATCATTTTCTTTAGTGAGAAACATCTTCCCTTACTTCCAATAAACATATTAGGACCACTCTCACCCACTAGAACAATTAGGAATTCATTTCCCGCCAAAAATTCAAATTCAAACATAACTAACCCAAGGAACCCTTAAAAAGGATCCTTCGAACCCTTAGAACATTTTCAACCAAATCACTTCCCATGATCACATAGCATTGAGTGCATAAGTTAGTCTTTCACTCCACCCAATTTCATTGGATTAACATCCAATGATTTGACATGTTCTTGGAAATATTCTAAATCATTAGAAACCTCAACATTTGTATGGTAGAACATCAAATCCAAACACCTCTTCCAACATCTCTTCCACTCTAAAAATTTGACAATCTTGCAACACTTCAAATCACACCATCACCATCAAAATCCCTTCTCTTAAAGCTTCAAAACCACACCTTTGAAATGACTAAATCCAACACCTCGTCCGAATCGTCAAAATCCCTTAGAAAAACCGCTAGGATTAGTGTAAAACCTTGTTGCTTCAACAAAACCATCAAATCAAGCTCATCATCATCAAGTGATGCATCACTTGAAATTTCTTCACCTATCCAAGATTTCCTTAACCTTACCACCTCAACACCTTGCAATACCAATGTGATCACTATACAAGATTTGCTTAATCTTGCTACTCCAACACCCTCTCCAAAGCATTGCAACACCAACATAGCCACTATTCCGCCACCAACTAGACCTTCAAGTGATTCAACCTCACCTTCTCAACAAACTCAACCATAAAAAACTCCATCACCTCAATCACCAACACTTACACCAATGGAACTTTTCCATACACCACCAACATCACCACTACCCTATTTGGAAACTTTAGAAGACCTATCACCTAAATCATCAAGCCCTCCATCATTGTCACTCTTTGACACCATTGCTCAAATGGAAACCCAGGAACAACCAAGTGAGCAATTAGATGATGAACCCCATCAACCATCATTGGTAGAACGTTTGGCTTACCGTTATGCTAGACCCTCAATTTTTCCACAAGATCAAGGTCATACACACCTACAATCATTTGTGTTTCACCCCATTTACAAAGACCTTCATGGTAATACTTACAGATAAGGAATTAGAGATCGTCAACAACATAGTGTGAAGACTCCTTCTAACCCTTATCAAGGCCGTTCCCATATCAGATACTCCCGAGGGAGCTTACAAGACCTACTAAGTAGCTCAATGACTGGGTGAGTCGCTGGGGATCACTCTACGACTGTAGACCGCTAAGAAACCACCGCAAACACTAAGCATAACCCATAAGGAGTTACTGAAGTGACCTGCTGTCAGGGCTGTTTGATGTTGACCCTGGCAGGATTTCCGTTCAATCATTGAGAAATACTTATGTAAATTCTCTCATATACGTTCTCGGCAGATTGCTAAGATCTGCGAAGGACTCGATAATTTACAGCTGGTGTCCATTGATGTAGAGCACCAGTTGCAGAAATACTAAGTGTTCCTAAGAGATCTTTGATGTATCTCATGGCTCTAGACTCGAAAAGTGCACACTTAGGTTTCCTATGCAGAGACTAGGGAGGGGTCTCCTGCTTCAATATCAACCATCTCTAAGAGATAGGTCGATATATTACATCGGTTCCCCTTGAGAATGAAACAAGCTCTGTTAAGAGAACTTGAGTGGTTAAGAAGGTTTAGTGCAGTGCGTCACTAGGTCTATGACGTCTTTGTCTTCAATACCGGTGTCACCTTAGTAACAACTAGTAGCGTATGAATTGAACCCGGTGTCTGCCCTAAGGTTGAACATATGGAGGGCTATTTCTTTTCACCCTTTTCTTTACTTTTCTTTTTAATTCTTCAACTCCTTCTTTCCCCTTTCATTCTTTTCTCCTTTTTTCGTATCATACCTAAGGACTTCTAATTCTAACTAATGGTGATGTCCTTGGGTAGATCCCTCCGGCTCTGGCAGATCATAGGACGGTTTTTCCTAACCTTAGTCACCTTATAACTCCATGACTATCCTATAATTGCCATTGAAACCTTTGAAAATCTCTCAAAGTGTTTGTGATTACCAAACATTTTGTTTAACACTTTGAGAGTTTTGTGTTTACTTTTGAAGGGCTCCCCCTTCACATGTGCTCATAAGTATTTAATAAATTTGCACATGCCTGGCCAAGTCCACAGAAAGTTTCTCGAAACGGTACATTTCTACTAATACAAATCCTTTTCAAGACACGCTTACGTGACTAGTTAAAGAGTTCCAGTGTCAGCTTTTAGGTGACAACTAGCTCTAGTAACTAACTTGATGTTATTACTCGTCGAAGATAAGTCTTTTCGAGATTACTAACTTTTATGTTTCGTCAATTCTTGGGTGAATCTGAGTCTAGCTCGCATGAGATTTGACTTTTAAGCAACTTTGACCTTTCATATTTTAATCACATTCACTTTTTCTCCCCCTCAAAAATAGCGTATAAGATTATATTTTTGACAATATTTTTGATTAAAATATGCCTTTTGAGTCTTATGGGGAGAATTCAACAAGAACTTTTGATTTCAAGAACAATGATTTTGTTTCAAGTGCTCCCCCTCAACAAGTGAATTCTTATTGAGGTGAAATACTTGTCTTTTGAGCAGAGTTATGAAAATCAGAAAATGTTTGATTAACTCTACTTAAAAGTAAGAAGCCTTCACTCCTTATATGAGGATTGAGGCACTTATGCGTACCTCAGGGTCCTTTCTTTACAAGAACGGGTTGTACACTGTTATGCATGCACAAGCCATTGAGCATGATGTTGATAAAACATTTTGATTTGGTAATACTCCCCCTCAAAAACTCGTATATGTTTTGAGAATTTTAAACTTTTGAAGCGAATTGGGGAGTAAAGGTTTAAAAAATCTTGAGCAAAATTTTGAAAAGTTTTGAAAAAACCTTTTGAAAAAATTTGAATAAATTTTGCTCAAGATTAAGAAGCTTTAGATAAACTTAGCATGAGAACTTGCTTCTTGTTTTTAGGATAAGTGCATGTTTGGTTTTAAGAAATGGTTTAGCAAGGCACTTTCCTTTCTTTGAAAACCGAGTTGTACACTGAAATGTGTGCACAAGTCATCATTTGAATACAAAATTTGTTTTCTTTTAACAAAATACTCCCCCTCAAATAATGAAGTTCATTCGAGAGATAGTCTTCTTGAGCAAAATATTGAATCGTATTTAAGAAATCCTTTTTGAAAATTCGTGAAATGATTCTGCTCAAGGTTTTAGAAAACATAATCAAGTATTATACAACAAAGAATGCTTGAAATTCAAAACTCTTTTACTGTTGAAAGTTGTTTGAGACCCCGAGTCTCTCTTTTGAGTTTTAAAATCTGCAGAAGAAGATTTCCATCTAAAGTTGAACCTCATGAGTTCTTTTTGAAGATTTGTTTTGTAATGAATGGAAACCTTCTGGTATTTGAGATGTTCAAATCAGAGTCATTCTTTTATTGTAGCCAAAGCATTCCACATTTTGAAAATTTGAAAGATTTTGAACGACTTTGCTTTGGTTTCCACACTTGCTTTACCGATTTAAAAACGAGAGTGTAGAGTTTGAAAAAACTTGTTTCTCACCATTTTGAATCCTTTTACCAGGTTTAGCCTTTTGACACATTTAGCCCTTTGTCCTCAAAATATGTTCCATAAGAAACATTTTGACAATTGTTGAAGTTTTGACTTTCAATGGGATGACACGTACTTGCACACAGAGGAAATGCATCAGGCACAAACAAGTATGCAGATGAATTAAAAACTCATTCTAAATCTAAAAAAAATGCTCAGAATTCTCAAATTTACGCATAAGATCACAGATTAATTCATTCTTTCACTCAAAATTTCCCAATTATTATCATGGTTTGGAGTTATGATTTGAGACTTTGCACGCATGTTAGCATCAAGATGCAAGAATATTGTACAAACAAACGCCCTAGTAGTAGCAGCAAAGACATCGACATCTTAAACCCTAAATCACATTATTTCAAACCTATGTTGTTTCTAATCGAGCAAACACACCAATCGAGCATTCTTTAGTGTTCTCTAAAGCTATAAAAAACAATTAATTAGACTAAACACATAAAAAAGGAAATGCCCCGATCGATAATTACATAAACCCTAGTTTCTGATTATGCTTTTGTGACCATTGAAAAAATTTGAAACATTTAGGGAACGATTAGACAACAACCATAAAGAAATTTGAAACTTACAATTGTGGAAAAGATCGAAGATAAAAAAATCGTTAGTCTGATTCATTAATGTTTTAAATTACGTGTGAAACTTTTGAGAATATTTGTGAAAACATTTATTAGAGCCCGTTTTACTTTTCATGCAAGGTCCTTTTACCTAAGTTTAAGACATTTGTGAATCTTTACTCATTAAAGGTTAATTACTTTTCCATTTGAAGTCCAAACTAGATTAATTTGGGATCATTGCAGAAATTTTTTTTTCTTCTCCCCCTCGAATTAGCATTTATTTTGTGAAACCTTTGTGCACATTTAATTCAAGAGATCATAGAAGTTTTTTGAAAATGAGTTTTTAATCCGAATGGTAAAGAAACATTTTATCCTTGAAGAATAATGATTAGGTGTACAAACTTCATTATTTTGTGAAAAAAAATTTCTCCCCCTCAAAACATGTTCCATTTTGACAATGTGAAGCAAAATTTATTTTAATGTAGGAATATAGTTTTGAAGATTAGACGTTTGTACACAAAGAAAGAAGATTCTTTTTATAGGTTTTTTTTTTTTTTTTTTTTTTTTTTTTTTTTTTTTTTAAATATTTACAAAAAGAGTTAGATGTTGGACTCACTTAGTTTTTAAGAAAATTTTGCAAATCATCTGGAGTCAAACACCACATACCAATATGGTGAACTAACTCAACAAACCTTGATGGAGGTAATGCCTTTGTAAACAAGTCCGCCAACTGGTATTCAGTACCCACAAAATCTAATTCAATTGTACCCTTTTTGACATGCTCTTAGATTAAATGGTAGCGGAGAGCAACTTGTTGGGTTTTAGAATGATGAATGGTGTTGCACGAGATAGCAATAGCACACTTTGAGTCGCAGTACATTGAGATCTAGTCAAATACATAGCCGTAGTCCGTGAGCTAAGTTCTCATCCGAATGACTTGAGCACATAAAGCAGACATGGCTACATACTAAGCTTTTGTTGATGACAGAGATGTACAATCCTGCTTCATTGACTGTATCCCTTTGTAACTAAAGAAGATTTGTTGCGAATCACTGTGCCTTCTACGTCCAGCTTGTTTTCCAAATCCATTTAATTCCAATGATGTGTCGAAGGGTGATGTTGTTAGAACGTATGCATATTAGACGGATCCAAATTGCGAGAAGACGACTCCATTATTTCAAGAACGGTTGGAGTCGGTGCAAATGGATTGAGGAACGTATTTCCGTCTTAATCTGCAAGTTGTGGTACTGATTATTGTTATGGATCTTTAGCTGATTGTCTGGAGTTGGAAGCAGTTTGTCTTGCTGTTGTTGGAGATTCACTTGGAGGACCGTCTTTCTCAACAGTGGTTGTTGAATATTCTCAGGGTGTGCAGCGGAAATTGGTGAGACCTCTTGAGGATGGTTTTCAATTGAATCATCAAACAGTTGAGCAAATAGGGTTTCCAATTCTTTACGGGAGAGTGACAATGGTTCAGCCGAAGATGCCGGAAAGTTTAGATGGTTGGATGCGGGTCCTAAGCTGTTGTGCTTAGAAGCCATTGCTGAAGTGCTTTTCAACGGTTGATTTCGGGTCCTAAGCTGTTGTGCTTAGAAGCCATTACATTAAGCGCGGGTCCGAAACTGATTTGTTTCGAAGCCATTCCTATTATATTTGAAAAGAAGAAAGAATAGACAAAACAAAGAACATGGATCCCCAAGTGTAATTGGGTTTCGGATGTTAGAAGCATAAAGATGTAGTGTCAATTATCTTCTTGACACTCGAACACACTATATCAATGATTTCCTTTCTCGCATCAGGGATAGATGTTGTGGATTTCACATTAGTTTTGGTGCAAATGTCTAAAATCTTTCCTGTAGGAATCCACCTAAGACCAATTGATTTGAAAATTCTACCCGTGGGTACCCACTTATTGTTAGATCTAGGAGATGTTTTCCTTTTAGATGCAGTGGGAGCATCACTTGGTAGAGAAAACCTACGTCCTATATTGATCCACTTCTTAGGTTTCTGACTTATGACTTTTGGCTCACCGGGTTTGTTTGTCTTAGTCGATTGAGCCTTTTCAAGTGAATTTCCTTTTTGAAGATTTTCTAAAGCAAAAACATCATGATTATTTACGCAACTACTCTTAGAAGCTAGCCAATTCCTATTAGTTTGTTGTTTACTCTTACGTTTTGGAGTGCTACTACAAGCAGTATTCTGTACTACAGTGGAAGGCATCACATGAGGTTTTGAACCTAGAATTCCATCCTTTTGAAGTAGCGCCTTTTTCCTAGCCTTTTCTAGATCATAGTTCGTGTACATGTCATATTTTCCATAAGAATCTTTACTTTTAATGCTCGTATTAGACATTGTTTTTGAACTAATCCTAGATGAGCCAGGTATAATCACGTGTTGAGATTTAGCAGACACAGATGCATTTCCCTTTGGCCAAGAATGTGGAGTGACTGGTTTTGTCAAATTGTTTTTCTCAACTTGGGAGGCAAACCGAGATTTTGAAAATTTAGGTCGTTCAGATTTAAATGCAGTCGGTTGTCTAACCACTGATTGTTTTCTGATTATTTGAGAAGGCGGTTTCCCCAAGAATGTTGGTTTTGCAAACTTAGTATCCACACTCTGGCGAATCAGTCTTCTTAATTTGTTTTGCAATGCAACATGTGCAAACACCTTTGCTTGAATTTGACCTTTTAAAAGCTCATTTTCTTTAACTAATGTATCCACACGTTTACTTTGTTCATTCGAAACTTGACCATTGTTGCCCGAAGTTAAAGATTCATTTTGCAATTTAAGTTCAAGCGAGATGCAATGTGCCTCCAGTTTTGAAAAATCTTTATGAAACTGGGCAATGGTCTTTTTGAGAAGAATGTTTTCAGACTCAAGAGTTTGATATGATGTTTCGGTTATTGGATTATTAGGTAAGGACTCAGACTCAGAATGTTTGTTAAGACATTGTACAACATTCTGGTCAACCTCTCCTTCATTACTGAAGTTAGGTTGCTCATATTGTTGTTTCTCATTTGCAGGCATAATATGATCAGCAGTAGATTGTACCTCAACCATTTGCTCTTTGTCAAATTTAGGTTCTGTGTCATAGATGGGTATGACATCTTCCTCATCTATCTGTCCTTTGTCAAAGTTGGGCTCTGAGTCATAGGAGGTCTGATCTCTGCACTGTCTGCATCTGTATCATTCCCTAATCTACTGCTGTCATTCTGCTCTTCTAATTCTGTCCCATTGCTTTCCATGACACCCAAATTAGCTTCCAATGCATCAACCATATTAGATTGCTCTTCTTGAATCAGCAACTTCTGTTCATTCACTCTTTGGACATAATTTCTTCTGTGAAGAATCGTCTTCTCAATCGAATCCAAATCTCGGATCAATATGTCTTGGAAAGTTTCAGCCTCGATTCGAGTGTATTCAAAAAATACTTGCTAACATCTTCACAGTCATAATTGATGAAATGTTGAAACTATTCCTTGAGCATTCTGAAGGCGGCCTTGGATTCATTCTCGTGAAATTCTTCTATTGCAAGTTGCTTTTCAAGTTGATTCACGTTTTTGAACATCGTGTTAGTGAAAATATCAACTTTTTCTCCAAAGGTGTATTTAAAATCAACTTTGAAACCATCCTCGGAATGAGTTTCTGCTAAGTCTTTGTTAGAGAGGAGTTTAAGGTGTGAATTAAGTGATCTACACTGTTCCATGCATCTCTTCACTAAATGTGCCTCTATCTCATGCATCAGCGACCTTGATTGATACATTTTCTCTCCTCCGTGATTGTTGCAATGTAATTGGAATAATCAAACAAAAATGTCACACAAGGTCGAAATAGTGATTTCAGATTTTCCCTCCAAAATTAATTTGAAAAATTTTCTGTTCCAAAATTTTGAAAATCACTGTAAAATGCTATTCTAAGGTCATAGGATTTTTATTTATTTATTTATTATTTTTTTTAAGATATAGAAAGAAGAAAGTAAGAAGACGTTATAAAGAAACTTGTGTGATAGATGGATCTTATTGAAGGTATGGATGTAATGCCAATTCTCAAAACTTAGTCAAAAAGCAGTTCTCGAAAGAATTTGAGAGTTCTCGAAAAATATGTAATCTCGAAACTTTGGTAATTTCGAAACTGTGTTCTCGAAAAATGAGTGTTTTCAAAACTTTTGTGTTTTAGAAACTTTTTAGTGTTTTAGAAACTTTTCAGTGTTCTCGAAACTTTTCAGTGTTTAAGAAACTTTTCAGTGTTTTAGAAACTTTTCAGTGTTCTAGAAACTTTTCAGTGTTTTAGAAACTTTTCAGTGTTCTAGAAACTTTTCAGTGTTATAGAAACTTTTCAGTGTTCTAGAAACTTTTCAGTATTCTAGAAACTTTTTAGTGTTTTAGAAACTTTTCAGTGTTCTAGAAACTTAGCACCAAAACTTTCTAAATTATACAATTTAGAGAGTATACCACGAGTCAAAGTGTTTTCTCACTTATACAAGCAAGGGAAACACCGAGTAAGCAACGGGAGCAAGTGTGTTCTCGAAACTTTGTGATTTAGAAAGATTGCTAGAATTTTGATTTTGCAAAAAGCTCATCCAAATGAAGTTTGTATTTCAAGATTCTTGTACTTCTAGTTATAAAAACACCAAAACTTGAAGAAAGTTGCAAACTTGATGATTTTTATGAAAATTTTTTGTGTTCTAGAAAGTTTGCCAAAATTTTGAATTTTGCCAAAAGCTCACCCAAATGAAGTTTGTATTCCAAGATTCTTGTACTTCTAGTTATAAAAACACCAAAACTTGAAGAAAGTTGCAAACTTGATGATTTTTATGAAAATTTTTTGTGTTCTAGAAAACAAGTACAATAACCAAAATCGAATTTTTTAAGCTTGAAACTTTCAAAAAGATTGAAACTTTCTTGTTGGGAAAGGTTTATAACACTAGTTTGTAATCAAAAAAGTGTTAAAACCCAAGAAAAACAAGAAAAGTAAGGATTTTTTCTTAGAAAATTCGAAACACACAAGCTCAAATCACTTTTTTTGAAAGAAAGTTTGACACTTTTTTGTTTGTTATGATTTGTAGCACAAGTTTGTAAGCAAAGATGTGATAAAAACCAAGAAACAAACAAGAAAGTACAAAATTTTCACAAAAAATCGAGTAGAAAAAGAGGTTTTGGATCGGATTCAACTTAAAAACAAGAACTACACCTTCTTCCGGCGAATGATACCACTTGTTAGGTACCCATATTGAATTCACACAAGCAAGAATGAGATAGATATATGGATTTGGGTGATTATAAGAATGAGAGAATAATGAGAGCAATAGTTTCCTTAAGATATTCAAATAACCAACCAAGTATTACATGAGACCTAAGGCTTCTATTTATAGGGAAGGAGCTAGGGCAACACTCCCTCTCCTTCCTCTTACAATTCGTGTGGGCTTGAAGGCCCATGGGTCAAATACCTTAAGTCTAGTAAACATGTAACATTACATAAATGTAAGTAAATAATAACTTAAGCAACCTATTATTACAAATGACCGAGACTTGATAAAATAGTAAAACTTTGATCCCAACATAATAATAGTCACTGTGGTTGGCTAAGTGCAGAAATAGTCACTGTGGAGCAAAAGTCGACATCATTTTGGTCCCTGGTTTTAACTGGCGTTAAATAATTCTGTTAGAAGTTACATTTTAGCCCCTGTGGCCCATGACCATTGCAGCGTGCATCATTCTTTCGTCCCTTTTACGTTTTCATCCGTTTTTACACGTTTTCGTCCGTTTTCGCGTGTTTCGTCTGTTTTTTATGGTTTACTCTGTTTATTTTTTACTTTTTCGTCTGTTTATTGACGTTTTTGTCTATTTTTTTACATTTTCATCCGTTTTTATGTTTTCGTCCGTTTCATTATGTTTTCGTCCGTATTTTTACGTTTTCGTCTATTTTTTTTTACGTTTTCGTCCATTTTTTTACGATTTCATCATTTTTTTTTAAGTTTTCGTCCATTTCTTTACGTTTTGCTCAGTATTTTTACGTTTTCGTCTGTTTTTTTACGTTCTCATCTATTTTTTTATGTTTTCGTCTGTTTTTTTACGTTTTCGTCTATTTTTTTACGTTTTCATCTATTATTTTACGCAATTGGTCCTGTTTATTATGTTTTCGTCCATTTTTTTGCGATTTCATCTGCTTTTTTACGTGTTCGTTCGTTTTCTTATGTGTTTTTCTTTTATTTTTTCATTTTCGTCAATTTTTTTATGTTTTTGTCCGTTTCATTATGTTCCCGTTCCTTGTTCTTCTTCTTGTTCTTCATTGCCATTCATCATGAAACAGACAAAAACATTAAAAAAAAAATGGACGAAAACGTAAAAAAACAGACGAAAACGAAGAAACAAAAGAAAAAAAACATACAAAAACATAAGAAAACGAACGAAAACGTAAAACGTAAAAAAACAGACGAAAACGTAAAAAAATAGACGAAAACATAAAAAATAGATGAAAACGTAAAAAAAAACAAATGAAAACATAAAAATACGGAGCAAAACGTAAAGAAACGGATGAAAACTTAAAAAAAATGGATGAAATCGTAAAAAAAATGGACGAAAACGTAAAGATACGGACAAAAACGTAATGAAACAGACGAAAACATAAAAAACGGACGAAAATGTAAAAAAACAGATGAAAACGTCAATAAACTGACTAAAAAGTAAAAAAAAAACAGAGTAAACCATAAAAAACAGACGAAAACACGTAAAAACGGATGAAAATGTAAAAGGGACGAAAGAAGGATGCACGCTGCAATGGTCATGGGCCACAGGGGCTAAATGTGTAACTTCTAACGGAATTATTTAACGCCAGTTAAAACCAGGGACCAAAATGATGTCGACTTTTGCTCCACAGTGACTATTTCTGCACTTAGCCAACCACAGTGACTATTTTTGCAATCTAAGGAAACCACAGGGACCATTTTTGCAGTTTACTCTTTATTTTTCTTTTTAGAGGTAGGATGTTATCTACCTAACTTCTTGTCTTTAACTTTCTAAAAGTCAAATTTTACATGAAATGAATTCCATTCTATTATAAGGTATGCATTGTTTGTTGACCATTTAGGTATTGTGAGTTAACTATGCCTTGCTATGGTAGCATACATATATCTTGTGTTTTAGAAACTAACCTTCCTTTTTGTAGGATCATTATCCATGTATTCTTTCCTTGATACTCCATTTAGGGGAGTCATATTCAAGGAGGAGCATGAGAATTGCATTATTCCGCTTCGCAACTCTTAATTGCATTTTAGACAAAAAGAGCTTTCGTGACTTGTTCTACACTTGTCTTGTGCGGCAACTAATATTTTTTTTGTAGGTTCAAAATCCATGTTTTCTATCTTGGCACTCCTTTTAGGGGGAGTATTGTCCAAGGGGGAGCACTTGCATCATTTCGTTCCGCTTCTCTTCTTTTTGTTTCAACAAAAAGGGGGAGAATTTATATTAAACTTGTTCTCTTCTCTTCTCTAACTCTTGCATATCACATCATTTGAGTAAAACAAGTTTTAATACAAACTTTATAAGACTTAACACTAAAACTAGTGGCTTACTTATAAATAAAGTTTATGTTTTGTCATCAACAAAAAGAGGGAGATTGTTAATACAAATATCGCCTAAAAACGTTATTTATATTTTACGATCTTTGCTAAGTTTTGTTAATGACAAAGTATGAACTTTAGCTTATAGAAAAACATCACTTTAGTTTTTAAGTCTTGTATAACTAGATTTTACATTTCATCTTAAACATAACATTGTTTTTATTTCTTAAATAAGAAAGTGTCACATCACATCAATAAGCATTTATGGTAAGTTTATGTGTTTGACTATCCATAAGCTCTTACACATTTTGGAAGCACTCCATGTTGATTCAATGTGTGGTTGACTAAGTAATAACTTGATGTGACTTTGGTTGGTTTGGAAATATTTATGGCAAGTTTGTCTGTCTGTCCTGGCGGAACCCTCAGGGTACATGGGCGGAACCCATTCTAGGGTTCCGCCAGATCCGCCAGACTACTGGTTTGTTTTGCTATAAATGCCAAGCAACTTGCTAGTTTTTACCCATCACTTTAGGACATATATTTCACATATTCTCTCATCTAACTCAGTAATATTTGACTTGTGTGATTCTCTTATGTAGCAAAGGAGTTCACAAGTTCATCCAAGAAGTTACAAGTTTCAACTCAAAAGTTGCAAGACTTGTTAGCTTTGTTATGTATAAACTTTGGTAGTTTATACTTCATTTGTATCTTGTGTAGAAGTGATCGGTTAGTATTTTAGGCCTTAAAATACATAGTATGACGGGAGTTGTTGTACCCTTGTAAAAGAACTATTGGGAGTGGTTGTACCCTTGTAAAAGAACTCGACATCTAGCTTAGTGTCGGAAATAGTGGATAGGCGACGTTAGGTTGGTTCTACCTTTAACTAGGACCCGGTATCTAGCTTTGTACTGGATAAAGTGTAAGCGACGATTGTAAAAGTTTCTCCACCCCTGAAAGGAGCTTGTTGACTAGTGCTTGAAACTCTCGAGTTGGAAACTCGGGGCGTGGATGTAGGGCAAGGAAAAAGAGTCCTTGTAGCCGAACCACGATAAACAATCGTGTTATGGTTTGATCGTTTCTTACTTTGTCTTTGCATATTACATGTTGTCTTTAGTTAGAATCGTTAATTACACGTAAAGCTTTTCAAAGATTAACAAGTAATTTGAGTTCATATCTTTAATGAAACGTAAAGTTTTTAAAGGATAATTAAGTTAAAAAGCGGTAAACTATTCAACCCCCCTTCTAGTTTTTCACAAAGTAATCTACTTAAAATATAACAGTTTTATTATTATTATTATTATTATTATTATTATTATTATTATTATTATTATTATTATTATTATTATTATTATTATTATTATTATTATTATTATTATTATTATTATTATTATTATTATTATTATTATTATTATTATTATTATTATTATTATTATTTTTTATAGAAAAACTTGTAAGAGATTTCGCTGCTTTTTTTCATACTTTGACACATGTAGTGTGCTCACTTTTTGCTTAAAACGAATTTATATTTATTTTTAAATCAGAAAATATTCGTGATCTCTTTTCTAACATGTTTTTTCAAATAATAATAATAATTAAATTTGTAACTACACAAGTGTTTAGTAATGGTCTTTGAGTTTTTAAGTACATATATGTACGTATAATAATCATTCAATCTTTAAAATTCAATTTTACAACTAAATATTGTAACACACGTATTCCGGATACAAATAGGCCCTACCCTAGATGAAATTGAGTAAGATTTAACGTGATTGGCTAGTCAACGAATGTTGCGTTATATTTAAACCCGATAGTCAAAGTGATAGTCAAAGAATGTTCTATACAATTATGGAAGTATTATGTGGCACAAATAGAAAGGAATGGACCGAAGAGGGCTAAAGTTGTAATGGACTAAATGTGTTATAAGTTGGTTGTGACCAAAATAGAATAAAAGGGACTTGAGGGACTAAGTATGTCATTTGGCCAAAGATGCAACCTAACTAATAATATCTAGGGAATTCCAGAGACTTCCACCATTATCTTGGGTGTGTGTGTGTGACCGGTTATGGAGAAGAGAAAAGGAGGGAAAAGTTAGTCTTGATGGTTGTAGGAAGAAGAAGCTGAAGACCTTATGTTGGGATCATACTTTTGTATTTTAGTCAAGTCTCGGTCATTACCTTTTGTAATAGGTTGCTTAGTTATTTAATCTACTTAGTTTATGTTACTAGGCTTTAGAATGTAAGTCCATGGGCCTTAAAGCCCACGTCCAAAAGAAAGGAGGGAGGAAGGGAGTGTTGCCCTACTCCTCCTCCTATAAATACTAAACTAATGTAACATCTCATATTGTTGGTTATTTGATTATCTTAAGGAAACTCTTGCTCTTTCACTTTTCATATTGTCTCATAATCAACCATCTCTCATTCTCATCTTATTTCTTTCTTTCTTATACTTGTGTTTGCATAAATGGTGACCTAACAAGTGGTATCATTCGCCAAATAGAGATTGAAGTGTGTTTCTTGGTTTGAACGTGGGTATTTGGTGCTTATTCTTCATCTTTTTGCATTTTTCTTTGTTTCTTTCACTCAAATCTTGAAGCTTGGACAAGTTTCAAGGTAGATATAGTGATTTGAAGCTTAGTTTTTGCATAAAGTTGTGACTTTTTAAGGTTTTATAACTTCTTTGATATTGGAAAACTAGTTTTTGGTAGCAAAATCATCAATAGTTAGTGTTTTCTAAGTATTGGTGAAGTTATTTGATCAAAAGTACCTTATTTCTAAGCATTTTTTCTTCAAAAATTTGAGATTTTTCAAGTTTCTGACCAGTTTACGCGTAACTAAAGTGAATAGTACGATTCTAAAGCTGTCAACAGTACTTTTTGTCCTTTCTACGAGTAACTTTTGGCTAAAACCCTTTTCTTACGAGTAACTTAGGTCAAAACCATGTTCTTACGAGTAACTTTGAGTTCCTACGCCTAATTCTTACACATAAGTGACTTCCTATGCATAAGTGATTCATACGCCTAATTCTTACGCGTAAGTGGGAATTCCTACGCAGAAGACAGATCCTACGCCTAAGCTTTACGCATAAGTCTATCTTACGCGTAAGTTTCAGAATCTACGCTTAAATTTCAACACAGATCTTCTCCTTGTGTTACGGTGACTCAGTACTTCCCTAGCTTGGATAAGTTAGTGGAATACTTCAACTTCGGATATCTTTCAAGCTTGGATAAGTTTGGAAGATTTGTTTGGTTGTTTAACCTTACGCATAAGTCTAAACTTACGCATAAACCAAAGCTTACGCGTAAAGAGAAAACTTACGCCTAAACTCTTTTGTTTACGCCTAAACTACTCTCTACGCTTAACCTAAAAGTTTACGCGTAAGATTATAGTTACGCGTAAGAATTCAACTTACTCCAAGGATTTTGGACTTGCTCAAAGGAACGTGCATTTCAATCTTCTACAAAGATCCATTTCTACACAAGTGTTCTAAGATGTCTCAACCACCTAATTACTACTTCCCTCACTCTCAGCAACATCAGCAGTATCAGCAACAACAATACCATCAGCAACAACCGTATCAACAACCTTCACAATCACATGTTCAACAACAACCGTTTAATCCACTACATCACTACCTAATGATGCAACAACATCAAATCATTCCTCAACAACAACCATATCAAATGCCACAACAAAACACTCAGTTTTCCTCCAAACAACCTCACTGGTTTGACAGAATGTGTGAAGTTATTACAACTCAACAATCCCGACATGAGGCAGGATCACTTGAAACACCTCCAATGCTAACACCTGGGAACTATGTTCAATGGTCAAGTCGATTCTTACAATTTCTTGAATTAAAGAAACCTCATGGGAAATTCTTGAAGCAAGTAATACTTGAAGGACCATTTGAGTGGCCAACAAGATTTGAAGTTGGTGATCCAAATGCTGATCCTCCACGTCCTCCTGGTGATAGACCTCTTCCAGAATCTCAACTCATAGAAGAACAGAAATTACATCGTGAAGCTGATGAGTATGCAATGGCTTATATACTTCAAGGAATACCAAATCCAATTTATCGAAGCGTCGATGCTCAGAAAACAGCCAAAGCTATGTGGGAACATGTCCATCTCCTTATGGAAGGCACTCAATTGAACAAAGATGATATGGAATCCAAACTCTACATGGAATACAAAGACATCACAATTGAACCAGGAGAGTCACTTGAATCCTACTATCATCGTTTCACAAATGTGGTCAATGATCTGGAACGTCACAAAATCACAGTACCAAGGATAGCAGTGAACTCCAAATTCGTCGGTAATCTTGGTCCAGATTGGCACAAATATGTGACATTTGTTCGTCAAACAAAAAATCTTCATGATGCTCCATATGGTTTGTTGTATGATTTCCTGAAACACCATGAACCTGAAGTTGAAAAAGATCGAGCTCTACGAGGAGGATACACACCAACACCAACACCAAATTCTTTGGCTCTCGTAGCTCAATCTCCCTATGCTCCACCACCAATGTCAAATCATGCATATGTTCAAGAGCAGAACTACTTCAGTTATCCACAGTCTTCTACCTCGAACCAAATGGTCCCTTATGATTCATCTCCACAGAATGCTTCTA
This sequence comes from Artemisia argyi, assembly GCA_030686995.1. NCBI lineage: Eukaryota > Viridiplantae > Streptophyta > Magnoliopsida > Asterales > Asteraceae > Artemisia > Artemisia argyi. The sequence continues at coordinate 221,748,220 of CM060709.1, read as the reverse complement.
CTCAACTTGTTCCATTAAACAACAATGATGCAGTGTATTACTCAAATTCCAATGATGATGACGATGATGACTTTAACACGTTGAATCAGGGACTTGCTCTTATTGCTTGTGCTTTTAGCAAATTCTCCAACAAAACAAACAACCGTCAATGGTCATCTTCTAACACAAGGAATCAAGCTGTTGTCAATGATGGAAGAGTGGAAATTCAGAATCGTAGCTATGGTCGATCTGGTTCAGGAAGTTCTTCAGGAAACTTTGGGAATGGTCAGAGGTTTAGTAACAATGCGGGGTTCAGGAACAACTCAGGGTCTTCTCAGCAAAGGTCTGAACCAGTTGCAACTAGGAACTCCAATACAGGGAATGCAGTGTGGTGCTATAATTGTAATGAACAAGGTCATATAGCGACAGCATGTCCCAAACCGAGAACTCGGGGCAGTAAGTTTCACAAGCAGGCATTACTCATGGATCTTCAAGATGAAAAAGATGGACATTTCCCTGAACAAGACAACAACTTCATGGCAAATGTGTACAATGATGATGATATGGAAGATCTGGAAGCCAATGCAGCTGTGATGCTTATGGCCAACATGCAGGAACTTCAGTTTAATGATTCAGGTCCAGTGTATGACACTGACGGCTTGTCTCAGGTACATGACCAAAAAGCATGCCTAATACATGAAATAGCCTCACCCTCTGCTTCTGAATCAGATATGGCGCAAGTTGTTCCATCTAAATCATCTTCATCTTCTCAAACAGATGAACAAATAAGCACAGTTGTCATATTTGATGATGAGACAGTTGTTTCATTTGATGATCCTATTGAGAATGATAAACATGATCATTTAGAACAACATGAACCATCATTTGATCCAGACCCTGACCTAATATTGTTATCTAAACAACTGGATGCACAACAATTGCAAATCATAAAATGCAACGAGAAAAACAAAGTTTTAAAAGAAAAAAATGCGTCACTTGCAAGAGATATTGAATGTTATAAAATTCAACTTTCAAATCAGGAAGACAAGATTAAAAATGCAAAAAGTTTTGAAAAAGCTTTTCAAGATTCTTACAATAAAGAACAAGATCTTCAACGCAAAATGCAAGATTTAATTGAGTCAAACGGAAAGTTGATTTCGAAACTCGAAAGTGAAAAGTGTGAATTGAAAATGCAAGTTGAACGTCTTCAAACAGTTCTTTCAAAAACAGAAACAGAATTGTCAAATTGCAAAAAGGAGTTTTGTGAACATAAAATACGAAAAAGGAAGTATATAGATGACTTACTCGGTGATATTGTTGATCTTGAAAAACAACTCAAAGAATTTCGTCACATTGTTTACAAACACGGGAACTCTGTCACAACAATTTAGAAATTTGCTTTAAAACCGAGACCCGATAAAGGATTTGCACTTTGCGATTTCAAATCAATGTTTCTTCACACAGCATTCAAAGAAAATCCTAAGATTTACAGTATGGATCACATGTTTGATAATACAATTGTGCGTGCTGTTGTTTTTGATACTGAGGAAGAAGAAGAACTTGAAGACGAGAGTCGATCAAAAATGAGTTATGTTCAATATTGGACACCATATGACTATTCAAAAGCCCCACCTCTTTCTAAATATTTTGTTACTAAAAAAGAATTACCTGAGAAATCATGGTTTGTCGAAGAGTCATATGTTTCATCCTCTAATGCGGCCCCTGTCCAAACTGTAGCACAAATAAATGGTCCTTTACCATCATCTGGTGAACTTACACCTTTACCAAAAAGTTGTCGTGTCTTAAACTATTACAAAACTTTTATGGAAGACATCGAAATTTTGGAGGAAACAATTGCACGTAATTCTGAAATAAAAGTTGAAACTTTTCAATCCACATACGAGCGAGAAAAGAGAGATATTTTTCAAAAACAAATGCTGCCAATTGTCAAACACCTCCGTCTCTGTGCTACACGTTGGGATCAGGAACTTCAAAACGAGGTCAAAAATATGATAAACGTTTTCAACTCAACTGAAAATGAAATTTTGACTCAAAAGCAAAGAAATCAAGTTTTACAAAAAGATGCTGATCGACTCTTGGAACAAGTTCTCAATGCTGATATTTTGTCTGTTATCATGAATGATCTCTATAAATCTGGTACTTCTATGCTTATGGATGATCTTTGTGTTGATAATAACTTGTTGAATGAGGAAATTGAGACACTCAAACAGGAAAATGATAAGTTGAGAATTACAAATGATGATGTGAAAAAACAGTTTTCAAAAGAAATTTGTTTACTCAAACAAATGATTGAATGGTGTCAAGCTCAAAGTCTTGAAAGGGAATTGAAACTTCAAAATCAAAATATTTCAAACTCTTGTCAACTTTGCAAAAACAGTGAGTCTTTCAAAAGTATGTGTCTCAAATACGAGCAAGAAATTGCAGATTTAAAAATTGAAAATGCCGACTGGCAACAAAACCACGATGACATCAGATATTGCAATGGTTTACTCGAGTCTGAAATTCAGGACAAAAATCACATCATCATCGATTTGACAGAGAAAATTAAGCTACTTCAAAAAGGAAAAATGGTTGACACCACGGTGATAGCACCAGGATTGTATCAATTAGACAAAACTACTAAAGGAAATATTGTTCAAACCACTAATGTTGATACCTCCACTTCTACAGGACTAGTCTCCACTAATAGCGTTAGCAGACCCAAGCGTAAAAGTAAAAGGAAGAATAGGCTCTGGCAACGTAAAAGAGGATTACTAGAAGCTCAAGAAGTAGAAGATCAACTTAGGAACTTGAATAAAACTCATGTTGCATCAGATTTAGATTCTAATCTGGCAAATTATAATCAAAATCTAAATGTAACGAATGATGAACCTTTGAATGTTTTGAATATTAATGCATCTTGTGTGTTTTGTCGTAAAAGCGTTTCATCTGGTGATCATACAAAATGTATAGCTAATTCTATACTTAATTGTCATAAGAAACGTAGGACACGCATTCCTCTTAGGCCCACTACTGCCTCTAAGTCTATCTTAGGAAAGCCGCCTTCTACGGTTTCTAATGAAGTTGATGTTACCCCCATAAGTGCAGAGAACAAGTCTAGGAATCACCCAACCACTAGTGAATTCACCATTAAGAAAGCTCGAACTAGTTGGAATTGGCAACGTTGGTTACAACACAAACCAGACTTTAAATGGATTCCTAAATTAATGAATACATGTGCTTCTAACCAACAGGAACCCGCAGTTTCTTTGGGTTCCACCCTTACTTCTGTTCCATCCGTGTCTTCTTCTTGTGATGCAGGTGGTGCAGATTGTTCTCTGGATTGTTGATAGCGGATGCACCCGACATATGACAGGCAATCTCAAACTGTTGCAAAACTTTGTCTCAAAGTTCATTGGTACTGTCAGATTCGGGAATGATCATTACGCTTTAATCATGGGATATGGTGACTATGTCAGTGGGAACATTGAAATCAGTCGTGTTTATTATGTGGAAGGCCTTGGACACAACCTTTTCTCTGTTGGTCAGTTTTGTGATGGGGATCTAGAAGTCGCATTTCGTGAGAAAACCTGTTTCGTTCGTGACTTACAAGGAAACGATCTAATGTCTGGCTCACGTGGTTCTAACCTTTATACAATATCAATGTCAGATATGATTGCTACTTCTCCGATATGTCTTCTCTCCAAAGCAGAATCGACTAAATCTTGGTTATGGCACAAACGTCTTTCGCACTTGAATTTCAAAACTATGACTGACCTTGCTCGTTATAAACTTGTTGATGGATTTCCAAGATTCCGCTTTACCAAAGATCACTTACGTCCAGCCTGTGAACAAGGAAAAAGTACTCGGGCTCATTTTCCTTCAAAACCTGAGCACAGTACGAATCATGTTTTACAATTGTTACATATGGATTTGTGTGGACCGATGCGTGTTCAAAGTATCAACGGTAAACGCTACATTCTCGTAATTGTGGATGATTATTCCAGATGGACTTGGGTTTATTTTCTACGAAGTAAAGATCAGGCTCCTTCAATGATCATCACCTTTCTCACTAAAATTCAAGTTCAGCTACGCAATACGGTACGAATAGTCAGAACTGACAATGGAACTGAATTTAAAAATCATACACTTCGGTCATACTTCGAGAAAGTGGGAATTGAACATCAAACATATATTCCTAGAAGCCCAGAACAGAATGGAGTTGTTGAAAGACGCAACAGGACGTTAGTGGAAGTTGCTAGAACTATTTTGATTAATGCTCAATTACCAGATTACTTATGGGCGGAAGCTGTTTCAACTGCATGTTACACCCAAAACCGTTGCATGATCACAAAACGCCATCGCAAAACACCTTATCAAATTGTTCACAAAAGGAAACCGAACATCGATTACTCTCATGTATTTGGAGCACTTTGTTATCCGAAAAATGATCGTGATGATTTAGGTAAACTTAAAGCAAAGGCTGACATCGGAGTGTTCGTTGGATACTGTGAAAATTCCAAAGGTTTTCGGATATGGAATCGTCGTACAAGAGAAATTCAAGAAACCATTCACGCTAATTTTGATGAACTCACACAGATGGCTTCTGAGCAACACAGCTTAGGACCCGAATTCAACCGTCTTAACTCTCCGGAATCTTCGGCTGAACAATTGCCACTCAACCGCAAAGAATTAGAAACCTTGTTTGCTCCACTATTTGATGACACAATTGAATACCGTCCTACTGAGGTCTCACCTAATTCCGCTGCTCAACCTGCTAACATTCCAGTACCAGACTCACCTCAACAAACAACTACAAGTGTTGAGAGAGACGGTCCTCCAATTGTATCACCATCTACAGCAGAACAAACTGGCTCTAACTCCCGCCATCTAGCTGAAGATCCAACACCACAATCAGTTCCACAACCCGCAGAGCATGATCCTGATGCGTTCTTTAATCCGTTTGCACTGGCTCCTACAGTTCCTGATATAGTTGAGTCGTCAACACGCAATTTGGATCCTGCTAACATGCGAGATACTTATCAACTACACCCTTCAACACACAAATGGACTCGAGACCATCCACTAGTTCATATTATTGGCCATCCAGATGCACCTGTAATGACAAGACAACGACTTCACACTGATGGAGAAACTTGTATCTATGCACTCACAGTTTGTCACGAAGAACCTAAGAACATTAAAGAAGCAATGACTTATGACAAGTGGATTGAATCTATGCAAGAGGAATTTCAGCAATTCATAAGATTAGAAGTCTGGGAATTAGTTGAAAGACCTGACGGAGTCTTTGTCATCAGGTTAAAATGGATCTGGAAGAATAAGCTTGATGCAAAAGGGACTGTCATACGCAACAAATCACGTCTGTTAGCGAAAGGATACTCTCAACTAGAAGGACTTGATTTTGCTGAATCCTTTGCTCCAGTGGCTAGACATGAAGGTGTTCGGATCTTTTTGGCCTATGCTGCACACAGGAACATGGTTGTTTACCAAATGGATGTGAAAACCGCATTTCTCAATGGAGAACTCCGTGAAGAAGTGTATGTGAGCCAACCAGACGGCTTCGTTGATCCTGAGCGTCCTAATCACGTTTACCGACTCAAAAAGGCACTCTACGGACTTAAACAAGCCCCACGGGCGTGGTATGACAAACTGTCCACTTGCTTGCTGACCAATAAATTTTCTAAAGGATCGGTGGATCCAACACTATTTACAAAAACCTACGGGGAGGACTTACTTGTTGTTCAAATATATGTCGACGACATTATTTTTGCCTCAACAAAAAGAAGTTACTCTAATGATTTTGCAAAATTAATGAAAGATAATTTTGAAATGTCCATGATGGGTGAACTTTCGTTCTTTCTAGGACTACAAGTTCATCAATCACCCCGTGGAATTTTTATAAATCAGTCCAAATATGCTCTTGAAATTTTAAAGAAACATGGAATGATGAGTTGTGATACTTATAATACACCAATGGGCTATACCACAAAACTAGATGCTGATTTACATGGGACTCCAGTTGACCCTACCAAATACCGAAGTATGATTGGGTCCCTCATGTATCTCACAGCTAGTAGACCTGATATAGTATTTGCTGTCTACATGTGCTCTCGCTATCAGTCCAAACCAACTGAAAAACACCTCAATGAGGTCAAAAGAATCCTTCGATACATAAAGGGAACCATTAACTTGGGAATCTGGTATCCGAAGGATTCTGGCTTTGAACTAATTGCTTTCTCAGATGCTGACCATGCAGGATGTTTAGACACACGCAAAAGTACATCTGGTGGATTACAATTTCTCGGAGACAAACTTGTGTCATGGCAATCTAAGAAGCAGGACTGCACATCACTGTCGTCTACAGAATCTGAATACGTAGCCATGTCTGCTTGTTGTGCTCAAGTCATTTGGATGAGATCACAACTTAAGGATTATGGCTACCTATTCAACAAGATTCCTATCTACTGTGATTCCAAAAGTGCAATTGCTATCTCCTGCAACACAGTACATCATTGCAAATCCAAACACATCGATCTCCGATATCACTTCATCAAAGAGCATGTGGAAAAGGGTACCGTTGAACTTTATTTTGTTGGGACTGAGTACCAATTGGCGGACTTACTTACCAAATCCTTGGCACCATCAAGGTTTGCTAGTCTAGTTCACCAAATTGGTATGCGATGTTTGACTCCCGAGGATCTGGAAAAGTTTTTAAAACATAATTGATCGTCAAACATCAAAACTATCTTTGTATATATCTTTTCAAAAACAAAATACAAAAATAGAAAACCAATCAAAAACACAAAAAAGATTTTTTTTGGTTATTCTTAAAAAAAAAAAAAAAAAAACAAAAAAAAACATGCAAGTATAAACCACTCTTTCAACACTATTTTATAAAATGTCTTCAATCATTTACAACAAGTGTTGAGGGGGAGGAAAAGTAATTTTTCAAATTTCTCAAAAATATATTAACTTTTATACTTGCATTTTACGAAAAATAAATACGTATTTATCAAAAGTGTTGATTCAAAAAGTGTTTCGGGTTACTCTCTTTGACCAAATTATAATAAAAAAAATTTCAGTATTTTTTGACTACGGTCTAAGGTCGAGGGGGAGTACCACAAGTTGTTCTTATCATATCTTGGTGTAATTAACGAAAGTTAAATGAGTTAGTGAGTTTAGGCATTAGGTGTGTAAGTAAAATGAGGTTAAGGGGCCATACTTGTCAATATGAGAAACATGTGTTACTATTGGTCAAAACCCATTTGACCCACACATTTACTGCACCTGCAAATTCATTTATCACTTTCACCTAATTGATCAAACGGCTCACAATCATTCTACTAATCCAAGCATCAATCTTTTAATCTGTAAGTTGAAACATGTTTTGATCATTATTTCAAACAAGGGTTTTTAATCTTAACTTAATCCAACGGTTCAATTAATCACAATCGATTAATTATTCTTAGGGTTATGCGTAAATCATGAACCCAGATTTTTATGTGTTTGAGGCTAAATTGATTGATGGGAAATGGTCTTTAGATGTTAGTTACTATGTATCCAACCTTTAAACTCACCCAGAAACATCAATTAATCGATTTGTATATTAGGGTTGTTACGATGGATTTAGGGGTTCTTGATTTTGTGCGTTTAGATTGAAATTGGTGATGGGGATAGTGTTCTTGTAGGCCTAGGATCATGCCACTATGGTTTAATTGTTTCAGAAACGTGTAATTGATCAGGAATCATAGGTTTAGGGTTCGAACGCACTAGCAGTTATGATATTTTGTTTTTGTGGTCAATTAGTGTTATAACTTGGACCATATGCTCCTTAGGGTGTAAGAAACACTTGCCCTATGCTTAGAACAACCCAGAATCATGTTTGGTTGTGATTATGATTGTGTGTTCATACGTTTCTATGCGTATCTCATATAAATGCATGTTTACGCATAAAAATGGGTATTAAGTGTGTTAATATGAGTATTGATCAGTGGTTGTGTGTGTTACACTTTCAGGAATCAAACAACTCTAATTACGCAAGGTCATTTTCTGGAAAACAGCATGTTTACGCGCAAATTGTTCATCCTACGCGTAAGATTGAATCTTACGCGTAAGATTCGACACGTGGACAAACTTTGTCTTGGATAAGACAAGGTTTACGCTTAAATGAGAATTCTTACGCATAAGTTTGACCTTACGCACAAGTCTTGAACTTACGCATAAGTCATAACCTACGCATAAGTTATACCTTACGCTTAAGGGTAATCCTTTGCATAAGTTCAATTCCTACGCCTAAGATTTATCTTACGCGTAAGATTGACCCTACGCTTAAGATTCACCTTACGCGTAACTTATAAGTTTATGCGTAGACTCTGCACTTACGCCTAAATTCATTTCTTACGCTTATGTCATGTTACGCGTAGATTCTTCATGTTAAGCGTAAACTTGTCAAAATCAAAAATTTTCCTAAGTGTTGTGAAATTTCCAAAGTGTAACTTCTTGTAATGATAAACTCATGTTGTAACTTAATTATTAGAAGTTTCTACCATGTGATAAAACACAAGTTTGTCATATATCAAAAGTTTTCACACACACAAACACCCACTGATCAATGTAGAATATGCAAATCATGTAATCTTATGTCTGAGCTAACACAGTAAACAATTGCCATGTTTGTGTTTGTTTATGATCAATTCAGATGGCAGAACACAACGACATTCCTTACGGACCAGAACCTGAACCTAAACTTTCATGGGAAGAGACATTTCCAGATGATTACTCCAGGAAGATTGGAAAGAACAACCTCCGAATCAACTTCAACAAAATCACTTGCAACGAGTCCTCTTGTATTGTTGCAGTAGATGCTCTTCTATATCACCCAAATAAGTTGTTGTTCACCAAGTATGCCTCAGTCTCCTGCTTCTACATCCACCAGTTTTGGCATACACTTCAGCTAGATCTTGGGGAGGCTTCCTTCACCTGTATGCTTCATAACCGTCAGGTCACTGTGGACATTGATTTGTTTAGGAATGTACTTGGGTTACCAGAACTCGGCCCAGATGAAGTATATGATCCAGTCCCCACTGAAGAAGAGCTGATAAAGTGGTTAAGGGATATTGGCTATGACGAATCAGAAGAAGTTATTACAAGACATTCTAGGGTCAACATTAGGTATCTTCCACAACCATGGAGAACCCTATATATCCTGATTGCCAAATCCTTGTCTGGCAGAGACACTGGCCACGAACACCCAAAGCTCCCACACCTCAAACTTTTCTGGGCAGTGGCTAATGTGAAGAAAGTTGATTATGCCAGTATCATTTGGGAAGACCTTGTGTGGCACATTCAACACAAGACCACCAACATTCCATTTGTCCGCTTCACAAAACTACTCATCGAAAGCTTCCTTCGTGAGTATGACGATATCCCACAGAGACTTGATGACAAAGATAAGAACACGTTCAGAAATGAAGATACTCTCAGAGTCATCAAGAGACTTGATACCAGCACACGCAAGCAGGGAAAGAAACTTCCCGGTTGTCTCTTGAATGCCAAAGTTAAGGCTTGCACGAACTACAAGTATTACGAACAAGCTCTTAAGGATGACAAAGTTGGTTTCCTTGATGAAGTTGTTCTACCCTCCTGCATGCAAAAGAAGGGTAAGAAAGGCAGTAAGACTGGGAGCTCCAGCAGTTCCACTCAGTCTAAGAAGAAGAAGGGTACTCTCAAGAGAAGGACTCCTACCAAGAAGCCCGCATCCATTCCTGAACCTGGGTGGTTTCCCTCACCACAATCTTCTCCAAAACCGTCTGACTCTGAACAAACCGAATCCGACGAAGGTCCAGTTTACAGGGCAACCTTTGCTAATATCACTGAGAATGTCAACCTTGAAGACATTGATGACAAAGACTTGACTTTCGAAGATTGGAATAAAGACATTGATGAGTTTGCTGATAATGCCGTATATCCATCATACCTCAATCAAAGACCATTCACTGAAGCTCAGACAATTTTGGAAGAAGAAAGGATTAGGAGAGAGAAGATGAAAGAACCAGTGACTGCTGAACAAGAGTCTGTAGGCCTTTCAGTCAAAGAAGAAAATGAAAGGGCTCTCAATCTGGGTCTCCTCCACAGCCGAATTGATGCATTCAATGCTGATCTACCTCCACCTCCAGTGTTCTCTCAAACCACCGAAGCTGGCGGATCAAGCAGCATTCCTGAGCCTACCACAGGGATCAACACAGACTTGGTCGTTTACGACAATCCCTCGGTATCTCCCACAGACATTGAAATGACTAATGCTACAGCAATGGGAGAAGAAGAAGAGGAAGATGCCATGGATACTGATGCTCCAAGGTTGATGACTATGGAAGAAATGGAGCTCAGAGAAAGGGCTCAGGAAGAGGAATTGAAGAGAAAACATGAAGCTGAAGAGGCCAGGCTTGAAGAGCTTGCCCAAGCCAAACTGGAAGAAACTATCCGAATGGAAGAGAGCAGGAAAGCTGAAGAAGCAGCCAAGCTGGCTGAAGAAAAGTTGAAAAGGGAAGAAGAAGCCAAGCTTGCTAAAGAACTAGGCTTAAGGCCGAAGCTGAAAGACTGGCTGAAGAACAAAGGTTGGAAGAAGAAGCAGCCAAAGCAAAGAAAGTTGATCAACCCGAACCACAGAAAGGAGATGACAAAGACCTTACCACCATCATTGAATCCTCACAGTCATCACCTCCTGCATCCGAATCAACACACGACAAATCAATCAAGAAACCAAGCACCAAAGCCTCTGCTGCATCAAAGTTACTAAAGTCAGCATTCAAAAGAGTACATGAAAAGAGGAAAAACAGACTGGAAGATCAGGTTGTTACATTAGTAACCCAAGTTGCTGAATTGACAAAGCTGAACTCGAACGTCCAAGAGCTGCAAGACAAAGTTGATACTTTCTTAGCTAAAGACGTACAGGAGAACTTGGAAGCCACATTAGCAGCTCAAGCACAAGATTACATGGCGCAACACTTAGTTGCTGAGTTGAAAGATCTGCTGGCACCCATGAGAGATGAACTCACCAAGTTCGCAGAGCAAGCTGTCAAGAAAGTAATCCGATCGACAACGTTTACTCTTCGAGCTGACAAGTCTACTGCTCCACTACCAGGGCTATCTCCGGATGAATTGGAAGCTCAACTCTTAGACAAGCTGGCAAGCAAGTTCACCTTGACTCCTGAAGAAGCCAAAGTCCTGGAAGCATTGAAAGACAAGATGAACAAAGAGACTTGCAGCACAGAGGCCGATAAACTGAAGCGTCAAAGAGATGATGAAGACAGGGATCCTAATTCTCAGGCAAAGAAACAGAAACAAGCTGAAGGACCCTCATCTCAATCTAAAACACCGGTCATCCCTCCAATAACAACAACTTCCTCACAACAACTGAAGGCATCAGGTTCTGCTCCCAAAGCACACGACCACTTTGAATACACCGGTGGTGACGAGATTCCTCAACCCGATGAAGTTCCAGAACCGTCCACTAAGAAGAAGAAGAAAGATAGAAAAGGAAAGCATCATCAATCCAAACCGGACACCTCACCAAAAGGCACAGAACCAAAGAAACCGAAAACCGTCCTTAAATGGCTAGACCATGACGATAGTGCCAAATACTCCTGGTTTGAGAAGATGATCAATTCGCAACCACCTCTTGAAGACAATCATGAACCTCAAGATGGTCGAACGGTGGAATACGCTCAATTGATTCAGCAAAAGTTTAAGATGAAAAAGATGAATAAGAAAGAGCTGCGAAGAATCAAGAATGGTGCTTTCAATCTTCTGAAAGATCGGTCTGCTAACTCAATCGAACTTGAGTATCATCTGGAAAATATTGCTCGAGCTATGTCAAGCAATATTGATTGGATCAATCCTGAATCTTATGTCGATCCGGTCACAAGGAAAACCGCACCCTACATTACTGACTGGTCCAAACCACTACCTATGATTGGGAAGCCTAAGGAACCGAAGATCCCGTACAAGTTCTTCTTCAACACAGACTTGGAATTTCTGAAACTTGGCAGCAAGATTGAGAAGAAGTACGTTACCTCACTCGCCTTTCTCCCTGCAGCTCGATATCTCAACAATGCCATCGAAGAAGAAGTTTCAGCATTATTCGTTGATAAAGTTGTTGAATATGACCGGAACGCACTTTACGGTATACACAATTGGCCAGACAACCGGGCACAGTACTATCGAAGCAGCAGACTTAATCAGACAATGGGCGATGTAACAAGTGATTTGAAGATAGTCTCAATTCAGTTTATTTCGACTGTCACTCACTTTGGGTACCCCTTCCTCAACAAAATCACATTGAAAAGACTTGATGAAAAGGAGCACGATATTTCCGAGTCAGACTTTCCACGACTACTTCTCAATGACATCGAAGACATGTACCTGCTCAAAGTTCAAGGAAAACTCTGTGGCTTACCTAAAGAGATGCAGCTTGCCTTTATCCAAGCTCTCCTAATCTTCATCAGGCAGATAGTCATCAGAGAAAGAGTAGAAGATCTTCAATTGGGAGTGGAAAGTTATCAGAAGAAGCTCAATCTCACCAAACCCAACATGTTTGACATCCCCGACCTTCAACATCTACCTCAATACACCTTGATCAAGAAACCATTTGGGTTCACCTACCGCAGCATAAACGGTCGCAACTGCTTCATGGCTTACGACGAAATACATAAGTTCTGTGATGAAACCTTGAAGTTCGTCAGAGATGGAATCAAAAGCAGATTGGATGACATTGCTCTGGGTAAATATAAAAGGTGGAAAACCAATGAGGCCAGGGATGCTCGCAGATTCATCTTAAGGATTGAGAACAGATTGAAGCGCAGGGATCAGTTTCGAAGGTTGGAAAGTTATGTGGGAGGTAGACAGAAGTTTCTGGTGTTGACATTTCAGAGACCTGATTGGTAGATAATTGTAAGAGTTTGATTTGATTTGTCAATTATATACTTCATTATGGCTTGTGCACGCATTACAGTGCACAACCCGATCTTGTAAAGAAAGGACCCTGAGGTATGCATCAGTGCCTCAATCCTAAATATAAGGAGCGAAGGCTTCTTACTTTTGAGTAGAATTAATCAAACATTTATGATTTTTCATAATTCTGCTCAAAAGGACAAGTATTTCACCTCAATAAGACCTAATCACTTGTTGAGGGGGAGCACTTGTCAAAAACATAATACTTTGCTCTAAAATCAAAAGTTCTTAGTGAATCTCCCCGTAAGACTCAAAAGGCATATTTTAATCTAAAAGTTTGTCAAAAACATCATTTTATATGCTATTTTTGAGGGGGAGAAAATGAAAAAGTGATTAAAATATACGAAGTCAAAGCTTAAAAAGTTGTATCATGTGCGAGCTAGACTCAGTATTGACCCAGGAATTGTCGAGACAATAAAAGTTAGTAATATCGAAAGGACTTATCCTCGACGGGTAATAACATCAAGTTAGTTACTAGAGCTAGTTGTCACCTAAAAGCTGACAATGCATCTCTTTAACTAACCACGTAAGCGTGTCTCGAAAAGGATATGTCTTAGTAGAACTGTACCGTCTCGAGAAACTTTCTGAGGACTTGACCAGGCCGGGTAATAACTTCAAGCTAGTCTAACTAGTGATGTAAACGTGTCTCGAATCGGTCTTGTTCACGGAAAGTGGATCAATTCAAAAGTGCTTGCTCCTCCCGCATGTGCAAATTTATTAAGTACTTATGAGCACATGTGCAGGGGGAGCCCTTCAAAAGTGTACACAAAACTCTCAAAGTGTTAACCAAAATTATTTATCACAAACACTTTGAGAGATTTTTCAATCAAAGGTTTCTTGGCTACTGTCGGAGTTATAAGGTGATTAAGATAGGAATATCCATCCTATGATCCGCCAGAGCCGGAGGGATCTACCCAAGGACATCTCCCATAGTTAGAATTAGAAGTCCTTAGGTATGATACGAAAAAAGGAGAAAAGAATGAAAGGGAAAGAAGGAGTTGAAGAGTTAAAAAGAAAAGTAAAGAAAAGGGTGAAAAGAAATAGCCCTCCATATGTTCAACCTTAGGGCAGACACCGGGTTCAATACGTATGCTACTGGTTGTTGCAAAAGACAACACCGGTATTGAAGACAAAGTCGTCATGGACCCAGTGACGCAATGCACTAAACCTTCTTAAACCACTCAAGTTCTCTTAAAAGGACCTGTTTCATTCTCACAGGGAACCAGCGTAACCTATCGACCTATCTCTTAGAGACGGTTGATATTGAAGCAGGAGACCCCTCCCTAGTCTCCGCATAGGAAACCTAGGTGTGCACTTATAGAGTCTAGAGCCTTGAGATACATCAAAGATCTCTTAGGAACACTTAGTATTTCTACAACTGGTGTTCTACATCAATGGGCATCAGTTGTAAACTATCGAGTCCTTCGCAAATCTCAGCAATCTGCCGAGAACGTTTATGAGAGGAGTACTTATGTATTTCTCAATGATTGAACGGAAATCCTGCCAGGGTCAACATCAAACAGCCCTGACAGCAGGTCACTTCGGTAACCCCACAAGGGTTACGCTTAGTGTTTGCGGTGGTTCCATTGCGGTCTACAGTCGTGGAGTGATCCCCAGCGACTCACCCAGTCATTGAGCTACTTAGTAGGTCTCGTAAGCTCCTTCGGGAGTATCTGATATGGGAACAGCCTGGATAAGGATTAGAGGGAGTCTTCACAATATGCTGTTGATGAACTCTATATCCTTATTTGTAAGTACCGGTTATTTATTGCTAACTGTTTACTCGCAGGTACCTCACTTCCATGATGGTAGATTCCAACATGCTCATACATACATCTTGAAGTCAAAGAAAGCTCCCCCAAAGATCTTAACAACACAAAGTTCAAAGAAAGATTCTACACCAATAAGAAGAATCTACAAAGTATAAAGACAAAGATCTCAATGTATGAAAAGGAACTTCTTGTACGTGAAAGTATAAGTCCGAAGATGTATGAGTATGTTGGAATGGCTGACAACCACCACAGACGCAGGAGTGACGAATGGCAGACTACTTCGTGACACAATCACTACATCATCACCAAAGAACAAAGACAAAGAGCAAAGTACATTCATTATCATTCAACCATTTTGAAGACGTCTAGAGTTTTACATGTCACAAGTCAACGACAAAGATGAAGACGACAAGCAACCGTAATGACCGACCCTTAGGGGGAGATTGTTGGGATCATACTTTTGTATTTTAGTCAAGTCTCGGTCATTACCTTTTGTAATAGGTTTCTTAGTTATTTAATCTACTTAGTTTATGTTACTAGGCTTTAGAATGTAAGTCCATGGGCCTTAAAGCCCACGTCCAAAAGAAAGGAGGGAGGAAGGGAGTGTTGCCCTACTCCTCCTCCTATAAATACTAAGCTAATGTAACATCTCATATTGTTGGTTATTTGATTATCTTAAGGAAACTCTTGCTCTTTCACTTTTCATATTGTCTCATAATCAACCATCTCTCATTCTCATCTTATTTCTTTCTTTCTTATACTTGTGTTTGCATAAATGGTGACCTAACACCTTATGCTTATGGTCTTTCCTAGCAATGATCCACCACAAGTAAGTACTTCTATTTTATGATTAGTAAGGTTAAGAGTTATGAATATAGTGGGAAATCATCATATGATCAAGGTATGATCATATGATGATGTAGAATGGAAGATGAGTATGTTTGATGGGTTATATAAACCCTTGATCATGCTTTTGATGTATTATGTTAATAGGTTTTGATTTTAAAGAGTAGAGGATGATGATGAAGGATGGTGACGATGATGAAGAGGATGCTTATGTTCTTGTTAAAGTTAGTTTTGGAAGCTAAGGTAAGTAAACCGATTATAAGATGAGATTGTAATGA
Source organism: Artemisia argyi (assembly GCA_030686995.1). Taxonomy (NCBI): domain Eukaryota; kingdom Viridiplantae; phylum Streptophyta; class Magnoliopsida; order Asterales; family Asteraceae; genus Artemisia; species Artemisia argyi. Next base: position 221,732,316 of record CM060709.1, on the reverse strand, counting down.
TTTTATCATATTATGTCTTATATGTTTATAGGTTATGGTTTAGAATGGAATTGGAATGTATGTGCTTATGTGTATATGGATACAAGGTTAGTATGGCCTAGTTTGGGAAGGATGCGGTAGTGAAAGTATGGTTTAATGTAATTATTGTGGAATATGTAGCTTAAGTGGCTAAGGTATGTGTTAATGTCATAATGGTTGATGAATATAATGTGTGATGTGTGAATGAATTATAGTATCATATTGTAATCGTGTTACTTACTAAGAATTCGTGCTTACGATTTAAGTGTTCAATGTTTTGTAGGTTTATGTGTGATGGAAATGGTAAGCTTGAGCTAAGGATTAAGGTTTGCTAATGCGGAGGATAGAAGGTTTGATGTGTGTAGGAGCTAGGTAGAATACTGAGCTCATTCAAGATGGTACCCCCGTGAGTCAATTTATAGTTTGTAAAGTGGAGTCAAGGGTTAAATGTATATTAATGGTGTCATAACGTTTTGGTGGTCAAACGTTGTGTCAAAGTATGTTTAATGTTTTTACGGGTAAAGTTAAAGGGGTGTTTGGCATAAGTGTGAAATTACCCATTTTGGGATGTGAACATGTCATGTGTTTAAGGAACGAGTTTAATATGTATTAATAAGGATGTTGGTTAAGTTTGGTGGGTAAATGAAGTGTTATAGATGGTTTGTTATGTAAATGGGTCAAAACGGGTTTTGGCACAAAACCCGTCACTTTGTAAAGCACGTTTTCGCAGATCATCATGACCAAGTTTATACATATAATTGATGTTTATAATGTTCTAATGATTTCTGGAAGTTTTGGTGTAATGTCATGTTATAAAAGTCGCTTTTCCGGAAAATTGGTCAAAAGTGCACTAAAAGGATATGCAGAAAAAGGGATGTTTGGGACAAGGTCCATTTTAACCCATTTTGGGTCTAACGGGTCAAGAATTTTTGGAAACCATGTATAATGTATATTTTTAGTTGAATGTGGATTACATGTGTTTAAATATAGGTCTAAAGTGTTGCTTTTATGTTAAAAAGTGTTATGGGTCACTTTGAGAAAATAGTGCACTTTAGGGGTCATAGTGCACTTTAGGGTGCCATCACTCATTTTAAAAGTATTGGAGTCTAGTTCTTTTAACAATAGTCTCAATGTTTGTCTTGTAACTGATTTTAGTCATTTTATAAATGAGTGGCAGGAGTCAGTAACGGGTCAAAGCGTTTCCGCGTAAAAGTTTTAGTTTTTGGTCAAATCGGGCACGGGGTGTAATAAATACTAGAAAGGCGATATTCCGCCGCGTTGCGGGCGGGACCATTTTTTTCGTTGATATAGTTATCCATAAATAAATTTTTATTTGAGGTAAAGTATATATGTTTTTTGTCTGTTTTTTGTACAATGTCTAACTATTTCTTCATGGTGGAAAGTTTTTTTTTTTTTTTTTTTTTTTTTTTTTTTTTTTTTTTTTGAACTGTACACCAACAAAACAACTAAATAAAACCAGATCCCTAAAGAAGGTACTCATTTTCCATTATCCTGAAGTGTAAATTTTCAAATTTTTATCAACTCAGACGCACCCTAAAAAATGGCAGTCATTGTTCCTGTGCAACATTTCTCAAATCTCAAGAAGCTGATTACATCATAGCTCATATAACAGAACGCTGCAGAATAAATTCAGTAATACAACTATGAACATGCAGAGTACAAAATTAACATGTTGTTGAGGCGTAAGTTCTAAGTGAGTCTTGAAGGATATCCTCATTAAGTGACCGGCCTGCACAAATTGAACAATAGGTAAGAGGAAGGCAAAATGGGTAGGCTGGGTAATAAGTCATACCTTTAGCATGGATAAATATTTTAGAAGCTGAATGACCCAAATATAGAACCCGATTCAATCCATTTTATAAGAAAGTGAGATAAAATTGCCACCCTTTAAACGTCTTACCTTTAGCATGGATAAATGATTGGCAAGTCTTCAAAGAACACATACACTGATACGCAAATCTCTTGGTGCACCACCTTATATATTAGGTTATACATATTCAAAGATTAATCGTAAATGAAAATTTCAAAAATAAAAAGTGACGTAAACTGTAACCATATTAGCAGTAACAGCAGGTATAGTCAAAAGGGAGACGGGGTATTTGACAACAAAAAAGGAGCAATCACTAAAGGGAGTGCAACGTACATAAAACACAAATTTACGTATCCCAGGGTATTTGGCAACGGCTGCCATCAGCGTTCGGTGATCTACTGTTACTTTTATACGACAGTTTGTTAACACATAAAGTGGCCTTCCAGCTATGGTATGTTCATTTGTAGTACCTTGATGATGAACCATGGTAGCCTACCTCATTCGCTCCACCGTGGAGTGAACCGTAATGCGTCCAGCAAGAGCTGTGTATACATCAAGGCCACTACAATGCACAAATTTCTTATAAATGCTCGTTTCACTTTAATGTGCAAGTGTTATGATATAAAATGAACAACCAATTATCAATATACCTGCTGAGCTCGCTTGTAGTTAGCGTCATAATAACCGGCTGAAAGGGTATATCTCCCCATGAAAATCTTCCTTTTCACCTATAAAATATATAAATATTAGTTGCACCGGCTGAAACGTAATGAAAGAATTATAATACAGCAATCATACAAAGATATTAGGATGCAATCTCTATATTTAATATAAAATCCGGATTATTTATTGGGCTAAAAGCCCATAAGTTTGTTTATACTTCATTGAGGAAACTGACTATTTTTTATTGCAGTCACCATTTTAATTTTACTATAAAAACTTAAAAAGAAGAGTAAATAAGTTTTTTGTATGAGAATTTACTTGCACCGTGTGAAGTTCATCAGAGTTGACAACACTCAAAACATCTTTCCAGAAGTAGACAAATAGATCAATCAATAAAGAATAGTTTTACATCCGAAGCGACCGCTAGACAGCCATCACTTTTGCGTATAAAGCTATAACTAAATTTAATATCGTTACAGCCACCTGGAGCATTGTTCAACCAAAACAACATCAATATTACTTTATATTGTCATGGCTACAAAGAAATCAAGTTGCATACTAACCGTTTATACTATCCGTGCCACATTACGATAAGATTTTAATGACCCATTTCATTAGCTCTTCCAAACACCGCGAGGCCATAACCTCAGATACACACTCAATTCCTGTAAAGAACCAAAAACAAATTTAGGATTTCATTTTTCATAAGGTTACATAACAATATAATTCACAAAAACCACCTTAAACATTCTGGTACCAAATCTAGAATATTGCTGGACGCATTCTGGTACCAAATCAACCATAAAAAAGGTAATCAATGCATAATAAAAGCAGAATGACCAAGCTGCTGAAACCTTAAATCAAAATACAGGACTCACACGTCCCGATGTCGAAGATTGTGATTAAAGACAAAGAAAAAAAAAGAGTCTAAACTTACAAAATCAATTAGGGCAAAACCAAGAATCTTCTTCTCCATAACATTGGGACAAAACCACGAATCCGCTTCTTCTCCATAACAAAATCTAGCAATAGCATCACGCCACCGACTGACATATTTCCATAGCTTCAGTAACAAAATGGGTATTCGTGGCAATGGACAGAGGCTCAGATCTGCATTTACTTATGGAAAAGCAAGCTTGCAGAAATATTCATCATCGCCTCGTCTTGTCGCGCAACGATCCTCACTTATACTCGTCTTAATGATTCGCCTCCATTGTTTATTTATACAGAAAAGACAGACGTAAATCTAGAATATTGCTAAGCCCTCACTCCAAACTGCATATTTTGAGCAGATCTTCATCCATGACAGAATACAATGGAATGGACCATTAAGATGAGTATAAGCGAGGATGCCTACACATCCATTTAACCTTGCCCATTTCAGCATGAAACTAAATGCATCAAAAATTAACAGAATACAATGGAACGGACTATTAGTTATTAAAAAACAGCCATTTGTTGCATAGCAAACCTATTTCAGAAAAATGTCTTTATAACAGGTTTATCTTTGTATTGCCTTGCGTACACCAACAAACAGTATATATGGACAATATTGAAAACAAATTGAATGTTAATTTTTATAAGTGCTTACACACTCATATTAGTGAAAAAGATGCAACTTTTGACTTTATCTGTCGGAGTTCTTTTTCCAATTTAGGATTTGTATTACCTCAAAATTTGTAGGCCCGTGTGCGTTGGTCCACGTTTGAAGAGCTTTTGTTTGTAGGCCCTGATCGGCAAGTCTCAGGTGCATGTGGTCGCTGCAAACCTAAAATAGACAAATTAACCGGTAAGGAACAGCTATGGCATATATTCAATTTCCTGGTATAATCGTAGCTGTCATGGTACCTATATCCATGGGTTGAGTAACTTTTACACGTACAGTTACATTACTTGAAACCATGGGTGAAGCCACTCCCCGCGGCCTCACAACAGGAGCATATCTAATTGAGGATTGACACCTTGGCACAGCAGCAAGCACTATCACATAATGATTATAATGGGTGTGAGAATCTTTACGGATAATTAAACAGGCACACGTCTCAAAATAAGAAACTTTATATGCTTATCACCTATAACCTAAGGACCATGGGGTCTTATATCCATAGTATTGGTCGTCAAAGATGAAACAACATTTAAGGGTCTAAGATGGGGCACAGTAGGACGACCTAAGACAGAAATATGTAAAAGTAAGAAGGAATGAAAACACGCTGCAACAGCATCAGTGACAGACACATATAAAACAGGAAATATATGCACACGTCATACCTAAAACCTGAGAATTAGCGCGAGTTCGAAGGAGTTTTCGCCGATTAGAAGTTTCTTATAGGGGTTTCACGTTAAGCGTAAAAGAGGTGTAATTTTGTCTGAATACAGCAGTGATGAATAACCTTGTAAAGTGGGGATCTCTCTCGGCAGTTCCATGGCCAGGCGTACACACTTGAGTTTTGTTATTTTCGTCTAACTGCTAAGCACAAAACCACAAATTAATTGAGAAATTGTTCTTTTAAACATCATGTACAATAAGACCAAAATTATAAACCAAAAGTCTGTGACAGGACATCAAGTGGTAAAAGCCAGACACATGGATAAGCATTCAAAATTAGACCAAAATTATAAACTTTAAGGTGTGTGGTAATGATAATCTTTTTAAGTAACAGCATGCTATAGCAAGAAGCATACATGGATAAATGGGTCTATTCTATATTAAGGTAACATTAGAACGTCCAAGTATATCAATATAGTCGTTTGTGGATAAATGGTACATGGATAAATGGTACAGATTCCAAGTATATCAAGTTACTCAGTTTCAAATATGTTGGTTTCAACATTTACTTAATGGAGGCAATGCAAAAATAAACTTCTACCATTCATTTGATTTCCTACCCAACATTTTAAGCATGCATTCAGGTTGTCTTCTGGAAACATGCAAAGTCTCATACTGTATATTTATTTTTGGCACCTCTGTCAAGTTTCTTAGCATCCTCCTGAGATATATGATGCAAAATATGAGTCAAAATCAACTGACATCACACAGATTACATAAACCAATGCTCGAAGACAGACACACTTAGTACTCAAACGTCTTATTTCAAAAAGCAATAAGCAATCCCAAACACCTTCTAAATATTAGATATTTAGATCTTGAAATAAAATTTTGTGATGCAACATACCTATGACCTGGACGAAGTTGTATAACATATTTGCTCCGAATTGCATAGCAGGTAGATTCTCAGTTTCATTTGGTTTCCGCTGTCAAGTAGATGCTCTGCATCAGGTCTAAGGAGCCATAGGCGAGGAATTTCAACCTTTTCTGATTGTTGAATGATATCACCTGCCTCATGTTGAGACATTTAAATACTCGTGAATACCTTCAACCTATAGCCAATTTGATACAGAATTAAATCAGTGACCTGTTATTTGCATATAAATAACACTCTCGACTGAAACATGCTGAGTTATATTAACATTAAAATTAGCAATACAAAAATGTTGATGCATACCGTCCAAACTTGTCTAGGGAGTATCCGAACAGATAATAGACCGAGAAACTTGGCGATTGTTTCGTAACGTTCCCATACTTGCAGATCATTGCCTATAAGAAGAAAAATGACAGTGCTTTGAATCAGTACATGATAAATATTTCAGTGCAAGCAACACAGATCCAAACCTTTGAACTACATCCGAAATCAAACAAAATTGCAGTTTCAAACCCAAAAGGAACTGACCTTCATCTATTTTGAACGCGAATGATGAATTTGGTTTTGAACTCATTTAACTGCTGCCACTATTGAAGCACTTTTGCTTGGTTAGATGATGTTATACTGTTTTTGATTTGTCGACTCTCACGTCAACCTCTGCAAATGGCATTGATTTCTTAGCTATACGTATGTTTTATATAAAGGCGACTGAACTGACCTAAAGTGAATTTTAGAATTCAATATATAAAGGCAAAAAGAGAGAGTAGACTAACCATATCATATGGTTTCTGTTGGCAGTGTTCTTTGAGGAGGCGACTCTGCATGTCGCTCAAAATTGGTGAATGCTTTTATTCACTCCATACACCAAGGGCCTCACAGAATGACCTGCGCGTGAAGAAACTATCAGGCCTGGAAAATAACTACAATAAGTTGGATGACATCAATCACAAAACATAAGAAACACTACCATTTCAATTTGAATATCCCAAAGTGATTTAGGTGTTTCACTTGCTAAGGTTATCTACCACCACCAAATGGCTTAGTTACCTACATGCCTATCAATCACGCATAACACCTACATACCTATGATTCATGAAAAAAAAAAACACAGAAATGCACTTAAAAGTTTTAGCAATGCACCTCCTTCATTTTCGGATTCGTGTTCTCATGATTGTGTCAAAATCCTCCGCTGCGTCCTTCTCTTGCTCGTCATTTCTTCCCACAACTTATTTTCATTGCAACAAACCTATAATCAACAAAATCAATCACATGCTAATCTTTGAAAGTTAACACTTGAGACTGCTATTCTATTGAACACAAACACCACCTGCATCACTTACCAGCCACAATTAGAAGCTCTACATCACTCAAAATAAGCACTCAAATAAGGTCTATATCCCTAAATCAGCCACAAAATAGTTGTTTCATCTTTAAATACGTCAATACACAAATAAACATATCGACACACAACTGCCACTACACATCATTTAATTCATTAAAGACAGGTACTCGTATACATTAAGTTTAAATCATTTAAAACTACTCGTATACATCATCAATTCACATAGCTCAACTACAGATAAATTGTTGTTCGAAATTATTTTTTGAACTTTTATATCAGGAAATCTAGACGAAGCTTAGTTACACAAATTTGGTAAATCAACATACCTCAATGGGATTCACTACCTTCTTTCCGCATACATTATCATATTTTCGCTTCTTCGTATCACCCTTCAAGCCTCGCTATGGCTTACGACACCCACGAACAATTGTCGGCAAGCCAAAAACAATACACCCAAGTGGAGCCTGGCAAAGAAAACAATCATAGGTACATGGATAAGCTAAAAATCTCCAACTAAAGAAAAACCCCTAAATCATTGTGAATAAAAATAATAATCCCAAAATTAGGGTTTATAAACTTACAAAAAAATTAAGGAGCTTCAATGTTCCGTCGCATAACCGGCAACCCAAAACCCCAAAACCCTAGTTCTTCGTGTTTAATGATCTGCTGTGTCAGAACACCGTCTATATTTGTGTGTGTGACGAAGCTAACAAACACCTCGCATGAATATTCTAGATTTCTCCACCCAAACGTATATACACTCCAAATGAAAAACGGGCCAAGACAGGCCAGCACAAAAGGCCACCAATGCAAGGGAAATGGGCTAAGTGGTAGGCCCGCAATTTTGGCGGGAATATGGCAAGCAATACGACGTCGCTTGAACGGGGTTTAATACAAACTATAATGTATAGAACTATCACTACAATAATCTTAAACTAAAAAGATTAAGAAAAATATGCAACTTATTATCTCACGGACAATTTTACGTAGCCATTTCCATAGTATAAACATTAAAAATTTTGTATTAATAAGTTCCACGTAAATTAAGAGACACAATTACTATGTCGGTGATTCTAATATATATTTCTTATCGAGTTACATCTTATATTTTTTTATTTTAAAAATGCATAAATCAATCTTCATGACGAGTTGCATAATATAATCAAGTATATTCATTTATTTTTACGTCATAAATAAACAACACAAGAATCTCCCCTTTATAGCTACCCAACAACCACCGCCAACTTTTTTTTCTTTACACATTATTCTTGCTTTCTGTACTTTTTTTGCCTTTGCCGCAGCATTGCGCGGGGTACCGTATTAGTTATATAAAAGATGTTTAAGGTTACTGGTTTGAAAAACTAATAACTCTGGACTATATTGATTTGCTATACTAGCAGGGTGCCCACGCGATGCGGCGGCGGGTACTCTGTGACTATATTTTTGACAATGTGATGTTATGCGGCCATACTTTTATTAAACAATTAATTTACAAATAACAATAACTTTAGTTAAGGCACTAGTATAATTCCATCTCATGTTAACCGAAGATACCTAAACAAAATCTTGATTCTTTCCTTCAGCACAATCACTATTCGTCAATTTTGGAGCTGACTGAACCAGTTCAACCCTCATTCCTCGGTTCGGCGCAGCAGCGACCGAACCGGTCGACCAACCACTGCGAGCAGCCTAATGGCTTTATTTTAAGTGCTTGGCTTAGTAACTTGATTAGATTGTACATTATTGTTAAATGATTGTATATTTTAGTGAATTGGTGAATTAAATAGTGTATTAATTGTATGTGTTGAGTAGTGTTTTATTAGTTGTATGTGTGCTTCAATAGTTTGTACATTGTGTTTTCTTAATTATACCTTTTATCAAATGGGTGTTTTAAATATGACATTAATTAAAAATGTTGACCAGTCAAGATGTGTATATGTTTATGCATAAATTAATTGTACATATAGCTCAATTGGTTGTATTTACTTAAAATCTATATATGGAAATCTTAAAAAAAATATAGGAGAGAAAGTGCTAAATGCTTTATAAGTAGTATAGATAAAAATGTTGACCAGTCAAGATGTGTATATGTTTATGCATAAATTAATTGTACATATAGCTCAATTGGTTGTATTTACTTAAAATCTATATATGAAAATCTAAAAAAAAAAAATATAAGAGAGAAGGTGCTAAATGCTTTATAAGTAGTATAGATAAAAGAGCAGATCATGCCTAATGAGTAGAAAAACAAACAACAAATGTCCTTGAGTCTTTGTTTTGCTCTGGTTCTCCTACTTACCTTCAAGGCTTCAACGTCCCATCAAAGACAAGATGCATTGGACAATATGTCAAAGAACTCATCTGGACCATCAATAATCATATAAATACTTTAGCTACGATTTTGGGACATTGGTATTTATGTGCAGTTCGACAAAACAAAGTTAAACAATCAACTCAAAATAAAACGTTGTCTAAACAAATCAATAATGCCACAAAATCACTACGGATGTAAAGTCAAGACATCATTACCATAATTCAAAACCGTCATTACATATACAATTATCAAAAATCATAATACTATTAATTGAAAGGTTCACAGTCCACAGTTACCAGTTTTCACTTGTTTCTGCAATTGATTCCTCCCAAAAGGCAAAACATAACTTTTTTACTAGTAACACGCACTTTTCATACTAATATAGGTTCCTTAATTTAATACGTCACGAAATCTCCATATTCACAAACCTTTTGATTGTTTGATCATCCGCTTCTTCTTAACTGGTACGACTGTTTAGAAATCAAATATGAGGTAAAGAACGTGTTAATACATGTTCATATAATAAAATTAGTTGAAAAAGATAGAAGAAATAGCATACCTTCTTCCTTTATGAAGGTGATTGTTTCTCCTTGCAGATCACGCGGTGATGCTGTCAAGAATGAATTTAAGTCACTGAAGTGCTGTTTGACTTTGGAAGAAGAAGATATCAGCATTCGAATATTAGTTTTGCCTTCATCTTCTTGTAGGAGTAGCTTTTCATGTGCAAACTGGATAACAAATAGCAAGATAATGTAAAGCAGGTAAATAATGTATCTGCATAATTCTTGCCATCAAAGAAAGTACCAATAATTCTTACCTTGACAATATTGCTCCATTCTTTAATATTAGTACAAGCAAAGATTGCTTCTAGCGTTAGAGAGTGAGGACGGCAACACCAAAGAACAGCATCCACGATAGATTCATAAACCGATAATTCTTTTATGTATAGTTCAACATGCTCGAGTTCATAAGTTGGTGACTGAATCACCATGAGTTCCTCAACATCTATACAACGCTATAAGACAATAATAAATACTGTAAATACTACTTTGATACGGAATTACTTTATATCATTGCTTGGGTCTAATTAAGAACAAACAAATAGTAAATGACTTATCAAATAAATGAATTTGGGTAAATTACCACATCGATACGCAACTTCAACTCTTTGAAACCAATATTCTTGTCCAAAAATTGCCTCAAGTACTGGAACGAGTATCTGTCAACAATACCTTCATATTCCATACGTGCTTTTGACGGGATTGAACCCTTTTTCCGCCAGAGACGAGACGTGAATAGTCACTGAATACAAATAAAAGCAGATTGGGGGCACTCAAATCAATTACATCCAATTCCAAGTCTGAGCATAGCTCAAATGTCCTCACTGAATGACTTGACAACTTGAGGCTTCGGCAATCATCAAGTTCCAAATATAGTTCTTCAAGGAAGGGAAAGTCAGATGACAAGTCAACTAAACCTTTCAAAGTCGGGGAGGGATACCCAGAATAAGACAATTTTGTTAGGTTTTGGCATGAAGTCACTTTCATAGATGGCATCCCTCTCTTTACCGAATCCACTAACCAAAGATGCCATAGATTTGGAGCATCAATATCTATTATCTCAAGTACTTCATCCCCAAACTCAATCTTAACTTCTTGAAGATTTTCAAGACCATAAACACAAAAAGTTTTGACACCTTCACAATCGTTAATAATTATTTTCTCAAGAAGAGGGCAATTATTCGTGATTAGACGCTTGATCACTTCGTCATTTAGTGGGACGGATGCAAGTTCCAACATCTTCAAAGACTTGAACTTCACAGCATCAACCATCAAGGACGAAGGTAACTCACATCTACATATTTTCAAAGATGTTAATGAAGAGGCAGATAACAGTATGTTAGGAAGACGATACGTTGGTAGATCAGAAGAATAAGGACACATTCTTTCAATTTTAATGACCATCACTTTTACGCCTTTCTTAAGATATACGCCAAGGCATCTTTCAAGAATGTCCACTTGTGTAGGATCCTGATCCTGGTGTGGTGCAATGAGTTTGAGCGTGTGCACGCTGACGTTTTGATGGCACAATCTGGACGTGGTATCGTCAACATACTTGAAAAAACAGTCCCTTACATATCGATTATGCTTGTCCCGGTTAACAGGTCTTGAGGATGGTTTAATGACATATTCAAATTCATCGATATCAAATTTCGAAACAGGAAAAGAAACGGTTACAGCAAACCAGTATTTAGACAATACACTCATTCAAACAAGCTATTTTGTAGAATCCAAATATGAAAGTATGTGGTGAATTACACATTCCGGAAGCTGTGAAATCCGATCAGTTGCATCTTCCATCTCCATCCTAATAAAAAGAAAATAGGGTTAATAATTTAGAGGTGTTTGTCTAAGCTTACATGCATGTATAAGCAACTAAAATAGAGTAGTTTTTAATTTGTTATACGAGGCTATAAAAGTCTTTTGATAATACGAGGCTATAAAAGTCTTTTGATATATAGCACACTTAGATAAACTATTTCACCCTCACTCAAATAAGCCACAAATTTTGCGCTTATCAAAACAACCACGCAAGCTAATAACCCCTAAATAAGCTTAAGGGTATGTTTGGCACTAGTAGGAGCTGGAGCGGGTTGCTGGAGTATGTTGCTGGAGCTTTTTTTTACATGCTCCTTCAATTAGCATTTCATTTAGTAGCTTATTTTTTTTTACATGCTCCTTCAAGCTATGTCAGCCAAACGAGACTTATTTTTAATGGTAGCTTATTTTTTTTAAAACAATAAGCTCATGCTATGATAAGCTCTGATAAGTTCGTGCGCCAAAATGCCCTAAATAAACACCCTCTTAGCTTATTTTAGCTATTTAAGCATCTACAAACACAAGCTCATAACCCTCTAAATAAACAACAAATTTAGTAGCAGTAGATAACTAACCCTTAATCGTTTTGCAGAATTTAATCCCAGCAAAGGGTTAAACCCTCTGTACCAAAACTATTTTCCTAAAAAAGTACAGTAGTACATAAATAAGCAAAAGTGTCGATTTTATATTAAGTGTATTATTTTATAAATAATGTTACATCCTTGACCTCAAACTTTTAAAATTATATAAAAACAGCCCTTTTTCTTCTTCTTTGCTCCGGTATGGTTAGTGAGAAATACAACCCCATTTCTGTAGGATGCAGGGGCGCAGCTTCTAAGGGGGGGGGGGGGGGGGGGGGGGCGGCCGGCCCCCCAAAAATTTTTTTTGCGATGTAGGGGTATATAGTTTTCGTGTAGAAAAATTTCGGTATTTTCGGTTTCGCCCCCCCCAATTTAATTCGGTTTCGACCCCCCATAGTGTTAGGAAAAAAAAATTTAGATCCTGACCCCCACTCAAAATTTCCAAGCTTCGCTCCTGGTAGGATGGGTAGCTAATTACACTATCCGGAACCGACCCGCACTAGGCAAGTACAAATAAGATGGTTCTTTGCTATTTGGTTTGGTTTGTGGATAATATATCTTAGAAATTTGATAAATTTGAGGTGGACCAAAAGTAGAATAAGATGAAATGTATGTATAGTAATATCATCTTAAGATAAAAAATCAAGGTTTCGAGTATGTCAAAATATTATATTAAAACATTTTGATCAATTAAACTAAAAAGATTAATATCGACGTTCACGATTTAAATATACAAATTCAATGTGTCGCGCATAGGGTGATAAAGTTTGGAAGAGTTTAACTAACAAAGTGTGTAAATTATTAATAAAATACAACGAAAAATTAATAGATGTGTAAATTAAATGGCGTAAATAATCTCAAGTAATAAATCCACCAGTGTCATATTTTAGGGATTTAAGTATAAAACATCACTGGGTACACATATTTGATATAGTCATGTAAAAGAAAAGAAAACATAATACCCTTGTCAGGGCGGAGCCATAAAATTTTGTTTGAAAAGGCACATTTTAATAAAGTTTAGAACTACATCACAAATTGGCTTTTTAAAAGGGTCAAATTATAAAAAAATAATACAGTAATAAAAATTAAAAAAATAATAATAATTTAAAAATTTTACATTAAAATTTTTATTGCTAGGGGGCACGTGCCCTCTAACCCCCTCATGTCTCCGCCCATGACAAGGATTTGGCCCGAACTGTTCGGCAGATTCCCACGCGTTACGCACCCATTCGCCACTTTGTTCTCAACTCTTCTCACCTCCTGGGCGAGCCAAGCTACCTTTAGCTACGAGCCGAACGTTAGCGAAGCTAGATTCTCAAGCGAGGCGCTGTAGTAGGGCCGAAGCCTGACTAAGAAGGGCTATAATGCTGAGCCAAGGACGCTCCGCCTTATCTATAGAAGCAGTCAACTGACTTCTGAACGAATTGCTCCTTGGTTTGGTAATGACTTAATCTATAGATAGAAAGCCTTATGATGGGAAACTACCATGTTAGGTTTGGAGAGAGATAGGATCGGTTATATAATAGGGGTACAAAAAAAATGGAAAAAAAAGTCAATTATATTCCACTTAAGACTCTAAAATCCTTCTGTGAAATAGCACAGGGTGAGAAATACTTCTCCACCCGAAATAGCCTTAACACACAAAATTTTGTGACCCTAATAAAAACAAATCAAAACTAAAAGGGTCTAATTATAACTTCCAAGAAATATATTAGGTCACCTCAGTCATCCATTTTCCCACCATCAACCACCACACAACCACCGTCACAACCACCATGTCAGTCACTTAGTTACATCATAATGGCAGCAATAACCATTAGGCGCAACATATTACTTACACCCATTAAACCACTTTTCTCATTACAGGTAATAAAACACTTCAGACATTTTATCAAACACCTTATGTGCACCCTTTTAATAATGTGTTTTTTTTTATTTTTTACAGGGGCTTTATCATAAGTTAGCTGAAGTTGTTGATACTAAGCCTAAACCACTTAGTGAAGATGATTATTTAGTTTTTAAACCAGGTGGGTTTTTAGTATCATATTTTTAAGGTTTTTTAATAAATGTTTTTTTTTAAGGTTGTTTTGAAGTATGTGGTGTTGTTGGTTTAATTGTGTAGGTGAAATTGATGTGTCGAAATGGAATAAGATGGACGCCAGGTCGTTGGGGATAAATCGAACAATGGTACCTGTGTCGCCGTATACTGTTATGCATATTCTGCGAATTAAAGGTGATTTTTGTGTACTGTGTTATGTATACACTATGTCGTTGATTGTTGCTATCGTTTTTAAGTAAACTAGCTTAGTTTCTGTCAGTTGGATACTTCCGGTAACCAGCTACATTGTGCGTTTTGTAAACTGGTGTTTTCCGTATTAAGGAATAGGAAATGTTGAAATGTCGTTTTCATCCCTTTTAGATGCGAATATAGTTGTTGCTCATGCATTGTGTATGGATCAGTTTCTGAATGTTGGCTTGAAAAAGGCAAATTTTGGTGAAGGAACATAATAAAACTGAAGTTAAGCTAGTCGTGTAGTAAAGAAAAGAAGTAACGATAAGATTGTAAAGTCTCTTGATAGGTAGTCTTTACTTACTGTTTTTGTAAACCATGAAGCATCGAAAAGTATAATGAATGGATGAAATTTATGTATCATGTCCCGTGGAACCCGTGTTCTGAGTTTGGATTTAGACAGTGTATTAGCTTGTCTG
Organism: Artemisia argyi; assembly: GCA_030686995.1. Lineage (NCBI taxonomy): Eukaryota > Viridiplantae > Streptophyta > Magnoliopsida > Asterales > Asteraceae > Artemisia > Artemisia argyi. The sequence continues at coordinate 221,717,280 of CM060709.1, read as the reverse complement.
ATATTTTTCTACATTTTGGTTTCTCTTAGTGTACCAACTTTGTCTTAAAGGTATTTTGCAGGGTTCATCTTATAATCGCAAATTTTGTATGATTCTGTTTTATTACAGGTTTTGAAGCTTACTTAGTTGGTGGATGTGTGAGAGACTTGCTTCTAAACAGAACACCAAAAGATTTTGATGTCATCACCACTGCTGATCTTAGTCAGGTTATTCTTCTTCTATAGACAGACATGAATTGTGATTTATTGCATCGTCCAACTTCTAATCTCAATATGATTACGAACCTCAATTTGTTGTATGTGGCATTTTAAAGTTTATAAGCTATTATTGCAGATCAGTAAGCAGTTTCATAAATGTGAAGTTGTTGGGCGCCGATTTCCTGTATGTAGAGTGTATCTAAAAGGCTCTGTTGTTGAGGCAAGTTGTTACGTTCATGTTAACTTCTCTTTTCATATTTATCTAGATTTGTTATTTATTTTTATTTTTTTCTCAGTTTACATCATGCAATTTGTATGTTTTCCAGGTATCTAGTTTTGATACTTTAGCTAAGGATGCGGAAGGAAAAGAGAAGTTTCTAGAATCTAAAATGCCGAAAGGCTGTGATAAGCTAGACCTACTTCGCTGGAAGAACTCGATGCATCGGGACTTCACAATTAATAGGTATTATTTTTTTTTAATAATTTGAGTCATAGTATATGTTTTGTTTGATCCATCTGTTTGTTGATTGTGCGTGTGTGCAGCTTGTTTTATGACCCTTTTCTTCACAAAATCTATGATTACAATGATGGAATGAAGGATCTGTCGGAACTAAAGGTGAATATATCATTTCAATTTTCTAAGGGCATGCTTGGTTGAGGGTATTAGGGGGTGGGGAATAGAAAAAGCAATCATTAATTATGCTTGGTTTAGTATAAAGGAATGAAGCATTACCCTAAACAAGGTAATGACCCGCACTACAAATTGGGGGTTAAGGTATTCATTACCCTTTGCATTCCTTAGTATACCCTTTGCATTTGCCTTTCTCATTCCCTTAATTGAACCAAGCACACCCTAAGTTCTAACACCCTCATTCATAGTTTCATAATGTATGTTAGTTACGTATAATGTATGCTGGAATTTAATAATTTGTTTTGTTGGACATTGCTGAGAATTTTTTATGATATGATTTCAGTTGCAGACATTAGGACCTGCCCAGCTGTCATTCACAGAGGACTCTGGTTAGTTCATTCACTGATATAGCATAAATAAGCTCTTTAAAAACGATTTATTCATATTTTTATGTTGAAGCTGTTGCAAATCTTTCTTGCAATAATGTAATTATTGTAAACCTTGGTTGTGCTTATTTCATTCAGCAAGAATACTTAGAGGCTTGAGAATTGCTGCTCGTCTTGGCTTATCATTGTCAAAGGAAATCAAGAGTGCGATTCTTAAACAACGATCATCTGTTTCAAGACTAGGCGAGGTGTTAATTTGAAACTTCATTAGTATCAGTTTAATAAAAATCGTAATGTGTTTTTTGTTAGTCCTTTCTTTTAATAATTGTCTATTCAGCATAGGATATTGATGGAGTTAAATTATATGTTATCATATGGGGCAGCGGAATCTTCATTTTTTTTGCTACATAAATACCACCTTCTTGATATTTTGCTACCATATCAGGTGAGTCTTGAATCAGCTTGTCTGCTATATTGTCTTTAAAGCACACAACTAACTGGAACATTTATTTTTCTTTTAATTTTTGGAATTGCAGGCGGCATACATTTCCCAACAAGACACTAAGTCTGGGCAAAGTTCCACGATGCTAATGGTATACTCGTCTTGTTATCTTTTCTGGTGGTCTTATTGGTTCCATTTTTTTTACGGTTCGGCTCATTTTAAAATAGTTAATGAGTACAGATTGCTTTTACAGAAATTGCTATCCCATTTGGATAAGCTAGTCACATGTGATCATCCTTCTACAAGTCGCTTATGGTGAGTAATTTATCAAATGATATATCATTCACACAGCATCTTGGTAAATCAAAAATAGTTCACTAAGCATTTTATATTTGTGAAACAGGGTTGGACTTTTAGGTTTTCACCTAGCGTTGGTAGAAAACCCACAACATCCTTTCATTATCTTGACTTTTGCTTCCGCTCTCTATCATCAGAGTTGGGATGATTGCCTCAAGTTTGCAAGGAAAAATGGTCAAACACTAGTCAACTTTGAGCATGAAATGTTAGAGCCTTATAATTTCACTTCTGACGATGAAGTTGCTGAAAAAGTAAATAAATTAGCAATGGCGGTGATGGATTCTATTGATCTTATGGCGGAGGCAGATCCTGATTTTCCAAACCATGGCTTGGTACATGCATCTAATTGATTTCACATTCTTATAAATTAGTATGATAGCTGATAATTGGCCTGGATAATCTTCTAAATATGTTAAGTGAGTAACTCAATGTTTCTTCTACTGCAATTAACCCGTTTTCTCCATCTCATGTTTTCAGGTATGCATACCTCAGTACATGGGGAATAACACCAAACAACTTTTTCATGTTCTTGCACATAAGGTTGAAACCTACAAGAAAGGCAGAAGTTCTTTTGAGATAAACTATGACCTTCTCAAAAAGGGAGATTCTCTAGAGACTAGGTTTGTTCTTGGGAAGATCATTTTGAATACTATGGGCTGTGGTACCGACCTCGATCTTGACAGCGAGCTTAATAAGTTCAACAACCATGCACAATTTGCTCCCAGAAATGAACATCTTGTGAACAAACAAGAGAATACTAAACAACCACCATTACCACTTAAATTAAATTTGCAACTAGGTAGTGCCCCTAAGAAGCAAGAAGTGATTGCAAAACTTAGCAATATTATGCAGAAAAGACAGGATCAAAATATACGCACGGTCCAACATGATGTCTGCCAAGAAGGGATATCTACAGAACGAGAAATGATTGCAAAACTTAGCAATATTATGCAGAAAAGAAAGGATCAAAATGTACATACGGTCCAGCAAGATGTCTGCCAAGAAGGGATATCTACAGAACATACACGGGTAGCTGGCATTTCTTCTGATCCAGCAAATGAGGTATGTTGCAACTTTTGAAGCCAAACAGTCTTTATATGAATTTCATATTTATATACTGTTCAATGATGTCTTATATCGGATTTGCGCTCAGAGTTGATTATCTTATTATTGTGACTTGCAGTAGCAGTCATAAGTTTTGAATGTCTGGATACACACTTTTCACATTAGATTATCTGATTACTTTGGGGTCAAATAATCACTTTTATAAGAACTACAACAAAACTATTATCAAAGAGTAAAATAAAGTTACCTAGTTTCTCACTTTATACTCCAATAAGATACTTTTATCCCCATGGATGTATATTGTCCTTTTTCTTTTACAGAAAATACAAATTTGGTCATAATATGTTTTAAATTTCAAAATAATCAGCAACTACCAAACACTAAACTGCTGATATCGGGTTATTATAACTTCAAACAGCAAAAGCACATCCAAATTACCATATATTATAGTCTGTTTTGCTACAGCTGATTATCTAAATTTGCATTTTCAGAATCACGTAATCACTTTAAAAATGCACGCCCAAATACCCCGTAAGATGAGAGCTCTTTCTATTTAGTTTAAGCTCGATATGAAAACTCTAATTTCCTTGAAAGTTTAATAGTTTTTTTTATATTAATTGTGGTATCAAGAAAATAGCTGTAATGTATCTGGTAATGGATTGCAGGATCCTATGTTGGATAAGCCAGAAACTGGTACATCCGAAACACAGATGCAGAAATTGATTTGCATGCTAGAAACTATAACATATGATAGCAAGTCTCCATCTCATTTTGAAAGTCAAAATCTTGAAGCAAGACCGGTGGAAAATACAGAAGTCAAAGTAGATCAGTTAGTAGTACAGAATGATGAATCTATAACAGATAACGAAAAGTCACCCCTTTATTTAGATAGTCAAAATCTTGAAGTGAGACTCAAGGAAAATACAGAAGTCAAAGTAGATCAATTAGTAGTACCGAATGATGAATCTATGACAGATAATGAAAAGTCTCCACTTCATTTAGAAAGTCAAAATCTTGAAGTTAGACTAGAGGAAAATACAGTAGTTAAAGTAGATGAGTTAGTAGTAGAGAATGATGAAACTGAGGTCAGTTCCCTTGCGTGGTCTGTTCAAGCTAATTCCAAAGTGGCAGTGGAAGAATCTAGAGATTCACCTGAGGAATTGAGAAAACTAAATCGGTTTCTTGTTAATTTTGTGGAGGAACAAGTGCAAAGAAAGAATAAAAAGCAACTAGAAGCATCTAGGTTGGAATCTTCTATTGATACTTCTGAAGCAGAATCGCAGTTAGAAGCATATAGTTCGGTAAATACTATTGGCAGTCAGCAAATAGACAGTGATCAATTAGAAGCATCTAGTTTGGTATCTTCTTCTGTTGGTACTTCTGTAGCAGATAATAAACAGCTAGGATCTTCTGTTGTTACTTCTGAAACAGAAAGTATGCCCCAAATACGTGTGCAACGAGCTGAGAAACCCAAGACCACTCGGCCCAAGAACGGTGAAAGAAAAAAGCAAAGGGTTTGTTCGTATTGCAAGGAAGGAGGCCACAACAGAACTGGATGCCCTAAAAGAAAGGTGAATACAATTAACAAGTAATGTGACAACCAATAAATTTGTCCTTTTTATTATATGTACTGGTGACAGAATGGGCAGGTTGGGTGATGGGTGCATTTTGGTACTGGTCAGATTGGTCCGAACGTGTTTTTTCTAGAACTTTAATCATATATAGTTAATCAGTATATCAAATACGTTTGCAAAATTGTATTATATTAATGAATAACCTTAAGTTTTTTAGATGAATTGAACTGAGGTGTTTTGCTCAACATATACACTTTCGGCTACTTTCATCTGTTTGACCAGTCTGACCCATGGAAATCTTTCCGGTAGAGCTAATGTTTCAATTTTTTACTACTTGTTTTACCTGTTAGGAGATAAAAACATAACCTTTAACCGATCCTTTCATGACATGTTTATATATAAAATTAACTCTGGTGACTTCCTTGGTAACCTTTAATGCCTCATTTTTATCATAATACGGTATGGTATATACATTGCATATCAGTTAAAGTTACTATTCTTGATTGCAGATTGAGGAAGCATCTTGTTTGATTGCCACAGAAGCAACATGAAGTGCAGAACTTATGCTGGTTTGTTCAAGCATTTTGATTTGTAAATAGTTAAATTTTCTAGACGAAACATTGTTGAGTTGCATACCCTTGGATCATGCTTGACGTGGACATCACTTTTGGGATCATATGGGACTGGAGGAATTTGGTTTAGTTCTTGAGACACAATTTGTTAAGAGAGAAACTTTTGAACCTTTTTTTGGTTTTATTCGGCGATGTGCAGAATAGAAGACTATCAATACGGATGAGCGGTTTTTTATTAGAAAAGTGAAGCTCAATGGGTTTCTTTTTACGAGTCAAAGAATTGTCAAGCAGTTTATTGTGACAAATTAGCTATTTTTGGTTTTCGTTAGAACAGTGATCAGTTTTGTAAGGAAGTAGTTGCGGTTTGTTATGGTGCCAGATGATTGATTAGTCTTGTTATATGCTGGATTACTAGTTGCAACATTTTGGTTATGTCTTCATTTATAAGTTTTATAACCACCACCAAGGATACCTAGTACTGTAGTTGGCACCTTGACCTTCTTACAAGAGGTCTTAGGTTTAAACTTGCGAACACATTTTGGGAGTGACCAAGGAAAGGGTTGGAAACGGTTACCGAGATACCTCGGTCTTAATATAACAAAACACCTAAAAGAAAAGAAAAGAAACGACCAAGCATTATAGTTCATAGCCTTGATTCGTAAGCAAACTGTGTTGCGCGTTTAGTTGAAAGAAAAAACACTTGTTTTCTACAAAACAATGAAAATAGAGATTGCGTTCAAATTAAACTTTTCCTAACATATTCACTACAAAACACAAAACATGCATTTCGTAACTTAACAAGAGAAACACATTTTTTGTATTTTCCTTCCCTTGAAATCTCATTCTTTTCTTCAAATGGAAAACAGTGTCACATAAACGCGTTTTGTGCGTTTTGTGAAAAATTTAGTCCCCTTCTTTTTCTTACAAAACTAAAAATTCTAAGAAAATTTTTTCCAACTTAACGTAGTCTTATGTTTTCTTGTCGTGATTTCATACGTTTACCATTTAAAACATCCTAGCAGTAACATTTAGACTCATTTAGGCTCGCGAGCCCAACCGATCTTTCAATATAAACCTCAAGCTTGATTAATAAATGAACCGCAACTTAAGTTCAAGCTCGTTTATGCTCGACTCATTGAAACTTTTCACTGGTCTAATCTTGAGCTTTTCACAAAAAGCTCGGGTCATTTTCACACTTTATAATATTTTTAATAAAGACAAAGCAAAAAAAAAAAAACATGAAAGAATGTATAAATACCTAATTTGACCCACACAAATCGCGCCTTTTATATTACCTCAATGACCTTCCGACCAACACCGTGGCAACCACCACCCCTTTAACATGACAACGTCAATAACCCATAAACACAACCCCTTATTAACCCATATCAAAACCCTTTTCTCATCACAGGTTTATATAACTTACTTTTAACATTTTATTTTCTTTGAAGCATTTTATCAAACACTTGGTATGCAACATTTCTGTAATTTGAATTTGCAGTGTTTTTATCATAAGTTTGTTGAAGTTGGACATAAACCGCGTGCCCGAAACAATAAGGATTCCATTGTTGAACCTGGTATGGAGTTTGATTTAGTTAATGTAATGTGAAAAGAAGAAAAAGTGTGGTTTTTTTAAGGATGTTGTTTGTGTTTTTGGTATTTGACAGAGAAATGGAAAAAGATGGATTCGAGAGCGTTGGGAATAACGCGAACGATGGTTCCGTCGTCTCCGTATACGCTTTTAAAGATTCTTAGAACTAAAGGTGACTATTGTTTGGTTTTAAGCTTTACTTATTGTTGTTAGTTTATATGTAGTAAATGTGGATGTAGTTGGTATGATTTTTTTGTATTTATGTTTTTGGTTTCTTGATCACGAGTAGTTTATGCAACCAATGGCATCATAAAATGATGCTTTACCGTCTTCCACGGTGTATGGGGGAGGTTGAGATGTAGACAGCCTTACCCCTACCTAAGGTAGAGAGGCTGCTTCCGGTTCTAACAAAGGTAGAAAAGGACCTCTGGCCTTGCAAGGGGTGGGGATCGAACCCTTGATCTCTCTCTCCAGAGGCAAGGGTGTTAACCACTTGATCCAACCTTGCTCTTTCATAAAATGATGCTTTGATTATATTATATACGAGTAACTTTGATGAGGAAGAACTTGAAGGGTAGCGGAAGGAGGAACTATGACCAATTGAAATTACCTCCCGTGAAAAATATACGGACTTCCTATTAGCCCTTTAATATGTTGTAACTTGAAAAATGTGCATCAATATTCATCTCCTGATTACTGAATTCTAATGTTAACTTCATTATTATAGGATTTGAAGCCTACTTGGTTGGTGGTTGTGTGAGAGATTTAATATTAAATAGAATACCGAAAGATTTTGATGTTATAACTACAGCTGATCTCCATCAGGTTTTCATCATTTGAAGCATTTGCTGTTTAATTTATGTTATGTGATGTTGAGTAAGTATAATATCTGTTTTTGCAGGTTAAGAAGCAGTTTCATCGCTGCGTAATTATTGGACGCAGGTTTCCTATATGTAAAGTGAGTATAAAAGGATCAGATATTGAGGTAAGATATTGTATTTGCTTACAAGTTCTGTATGCTATTTTCTGACACTGTATACTAGTTTATTAAAGTTAAACTTTTCGTATGTTGCATATCAGGTATCCAGTTTCAAGACTTTAGCAAAACATTCTGAAGATAAAGAAAGATTTCTACAATCTCAAATGCCGAAAGGCTTTGACAAATCAGACCTTAGGCTCTGGAAGAACTCCATGCATCGTGACTTTACAGTTAATAGGTATTTGTTGCTGCTTAGTATTATTTATTCCTGTATATTCACATTTTTTGTTCTTTTCTATATTTAATTTATATTTTGCTATGATTTTGTGGAAGCAGCTTGTTCTTTGACCCTCTTAATTTCAAGATTTACGATTACAATAATGCAATGAAAGACTTATTAGATCTGAAGGTTAGAAATACTCATCTGTATTTACTCACATCTTTTATTTCCCCAAAAGCAAAAAACAAATCAAATTTGAACCGTTTTTGTTTATACGGTTTCAGCTACGAACACTAGTACCTGCACATTTATCATTCACAGAGGACTGTGGTTAGTTTATCATTCTTTCCACCATGTATCTGTATTACATAAACCTTTAAGGTGGCAAATTAGAGTTTCCGTCTTAATAAACTAACTGTAGGTATTACTTTGTGCTATTCTATTCAGCAAGAATTCTACGTGGACTGAGAATTGCTGCCCGTCTTGGCTTGTCATTTTCAAAGGATATTGAGGCTGCGATTCATAAACAAGCTCCATCTATTTTAAATCTAGCCACGGTACTATTATCAATTTCATTAGTACTGTTGTTTGATAAATAAGCTGATGATGTAGTGTGTGTATGTGATAAATATACAAATTTAATAGTACTGTTTGTTCAGTCCAGGATAATGATGGAGGTGGATTATATGCTGTCATACGGCGCTGCCGAATCTTCACTTCGTCTACTCCAGAGATTTCACATTCTTGAGATTTTGCTACCGTTTCAGGTTATCCATTAACAGTACTTCTTTACTCTTGTGATCTATAGTGTATTCCAGATAAGCTAAGCTCTAAATGTTGAATTGTAGGCGTCATACATTTCTAGACAGACTACTGAATCTGTTGAATCTCCCATGATGTTGATGGTATGATTTTTTTTTTTTTTTTTTTTTTTTTTTTTGCATACGGAACTCATAAATAGGAGATGAGATTTTACTAATATAATAGGTTAAGTGAATTCAAACTTCCTTTTTCTTTTTCAATTTAGTTTATTAATTAAAGATGCACTTCATTCTTTCACAGAAATTGTTCTCCAATTTGGATAAGATTGTTAGTTGTGATCAACCTTCTGCCTGTCGGTTATGGTGAGTTAGTTTCTTTGAAGCCACTTAATAACAGTTTTAGTTAAAGTAGTTGACTATCTATTTGTTGTTTTAACACAGGATTGGGCTTTTGGCATTCCACCAGGCACTAATAGACGAACCTCAACATCCTTATGTTGTACTGACTTTCGCTTCTGTTCTCTATCATCAAAGTTGGGAGGATGGCCTTGAGTTTGCTAGAAAATCTGGTCAAAGAATAGTCAACTTTGAGCCTGAAACTTTAGATCCATCTACGTTCATTTCCGTTAATGAGGTTGCTAGAAAAGTGGGTGATTTAGCAAAGAAAGTGATAGATTCTAGCAATATGTTGGTGGATACAGATGGCCTGCACCAAACAATGTTGAAGTATCCTGATTTCCCCTGTTCTGGTTTGGTAAGTGATTTTAGTTGGTTTCAACTCTTGCCAATGACAATAATGCGTAAATGTATATAACTTTAACTTTAGCCTTCCAAAGATGGAAAATGTTGCAATTCTTTTGTGCATCCTTGAGAAAAAGTCTTGCGGCTTTCGAAGTATTTTACTGAAATAATGTTATTCGATATAGTAAATTTTCAAAATAGCGTAGTTTGAAAAGTGTTTCCTGAAGTAATATAGATTCAGGAATGATATAGTTATTAGGAAATTGTAATAAGTATTAATAAATACGGTGCATACCATATTCTTTATCTGCCTGATTTTACAGTATGGTCAGTCTAACGAGGCAATTTGAAACTGTAGAATAATTAGTAAACTACACTATTTTGGGAAGAACTCACTCGACCTTTTGTCGGTAAAGAAATTCAAGTTTATGGGATAGAGCGAGTATTTGTTGATCTTAGTAATTTCGAACACAAAAGCATTTATAACTTGAGTTTTCAGGTTAAAGCATTGAATAACTTGAGTTTTCAGGTTAAAGCATTGAATAACTTACACTGCAAGTTAATGATCTTCTCCTTCCTCTTTGTATATAATTAATTATTTTTTCAGGTATTCATACCGAAGAATTCCGCTCAGAGTGCTGCACAACTCTTTCACGTTCTTGTACATCAAGGGAAATCTTACGATGAAGGAAGAAGCTCATTTGAAATAAACCATCTGTTACTTGGAAAAGGGGATACTTCAGAGACTAGATTTGCACTAGGAAAGATCATCCTTAATACTTTGGGCTGCGGGATTGATGAGGGCAATGACAACCATCCTGCATCACTTACACCATTTGATTTAAATTATCAGCAATCTAAATCCCATAGCCCTAAAAAGCAAAAACTGAATCCAAAATCAAGCATCAGTAAGAACCAAAATGCAGCTACAGAGTTAAAGATTGAAGATATTGAAGAAGTTGTTTCTAAGCAGCATGTTGAAGTACTCGATGTTTCTTCCTGTCTAGAAATGGAGGTACGATTTGAATTCTAGTTCCTACCTTTTTATCTGTTATAAATAATGTCTATTTTGCTCCATTGTGATGGAGTTCAATGAAGTTTCAATTACCTAGTATATTCCCTTTAATTTTGAAGTTTAAATCAAGTAAATCGTATTGTCTTCCCATATGGCACCTTTTACGCCATCCAGTAATGTATATTTTCAGCTTTCTTTTCTCAATGAGGTGTTAATACTTGCATTAACAATTTGCAGGATCACACAATTGAGAAGCCAGAAGAGACAAGTATGTCTCAATCGCCAATGCAGGATCTTATTCACACAGCGGAAATCATAACAGGTAATGAAAAGCTTCCATCTCAGTTAGAAGCTCAAAAATCCAAAGAAAGTCGCAATGTAGATGCAGAAATGCAAGTAGATCAATCGCCAATGCAGGATCTTATTCACACATTGGAAACCATAACAGGTAATGAAAAGCTTCCATCTCAGTTAGAAGCTCAAAAATCCAAAGAAAGTCGCGATGTAGATGCAGAAGTGCAAGTAGATCAGCAAACAACCAAAAAACAAAGTGTCAACCAAGAGCCAAAAAGGAAACGAGTGTTGACACTATCATCTCTTTTCAAGTGAACTACACCACAATTCTGGTAGAGTTATGCTTCTAATTCATTCAGTCCTTGCTATTTTATGCCTTGTTCCGTTGCATTTTGAGATGTAACATTATACTAGTTTATTTATAGGCTCTTAGTGTAGCAATCAAATGTTTGTATCATCAATGTGAGGTCCAATGTTCCCCTTAGGAAAGGTTTTGTCTTACTAGGGATTTTTACAACAAATTAAGAGTTGTCTCAAGTGGATCAAGTATAAGAGATGATTATCATTAATTCATTATCATATACAATTTTTTCATTATTTTATGTCAGTTAGATACTTAGATATGACTAAAAAAGTAAAGTAAAGTAACTCCCAATACCGTCTTCCACGGGTTATGGGTCCTAATACCGTCTTTCACGGTGTATGGGGGAGGTTGAGACGTAGACAACCATACCCCTACCTAAGGTAGAGAGGTTGCTTCCGGTTCTACTTAAGGTAGAAAAGGACCTCCGGCCTTTTGTAGGGAGTGAGGATCGAACCCTTGACCTCTAGGTTAAGAGGCAAAGGGTTTTCCAACTGATCCAACCCTACTTTTTTTAGATACTTAGATATGACTGTATGAGCATAATACTTGTTTCAATGATTGGTGACATGCATCCAAAAAGTATTATATTAGAGATATATATATATATATATATATATATATATATATATATATATATATATATATATATATATATTATTTTTTTTCAATATGAAAGTACCAGCATATTGATCTACTACTAGTAAGAAATTTGTATGGCATTTTAAAAAATTTTCCAAGTGTCATGATTTGGAAGATGATTGTACAGTACAAGTTGGTGATGCACATTAAGGTGTACAAACAATGAAACAAACTACAAAGACAGAAGAGGAAGCCCACTAGAAAATGGGGTTGGTCTTCTGACAAGACATAAGATCGGCCACTGCCTCCAGCCTGTCAATTGTCAGTCATAATTTTAAAATAACAACCATGTAGTAGTATATATTAATGCTTTCAAGTTTGAACTCATATAGAATGTACATACAAGTGTATTAAAGTAAACAACAACTAGAGTTATTCTTTGAGATGGCTATTTATGTATAAAATACATTCGAAATTGGATATAGGCCTTTAAGAATCTTATCAACAAATAGAGTTTTGCCAATGTGTTTCGCGTCACTGTCACTAGTGTTGTAGTGTCCATCATTTTTTTGGCATGTTGAATAGTAGTCTATCCTACATGACTTTAGCTCTATGTAAACCTTGAATCCTTGATCACCAGTTATTTCATGATTACCATAATATATTAGCTCAATTGGTTTCGAATTTAGCTTTTTAAAATTGTTGAACACTCTTCAGAGTGGACAATTGATACAATGCGATCAACATTGTCTTTCACATATCATATTTAGTGCGAAGCATTAGAATACTCAGGTTGCGTTTGTTTTTATAAATGTTTTATGTGTGTTTTGCAAAACCATGTATGCGTGATAAGAGGTGGATTTGCAATTTCTAAGATATAAGAATTGATAATCAGACAAAAAAAATATTATACAAAATTGAAAAGGAAAAAAGTTATTTTTGCTTCTTATTTCAAAAAGTAAACAAATACACTTTTTTCATTTTATCTTCCAGCTTTCAGATATAAGAGAAAAAAACAAACGCACTTCTATCATTTCATCTTTCTATCTGTAGACATAAGGGGAAAAAACAAACATATTTTTTTTATTTTTATTTCACTTACAGACAAAACTGAAAATAAGTCTTTAAAAAACAAACAATGCCTCATTATTAGAGGAATGCTACATCCACTTACAAATTTCACACAAATCACTCACACGCTGAGGTGTCACCCACTGATTGGTGGAGATTATTACAATTTCTCTCTCTTCTCTCTCATACCACCAATTAGTGGATGACACCTCAGCGTGTGGATGATTTGTGTGAAATTTGTAAGTGGATGTAGCATTCCTCTCATTGTTATTGGTTATTCATATTATTAAAAGAGGTGTGCTACACCCACTAAATTTTTACAAAATTTCTCCCACACGCTGATGTAGCAGAGAGATGATTGGTTGGTTTTCTGTGGCCCACAAAAAACCAACCAATCATCTCTCTGCCACATCAGCGTGTGGGAGAAATTTTGTAAAGATTGAGTGGATCTAGTATTTTTCTTATTAAAAACCATCAAAATATAAAATACTCACAAAGGTCTATCGATTCACATAAACTCTTATTTATCATAAAAAAGAATAGTAATAACCTTATACTCCGTAATTTATTACATTAAACTATGTTTAATTTCAGACATAATCCGATTTTTTTATTGGTCTGTTTTATATATTGTTGGGTTGAAAGAGCGTTAACATGTGCTCAAACTTCAAGGCAGGGGAGCTGGTTTAGTTCGTAAAAGACAAGTTACCTTCCTTCGTCCAAGTGGGCAAGAGCGTACCACATCCAAAAAGTTAAAAGTGCAACTCCTATCATTATAAAATTATATTCTCTGTTTATATTGTTTTATATTAATTTATTACAATATATTATAAAAGTTTGTTCTCTCTAAAACAAATGATATGGAAATACTAGTCATATTGAAACATGTTGTAACAACATTTTGTTAAGAAACACAAATATAAAAAAATCAAAAAGTTTGAATAGAAAACAAACATTAAATGGTTATACCATATTGCAAGACCAAAAAAATACTTCTTCTTGTCTTTTGTATATTTGGACATATAATGATGATACATAGTGGAAATTCAAACTTTTTCTACAATTACTCTAGTATTTTTCTACATCTATATAGCTACTACTATATCTCAATACTAATTCTCTTATTTGTATTTATTGATTGTATTTATTGCTAGAAGTTAATATATCCTTTAATTTACATTGATTGCAAGTGTTTCAACTATTGAAGTAAAATAAAAATAGAGAAATACATAAGAATCTCATATGACCGACCCTACACATTTTACAACAAACAAAGTTTTAAAATTATAAATTATACATGATAATAAATATTCACTGATATTATTATAAGAAACTTAAAATATATATATATATACCACCATGTTGTTTAAACTTGTGATCAATGTTATATAAAACATGTATTTTGATTTTTGAGTAATGCAAACTTTAGGCTCTAACTTGGTACATAAATTTGGGTGCACTTTCTAGAATATTTGTGTTTTTTTTTTTTTTTTTTTTTTTTTTTTTTTTTTTTTTTTTTTTTAATTGAATCATGACCTTAATTTTTGCAATATCAAAATTCATTTCTACGATGAAGTCATAAATATTCAAATTAAGTTAACCTTATTACATTGCTCAAAAGTCAAAAACATAATATTTTATCTTTAAAGAAAAAAAAAAAAAGAAAAAGTTAGAAGGAAATATTATCATCCCATTACTATAATCACTACCATTAATTACTCAACTTAATATTATGTAGTAAATATTCGCATGAACACATGACTGCCACGTGTCCATAACCTCAAAGGTGACCGTTGCTGTACAAACAGCCTTAAAATTCTCCTTCTTTATTCCAAACTAAAACTTACTAACTCCAAAACAATGTCTTACTTTTAATGCTTGAAACACAATCTTAAAAAACTATATTTCTGCGATAAATAAAATATGCTCTGGAAATAGTAAAACCATATATTATCATGCTACACTAAAAAAGTATCGTAATAAGGTTGATAATATATCCTAAACCCAACGGACATATTTTTCATAGCCGTTGCTTTCAAATATAATGGTCACATTCACATTTTTTTTCTTCTTCATTCACAACAACTTTTGTTAATGATTTGTGATCACCTATTTATTATTACATCTTAAAACATTATCAACCCTTGTTTTTGTTTCATCAATGGAAGATTTTAATGAAAAAAATAATATCCAACCTTTGGCGAAACTCGCAAATATAAAAGGTACCTTTTATTAATGTCAGATCTGCGTAAGCAGTCTGTAGGGGTGTGACTGTTTACATCATACATATATGTATCTCATGCTATTTATAGGTATTGATATATGGGTTGTTTTTTATTTTTATAAATTTGGTGCTGATTGTGTTTTTTTTATGTTGTTGGTGTGTTAGGTGAAGGAGAAGTTATGGGTGGTCGAAAATTCGGATTACGGAGAGCGTTGAGTGAGATTAATAAGAATTTGGCTCAAGGGCATGATCATTGTCTTGCTAAGAAAAGAACTTCATCACTGTATGTTTCTTTCTTTTGTTTTTTTTTTATTATAAAAGTATTGATGTTATGTTGGTTTATAAATTCAAATCTATTACAGTAGTTTATTTTGATCTTTCGTAAATCTTGGATATAATCTTTTTCTGTAATGAGAGGACATTTGAATTTACTAGTATGATAGCATGATCTATGGAATTGATAAGAACATGTGTTTTAGTGATTATTATATGTAATAAATTAAAAATAATTAATATTATATATTGTCTTTTAAAATGAAAATCACTAGAAACATAATTTAGATACATAAAAATTTAGTTATATTTAGTATTTATAAAAATGTGATTCCAATCAGAAATAGTATTTGATCATTAAAACTGTGATTCTAATATGATGTTGAATAAATATGGATATTTGCTTTACTAACAATGTGATTTGAATTTGTTTGTATAAAATAGGAAACTTGCAGTAGAAATAGCCAACAAGAAACAGTGTGTCCCTGAGGAAACTAAGAAGCTAAATGGATCAGAAGAGGGTTTTGGTGTATGGCAAGATCAAGATGAGCCCGTGCCGATGTTTTTGGAAACATATGAAACAATGTTGGAAGATCATGATATGGTATTGTTTTTGGCAACGTGTTTGATATATTGAAGATTGTTTTTTTAAGAATATCAGTTTGACTTATTTTGAATTTTGATAGGAGGAAGTTGAGATGGAGGATAGTTTTGAGGAATCAGTTATTGATATCGACGCTTGTGATGACGGAAATCAGCTTGCTGTGGTTGAGTATGTGGAGGATCTTTATGCACATTATAGAAATATGGAGGTATATATGGCTTATTTGATCGCTAAAAATGGAGTGTTTTGATTTTTGTAATATGTATGGGATCAATGTGAATAGCTTATAAAGTCAGAAAATTGTGTGCCTTTTATAACTTGACCCTTGCTGATAAAGTCAGAAAAATTTCAGTTTCTTTAAATTGATTTGAAAAATGAAACGTCGATTAAACTTATTCGGGTTCTTCGTGCAAATATATAGCTTGTTTCAGTGTTCTTTATTTCATGACACCAAATTTTCGAGAATTATCACCTTTTTTTTAATCCTAACGGTCAAATCATGCACATGAGTTGATTTTTCTGTTAATAAAAACATGATGTTTTGATTTCTTTCATTAATGTTTTACGCAAAACTAAAATTAAAAATATCTTAGTTTGCCTTGTTTGCAGAACTGTGCATCTGTTTTGGAAGACTAAACGGCATAATCATATATGAATTGCACGTTATTTTGGTTTTTTTGATGATAAAACAAAAAGTTTTGATTTCTTTCATTAGTGTTTTGAGTCATATTAAAATTAGAATTTTTTAGCTCAGGGTTGTTTGCAGTATTGTGCATCTGTTTCGGAAGTCTAAACGACATAATTATATTCGAACAAAGTCATATTGTGCACTTTACTAATTTACTTAGATTTTCTCAACTCTCAAAGTAGAAACCTTTGCATTCTTTTATTTGGTCTTTGGAACAATATGTTAAATGCTGTGTCATTCGGGCTTTTCGCAGAGTTGTAGCATGGTCTCACCAGATTACATGACGCAACAATTTGACATCACCGAGAGGATGCGATCTGTACTTATAGACTGGCTCATTGAGGTAATTGTCAATCAATCGGATTAAATTCTTTTTGTTTTTAAAGGATTGTTTCTATTTCTGTTACTAACAAATAACAATTAACAGGTCCACCACAAGTTTGTCCTTCTACCGGAGTCGTTGTTTTTGACAGTCAACCTCATTGACAGATTCTTAGCTAAACAGCCTGTAATTAGAACTAATTTGCAATTAGTTGGTTTGGTTGCCATGCTTTTGGCTTGTAAATACGAAGAAAATACATTCCCCATTATCGAAGATTTGGTGTTCATCTCGGACAAAGCTTACTCAAGAAGTCAATTTCTTGTGATGGTACTAAAACTGTCAACAACTTCTCTATTTAACACATTACAAACCAAAGTTTTTTAATCAATTTTGTTATTTTCTTTTTCAGGAAAAACTAATGCTAAACACATTAGAATTTAACATGTCGTTGCCAACCCCATATGCTTTCTTGAAAAGATTCCTAAAAGCGGCTCAATCAGATTCAAAACTTGACCACATGTCGTTTTACTTGATGGAGCTTTGCCTTGTGGAATATGAGATGCTTAAATTCCCACCATCATTTTTAGCCGCTGCATCGGTCTACACAGCACAATGTAGTCTTTATGGGATAAAACAGTGGTCCAAGACTTGTGAATATCATACTAAATACTCAGAAGACCAACTTTTGTAAGTAACTAACCTTTAAGTGATAAGAGGTTCATGGGTATGTTTTTAAATGATCTGACTTTCTAATTTTGTTTTGGTTTGACTTTTTTTCAGGCAATGTGCAAGAAAGATAGTGGGGTACCATAAAAAGGCAGCATTAGGGAGATTGACTGGTGTTTATAGGAAGTACAATACATCATTGCTTGGTTACGCAGCAAAATGTGAGCCGGCAACATTTCTTATAGAGCAATAATTTCTAAAAGCGGAACCATATCGTGACATGACTTATATCAGATGCAGATGCAGATGCAG